>CM060732.1:29485095-29873029 GCA_030704615.1 Takakia lepidozioides | reverse complement strand
CTTCAACCCGCCCGCTTCAGAAACTGGAGGTTCCTCTCTCCGCTTTTGGTGTTCCATGCCAACTCTTATCAAGATTTTTTGTCAAACTTTTATCCAGGGATGTACCCCAGATCTTTCACCTCGTGATTGATCTTCTTTCTTACCAATTCCCTTAATCTTTCTTGCAAAGAAAACAGAAGGAGTGGCATCCAACTCTAGTTCTTTTCCGGTATGGTGATGTCTCTTTGATCTTATGGTGTGAGAGGTCCAGATGATTCCCCAATGTCTATTCCTCTCGTCCCAAAGATAGGATAATTGAGCTTTCAGATAGCTTTCTCTTTTTGCTGAATATCTCTGGCGTCTAGCTTCTCTTTCATCACCCTCAGTCCCATGTCTTTCATTCTTTTAATGTGGCAATAACCAAAACTCTCTTCTGTAATATCTCTCGTATCTGCCGGGTTTTCTTTTCAAGCTTCAATGCAGACCTTGGTTACTTACTTGAAGTCTCCATTACCTATAACCATATGGCAAACACGTCTGGAAAGCTGTTCTTGGTGTGGAGTTTGATCCACAAAAATATCCTTTGGAATCAATTCTTTACCAGTACAAGCTCTTCATGCCTATTAGTATAAAATATTCCACCTTTCTTTCTTCCCAGCCTGCAAACTCTAACTCGCTTATGGATAGCAAGGCTATCAACATAAACCAATGTTGGTAACGCAACGTGCCTCTTCCTCTACAGGCTACCTGATAAATTTCTTTATCACTCCTTTCTCCAGACCCCTTCCCGGATTAGCAAATCACATGCACTCTCTAAGAATGTTTTCTTACAAACCGTCCGGTAATGGGTTCCAAAACCTCTGAAGAATCGTTTGAACAATCTTTCCTTCTCAGTTTCACAAGGAATTTGATTCACAATCAATTCTTTAATTCTCCATCACCATGATCCCCCAGATGCCTGTCACATCTGGTTGTTCTGACCCAGATCCCCAGTAGTCACCAAATGTCGCTCGGCTTTTACAACTCACCCATCCCTTCGCTATCCAAGGCGGAAACTCCAAGATAGAAGAGTTGGAAATCTCTAAGTACTCTCAGCCCGCGCAGAACAATCAGTCATGACCTACAGCTAGTGTTCATGGGGGGTGTTTCCCCTCCTATTTTGTTTCCCTTTCCTCTTCATGTTAGCTACCTTACATTGATATTAAGTATCAGTTTTGCTTCCATCAATCTATCGGATTCCATCAACTCATCAATTCATTCCACAGCTTCACTCAGATCTCTCTACACAGTATGATTGTATCGTATAAAGTATCACATTATGAGTTATTAGGTATCAGGCCGAAGCCATTGTGTCTCTAATCTGCTCTCCAATATCATACACAAAACAACTTTGCATATACAACCACTACTAATCATCTTCCCTCCTTCACCCGTGCTCTGGCCATCTCCGATCTTGCTCTCCGCCGATCTCCTCTCATGCATGACCAATAACCCCCCCCCCCCCCCCCGTCAAGTGCTTCCATCAAAATCCCCTACCCGTGGCTCTAACCGTTCCTCACTAACCGTCGTCCGTGAACTAACATTTTCCATTTGCATGTTGTGTTCCCCACGTCGTTCCCTCCCTCCCTGCCCTGCTCTCGCTCGCTTTCCCTATGATCGTGACAGTTGTGTCAAGCTGTGACTGGCTGTGTGAAACTGTGACGGCTGTATCGGGCTGTGACTGGCTGTGTGGCTGTGTTGGCTGTGATGGCTGTGTTGGCTGTGACGACTGTGACGGGCTGTGTTGGCTGTGTTGGCTGTGATGACTGTGACGACTGTGACGGGCTGTGTAACCCCCCTCTACTACAGTGCGCTGTTGTCACCCATAAGGCTCCTGTAGGTCTCAGTCTGTGCTAAAATTAAGGGTACCCTACAGATCCCGTATAAGTGTCTAAGTCCCAGACAGTCCTCTAACAGTACACATTAGCAATTTGAGCACATGTGTATTGTGAAACAATGAGAATGGCGATGATGCAAGATGAGACTGTTTCCTTGTTCACTTATAAGAAGCAAGTGAATGGTATGCAAGATTCCCTGATAATCATTTCCTAACCTGGAATGGCTTGAATACAATATTCCGAAATAGGTTCAGGACAAGTAAAACTGAGGATGAAGTGTATGGAAGTTTACAACATTAAAGCAAAAGAAGCATGAAACTGTTTGAGGAGTATAATGGAAAAGATGGAATTGATGATGAAAAAGCTGGCTGCTGTATCAGCACCAGGTTTATAGAAGACTTGGTTTTTGAGTGAACTAAGACCAGAGTTGCAAAAGAAAGTGGATATGTTACCCCATAATACAGTGGAGGAGGCATTTGAAACAGCGAACATATTGAGCAATTGGAATGCTCAGGAGAGAGAAAGAGATGATGAGGACTCCGAGGATGAGTCAGATGAGGAAGAAGAGCAAGAGTTGAAAAGGAGAGTAAGAGGAAGGAAAAGTTGAAGAGGATATCTATGAGGAAAGATTAGAAGAAATCTTGAAAAGTAAAATGCCCACAAGCTGCAACACATTGGAGGAAGGGTGTTTGGTGTGCAAAGTGCTAGAATGAAGGCCATACCACCACTGAATGCCACATGAAAGGAAACATTTACTATCTGTAAAATGGATAAACCATTCTACTGAGAATTGTTACTACAACAGAAGGACAGCAGCTAGAGAACCTAGGCAAGTAAGGGTGCATCAAGTGCAGCCCCAGTCAAGAAGAAACAGTGATCAGGACCACTATGGTAGGCCTGGTGGTTATAACAATGGCATGGAAGGGAGAGGTAATTCAAGAGGGAATTACCAAGGAAATTCCAGAGACAACTATCAGGGTAATCCAAGGGGGAATTACCACCAAGGAATCAGGATTACAGAAACAATTCCAGAACAGACCAAGGCGAGGACCTAATGGGGAAGAACTGTGTTACTATTGTAATCAGGCAGGCCATCGCAAGGCAGCCTGTCCATTCTGGATCAGACACCAGAATGAGGTGAGAGCTCCTGTGAATGAGGGGCCAGTGGTGGCAGCTCACATACCATTCCAATTAGTTTATGGTATGGAAGCTTTACTTCCAGTGGAATTCTTGTTATCTACCATGAGAACTGAATGGGGAAAGAGAATGGAATTGGAAGATTCAATTAAGGTCAGGAAACATGATTTATACCATGTGGAAGAAGTACGTGCTGATGCAGCTGATAACATGACCAGAATTTTGATGAAGAGGAAGGAACAGTTTGATGAGGCAAATTAAAGACTTTAAGACGGGGATATTGGTTCTCTGGTTGCAGAAGAAGGAGAGATTAAAGCTTCTAAGCTTAAATCACCATGGAAAACGCTTATGTCATACAGAAGATGTATGATAACAACACCGCCATGTTACAAACCATTAACAAAGAGATGCTGGGAAGAGTCAATGCCAATAAGTTGATGGGGTATAGTGGTATCCATGACAAACCATTGCAGCACGATTTGCATGTTGAAACGCAAAAGCAGTCACGGGCTGCGCCAGTGATACCAACGGAGTATGGAGCACTTGTCGTTAAGCCGAGCGTGTATGACCAGGGCGGGAAGTACAAGTGTCACACAGCCTATCACAACCCATCACAGGGTGACACAACCTATCACAGCCCATCACAGCGTGACACAAGCCTATCACAACAGCCCATCACAGCGTGACACACTTGACACTAACCGCCTCACACCCCCCATCACAGTGTCACACAGCCTATCACAGCCCACCACAGTGCCACACAGCCTGTCACAGCCCAACACAGCCCATACACACAGTCCATAGGGTCAGTGACAGGTGGACGTGAATTAACGTTAGAAAAGTGGCCATCGAGTGAAGAGGAAGTTTGGAAGTCAAACTTGGAGAATATGCCACGCGGAGAGGGGAAGTCGGGGGCATGTTTAGAAACGGACACGTGGCCACTAAGGCGTGGCACACCGCACTGCATCAATTGCAAAAAAGGGTCTCATCATGCAAACGGACAAATCGGGCCGTCAAAGTACCTACCCGGTACAACAGCTAATACTAATTGTGAGCCCATTAATGCATTCAGTGCAAGGGTAACGGAACCCTTTCCGAGTACAAAAAAGGGAAACCTAAGCCATATGTGCTGTCCTACTGGACATTCCAGGTGGGAATGTCCATGGAGGGGGGTGGAATTAAGAAATTACCTAAGCAGTCCACAGCCAATCAGGAGTGCGAATTACATGCAGGTGGTTCCCTCCAAGAAACAAGAACAAGAAATAGGAAGTGTTATGAGCGGAAGAGTCGGGGTGGCTCTGAATAGCCAAGGTCTCGACGGAAGGGGCAATCAAAGCACTAGTTTTGTAGCTATGGCAGATGTAACGGATTACACACTCGCTTTATTTCTCACGCAGTGGCGTAAGGACGGAAGCATTGAGAGTGCATTTTCTCTCACTCGATACTTGCAAGCCCCACAGGAGGTTAGCTATTTTTTCAGTCTTCTTCGCAAGGGGTATAGGAGATGCCAGTGGTAGAAGGGCCAGTGGTACCAATACCACAGCAGGTGGCTGTGAAGGTAGCTGACCCTGTTGTTACTACAGCCACACCACAACATGAGGTATGGGGGGATGCTGTTTTTAACCCACCTAAGACTCATGCTGCATGGGAGTACAGTCGGGCTATGATTATGCCCTTCAACCAAATTCCCATTGTGTTGGATTTGGCTTGGAAGGAATTTAGTCCTCCGCAGTCGTTGGCACATTACTACCAGATCATGCGCATTTGGCTGCCAGTGGCAACTGGGACTAAGGTTCTTCCGAACAATCGACCCATTGAGGATCATCACTTTGCGAGGTACTGGTCTGAAGCAGGTACCATGTTGAAGGAATTAATTTCCTTCCAAGTTGTACATGGGTACATTTATACCAAGACCAAGGAGGTATCAAGTATTGTCATGGGCTGTGGATTATACTATGCTGCTTGTTTTCTAGCACGTTATCACATTAAGCAGCAGAGGATGCAATCCCAATTTCTGAGTTATTCCAGTGGGGATCATTGGGTCTTACCTTCAGTGCCACCTCATATGTACCTATATGATGCAAAAGTTATGATGCAGAAGGATTCCCAACTTCGTTCATGGTTTCATTCGGCTTGGAACAATTTGACAACTGTCGTGCGCATACTGTTAGAGCGAGCTACTGTAGCTTGGGATAAGATTAGTAACAGGTTTTTGGACATAGATATACCTTCTACACCTTACCATCATGCAGAGCGAGGCACTTTGAGAGAAGTCTGGTAGTTGATAGCATAGATCAGGATTAGATCTTGCTTGGTCGGGCCTCTATTCTTCCCCTCCCTCTTTTTACTATTTTCATTACTTTGTACTTGTAGTTGCCAAAGCCTCTCTTGGTGGAGGCCAGTCAATCCAGGGTTTTGGGCTGGGATGTTCTGCAGGATCAACACTGCAGATGGATTTTGGTGTGGGGGTGTTGATGTTTTGATTTCTTGTGTTTGGATCCCCTCCAACACCTGCATGCTTGACTGGGCGCCATGTTGGTTTTGTGTGGGCACTTGCTTTCATAGGGATTAGGCCGGATTTGATCACCGGTCGATCCTAGAGTATGCTGTCGGTGGTGAGGCTGGAGTGATGACCAGCAAGACCACCAGTGTTTCTTCTATGGTGAGGCTGGGTTGATGACCAGCCAACCATAGGAGTTCTTGCGGTGGATGCAGGTGCAGGTGCCCTTAGCCATTGGGATATGACCCTTAATCCGCAACAGGTGCTCACCCGTGTCACTATTAGAATTAGTACTAGAGCCTTATAGTGTCACGTGGGGGAGGTGCGGGTTGTGAATGTCATCACGGAGTTACCCAAGGGTTTTGAGGGGAGTACGGCTACATGCAGTAGCAGTGAGAGTGGGTTCACCAGACGAGGTGTTCGTTTCAGACCACCTTCACCGCCACCCTCAACTAGTGCAGAGTCAGACACAGACTCGGAGGCTTCATCAACAGGTGTGCAGTTTCATTTGCCATTGTTGTGGGACAACATGGAGGAGATGTATGGAGCTACCAAGGGGCTTTGTAGGTACTCTAGAGCTATGGGCACAATCGAACTGGATGACTTTATCCAGGAGTTCGACAGCTAGTGTGATTTGCAGCAGATGCGCAATCCACAGCTGTTCACCCCATTCATGGCGTGGAAGGGACTGTTCCAGCATTTGGAAGGCCGGCCTATGGACGATTACCACGAGTTTAGGCGAGGACATGAAGCAGAGATTGAGGAGTGGAGGATGTATTGGTCACCTGACTACGTCTCCATTACTCAAGGCACGACGCGACCAGTAGCTGTATCAGCACCAATATCTCCCACTGCCAGCACTAGCAGTGGAACAAGTAGTGCCGGTACTTCTGCAGGTGGTACCAGTTCAAAAGGTGCTACTACTCCTCCTGCCACGACTACATCACATGTGCCTAGATTCAACCCGGTGGTGGAGTTCTTCTAGGAGTTGCGGACGAACTACCTAGGCGTACGGACAGAGAAGCTACGAAGTTTGCAAGACTTCCAGCGCAAATCCAGTGAGAGCTTGCGAGAGGCCTACACTCGTATGAGGCGCTTGATAAGTGTGACCCAAGGGGTTACTGAAGCTCAGGCAGTCCAGTTCTGGTATGGAATTTTGAACAAGGAGCTCAGGAGAAGGGTGCGGGATGCAACCCTATTACAAGCGGCCCAACCCACATTAGCAGATGTGTTTCTGCTGGCTGAGCGGATTGAGCTCAACATGGTGGAGGAGCGAGTTGTTACCATTGGATTTGGCAAGGACATGCCTGCACAAGGCGCAGCTGCCAGCCAATAGGTACAAGGGACTGCCCAACAGCGTGGTCAGGGGGGCAAGGTTGCCCAACCCAAATTCCATGGAGCTTATAGGGGACCTCAGGTGCAGAGGCCAGTAGCTTCTTTTGCAGGCCAACAACAACCAGGGGTGGTATGTTGGATATGTGGAGGACCCCATGTCAAGAAAAATTGCCCTGAAAGTGGCAAAGGGCCGGCACAAGCACAGCCTGCACAGTTTGCAGTGTGGGCATTGTGGCAAGTATGGGCATGGAGATGCCCAGTGTTATGACTTGCACCCTGAGTTCCGGCGAGGCTAGTTCCAAGGTAACAATGGTGGCTGAGGGTGAGGTGGAGCATCTCAGAGAGGATGAGGTGCTCAGGCACGAGGTGCAAGACAAGGGCAAGCACAGTATGGCCAAGGACGTGGACGTCAGGGCATTGACTAAGGTATGGCCAATCGGCTTCAGCAGCTAGAGCAAAGGCTTGATGCCATGGCCACAGCTCAGGTGGTACCAGTGCCATGGCAGCACGAGTTCCTGAGCCACGAGGTGCAGAGGTGGAGTTGGATTCACGACGTGGGGAGGCAAGCCGTCAGCCTAGGATGCCTCAATCATTCATTTTGGCGGAGATAGTGTTGATGACATCCATGGCACCTAATTCTCGTCCCACGGATACCGAGGCGGAGGTTATTGTGTCATTGGGACACGTGCAGCATTGACACTTGCTGCCAAGGCTAGTGCAGCCAGTGTGTTGTTGGGGGCGGCCACCTCTGTGTGTCAAGCCCCACTGTTCTCGGCAACCATGATTGCAACGCCGGGGGTAAGACCAGCTGCAGTGTTCAGACTAGCAGCAACACTCTATAAGAGTGGGGAGGTCACTTCATCTTCTGCGGAGTTAGTGGAAGGTGTAGTGGCAGAGGGATCCTCGGATTTGAGGGTCAAGATTGCCACGGCTGGGCCATGGCAAGCTGCAGCTGTCAGGTTGACGGAGCTGCCAGCTAAGCCAGCCTTTGAGCGCGCCATGGTGACACCTGGAGTTGTCTTGTTAGACAACCAGGATGACATTTTCACTTTGAGTGGACCGGCAGGCAAGAAGTACTGGCCACTGCGGGTCTTGTTGGACTCGGGAGCTCAGCCACTGATGTTGGGCAGAGCTGCTATTGCAGGTTTGGGCCTCATGGAGGCGGATATGGAGCTTTGTCCCTTCCCAGATACAGACATCTCAGGGAGGATCAGAGCAGGCTCGAGGCATGACACGGTGTGAGTTGGCCATTAGACTACAGCCGGATCATCCTATAGATGGCTCAGTGATGCGAGCCAAGGCCATTGTGACAGACGCGGTATCTTACGATGTCCTCGTTGGTGGGGCAGTGTTGTATCCCATGGGCTTCACCCTGGATTTTTGGGAGGAGTCAGCATCCTACAGGCCTGGATGGCAGTCAGGGGATGGTCGTTGTGTACAGCTCCCTGTGACGTTCATTGGGGGTATTGCTGTTGCCCAGCGGGGCAAGATGCCAGCATTAGCAGCCTTCACAACTGCAGTTAGTTGGCCTGGAGAGTTGCTGGAGGGCAATGCCCATGCAGAGGATGTGCCACCTCCAACAAAACAGGATGACATGCATGGTACGGCGGAGTTGCTTGCCATGGTTGCTCACACTCCATTGTGGGGTACGACCAAGGATTTGCAGTAGGCTGCTGATAGACGGGTGCAACAAGCCTGGGTAGAGGCCTTCATACCGTCAGGAGAGGAGGAGAATGCAGTGATTGCACCAGGACCACCTCAGATGTCGCCATTGGACACCACACCTCTTGTGTGGCAGTGCCCGGATGAAGGCATATGCCTTCTAGACTTGTTTGGCGGGATCAGCACTGGATTGGCTGCAGTGCTGTAGGCAGGTGTACGAGTTCGACGTTACCTGTATGTGGAGAGGGATGAGACTGCACAATGCGTCTCACTGCGCCATGTTGCTCAGTCGGTACAGCAATACCCTGATTTGTTGCCAGTGTCTGTAGTTTGTGGATACCAACAAGCATTGCCAGCAGACATCTCTTTGCTGTGGGCGCATGATTTGGAGCGGGTTGACCCTATTCACTTGGTAGTGGCAGGTTGGCCCTACCAAGGGCATTCATCAGCCGGGGATGGCGATGGGTTACAAGACTCAAGGTCACGCTTGTTTTGGGAGATGTTGAGGGTCCTACGCTATTTACAGCTTCAGCAGACAGACTCTTCGGCATATATTTTGGAGAATGTGCCATTGATGGGTGATTCTCGGGCCAAGGTGATGGCCAGTGTGCATCAAGTGCGGTCTTGGCTTGGGTTACCAGTGTTGCTGGATGCAGCTGCAGTGGGGTCACGGGCTCATCGCCCACGTTTATGGTGGACCAACTTGATGCCACATGCACTGCTCAAGCGTGCATTTGATGGGGTGCAGCGGCCACCACACCTAACGGTGGATAGCATTTTGGAGAAATGGAGACAGTCTCAGCATGTGAGACACGATGACCGATCACCTTTGGCAGTGGTCAAGGTGGGTCACCCACGAGCCGCATTGCCTACACTGCTCAGCTTTCCAGGATCTCATGCCTTTCGGGATTGTGGACCTCGCCTCTTGTGGGATAGCCAGTTGCAGCAATTAGTGGAGCCCAATGCCGAGAAGCGCGAGCGGGCGATGGGTTTTACCACTGGTACCACGGCGGTGCCATCTCTTTCTGAGGCATCACGTCGTCAGGTGTCGAGGCAAGCAATGGACCTCAATTGCTTGACCTGGATTATCAGCTTAGCTATGGCTGAGCAACGCAGAGTATGAAGTACACTTCCCTTGAGGGTCTCCCTGCCTACCGAGACGGTACAGGCAGCGAGTGGGGGCGAGCAGGTGAGGACCACGAGGTGCAGGCCGCATCCATAGCACACGTGGGAGGTGCTCGAGGTTCAGAAGGAGTTGGCAGCCAAGGCGGCGGTGATGTATCAGGTTGGGGATTTTTCTCGGGTTGAGGAGGTCCTCAAGGATGGGATGATGGGGCAGGATGAGACATTGTCACTGACAGAGGAGGCAGTGGTCACTGCTCAAGAGGTTGCAGCATAGCAACCACGGGACGCGTCTTCTACCTCAAAGCCTGCTGGACTCAAGGTTGTAGTCACGGAGGACAACTGGGAGCCTGATGTTGGACCTATAGTCACCGGAGGAGAAAGACAACGTATACGACGGTTCTCGAGGGCTTACATGAACTGCTTTGCTTTCAGTTTGAAGGACTTAGGAGCACTGAAGGGTCACAAGATTCGCATTGAATTGGCTACTGACACGCCAATCTTTCGGAGACCCTATAGATACAGTGACATGGAGAGGTCCTTGATTCAGATGAGAACTCAGGACCTTTGGGAGGCTGGTTTGGTGGAGCTATCTGGGGGAGAGTATGCTTCAGCCACAGTGATGCCAGCCAAGAAGGATGTCTATGGCAATTAAACGGAGAGACGTATGTGCGGTGATTACCGGCCTGTAAATCGTCAGACCAAGTCCGATAGGTATGCCATGCCAACACCAGAGGAGATCTTTGATGCCATTGGGCATGCCAAGGTCTTTAGCACTTTGGATTTATGATCCGGATATCACCAGTTGCCGATCAAGGAGGCGGATAACCAGAAGACGACACTCTGGGGGATCAATGAGCACGGGAAGGATTGCCTATACCAGTGGCGGTTCTTACCATTTGGGCTTAAGAATGCTCCGGCAGAGTTTTAGAGAGTCATGGAAAGGATTCTAGCAGGGGTGGAGTTTGCTCGGTGCTACATAGATGACATCATCATCTTTAGTGCTACGGTGGAGGAGCATGAGAGACACCTCTAGGTGATATTTGAGCGCTTGAGGGCGCACGGATTGAAGTTACATCCGGGGAAGTGCAAGTTTTTCCACAACCAAATTGAATATCTGGGTCACATGATATATCCTGGGGGATTGGGGGTAGAGCAGACTAAGGTAGAGTCCATTGCACAGATTCCACGCCCCACAAATGTGAGCCGAGTTCGAGCTTTCATGGGGTTAGCAAACTATTATCGACGATTTGTTAAGGGATTTAGTGCCATTGCAAAGGCTCTAACCAAACTGACCAAGGTAGACCAGGAGTGGTAGTGGGAAGATGAGCAAGAACAAGCTTTTCAAGAGCTCAAGGCGAGGTTGACCTCAGCGCCCATCTTGAGACGACCTATCAGGGGGCGTCCTTTTCAGCTGCATACATATTGGAGCATGCTGGGGCTTGGAGCGGTGCTCACACAGGTGGATGATGATGGAAGAGAGTTCGTAGTGGCTTATGCTAGCCGCTCGAACAACGCTGCAGAGTCTAAGTATAGCTCATATGAGGGAGAATGCTTAGCTGCAGTGTGGGCCGTGGCACACTTCAAGTGCTATCTATACGACAATCTCTTCACTCTTGTCACGGATCACCAACCACTCAAGTGGTTGATGGTGTCAGACAAGCTTACGGGGAAGCTTGCACGGTGGGCACTCATCCTTCAAGAGTATGACTTGCAGGTTGTGCATCGACCGGGTTTGGTCAAGCGGGATGCAGATGGGTTGAGTCGCAATCCATGCACGAGCCCGCAGGATGACATTGGAGCTCGGTGGTATGGTGAGACGGACGAGGAGATGGTGCCCAGATGACATGCATCTGCATTTCTGTGTATCTTGGCAGCGGAAGGCCAGGTTGGACCTGCAACAGGGATGACTGTAGATCAAGTGTCTGAGGACCCTGAGGCCAGCAATGAGCAAGGTGGCGCCAAAGATATACATGAGGATTTAGCTGTGTTGGACTACCTCTGCACTGGAGACACGACAGCCACTGTGACTGCCAAGGAGAGGGATCGGATCCTACAACAAGCCAAGAGGTTCAAGTGGGAGGGGACACACCTGCTCCGAGTGTGGGAGGATGGTCGAGTGAGGATTGTGCCTCACCCAACACAGCAGGCACGGTTAGTGCGGCATGCCCATGAGGAGTTGGGGCATTTTGGGGTGCGACGCACTCATAGTCTACTGCAGGGCCAGTATTGGTGGCGTGGTATGCACACAGAGGTGCAACAATTTGTGGCTAGGTGCATGGTGTGTGACAGGGTGCGTGCTTCATTCAACGCCCCTACTCCACAATTGCACCCTCTTGCGATCATGGGATTGGGCTACAGGTGGAGTCTTGACTTCGCAGGGCCGTTGCCACTGACCATGCGCCACAACAAGTACGTGTTGGTGATGGTGGAGCACTTCTCCAAGTGGATCGAGTTGGTTCCATTGCCTGATAAGGCTAGTGAGGGAGCTGCGTATGCATTCTTGGATTGTGTACTTAGCCGATTCGGTGCTCCAGATGAGGTACTCACGGACCCAGGGAGAGAGTTATTGGGGGAGTTTCAGGCTTTGTGTGACCAGGCCTTGGTAGACCACCGCACCACTTCTGGGGATCATCCTGAGGCCGATGGCTTGGCAGAGAGGGTTGTTCAGACAATAAAGAGGGGTTTGCGCAAGTATGGCTTATAGAAGGGACACCTAGGAGATTGGGACCTTCAGTTACCCTGGTTAGCCATGGGCTATAGGTTCAGCAAGCAAGCATCACTTGCCTACTTCTCACCATACTTTCTTCTCTTTGGCCGAGAGCCGGATTTGCCTACATCCATTCGCAGAGAAGCTGCTACAGTTCTTAACCTTGACGATCTGGACGTGTGGGCACGTACATGTGATCAGCGTGCAGAGTTGTTCAAGAAAGTCATGCCCATGGCTTTCGAGAACCTTGCCATTGCACAACATCGTGATACGTTGAGGTATGCTACCATACGTGGTAGGGGCTATCGTCCTGGGGTTCGGAGATTTAACCCTAGTGACTATGTTTATCTACAGCAGACTGCTCCTACGACCTGGATGTGACTGCAAGACATGTTATTTTGAGGGTTCGAGAGGTATTGCCCTCAGGCGTCTTGATCTTGGAGGGTCAGGATGGCATAACTTGGAAGGACCATGTGCGTAATTGTGCGCCATGTCACCTTCCAAATGTCGATGGCAGGATTGACCCAAACCTGGCAGTGGTACCTGCAAGTTTGAGGTGCATGTTGTGTGGGTCTGCTAGAGGGGCAGCCACCATGCTGGTGTGTGATCGATGCTCTAGAGGTTGGCATATGGGATGTTTGACTCCACCTCTTGAGATGGTTCCTAATGGGGATTGGTTATGTCCACATTGCATTGGATAGTGGGAGTGGATACAGCCATGGAAAGCTAACAAGAAATGCAAGGCCAAGCTACTATGAGACCTTCAACACACGAGATCCTGGCTCAAGTTCACAGATTGCAAGACGGCGACTAACGATGGGGCTACTCTTGTACCCGGCCTCTTGGTCTATAGAATTTGAGTACAATAGGGACAGTGTTAGAGGACTTAGTACGGCTGTGGCTATCTCATCTTGTAGCTATCTAGAGTTAGAGGGACCTATCCACCAGCTAGGGGGGCGATTGTGGCAGACTACTTTATTGTCCATATATGTGTGGTGTAGTTTGGACAACGATGTAGTTGTGTAGCGATACGTATGCGCACGACAGCTGTCAAGTTAAATAAACACAGTGTGAAACTGACTAGCATAAATCTAGTTATTTATATTTAACACTTGGATTTAGTTATAGTGTTAAGTCAGATGTCAAGTTTAGCTTGACACCTGAACCATCTTATCTTCACGAGAGCGTCAGTCGTGCGGCTCATCTCTCTCGAGTTGAGCCTGCACGACCGAGCTCCTTCACCGCTTAGAATCGGAGTGTGCTTATGAAGGGAGAATAGGATGTTGTGGGGTGGAGTCCCCATAGCTTGGGGTGCCCCTGGCTCGACTCTATTTTTTTAACGAGTGCTTGTGTTGTGTTTTGTGTTTGTCTGTTATCAAACATGTGAGTTTAGTTCTTACAATCATTGTGGCAGACTACGTTATTGTCCATATATGTGTGGTGTAGTTTGGACGGCGATGTAGTTGTGTAGCGATACGTATGCGCACGACACAATAACCAAAACTCTCTCCTGTAGTATCTCTCGTATATGCTTGGATTTCTTTCAAGCTTTAACGCACCCTTGGCTATACTAGAAGGCTCCGTTACCATATATCCATATGGAAGACAAGTCTGAAAGGCCGTTCTTGGTGTAAGCTTGATCTACAGGATATCCTTGGGTACCCAGTTCTTTACCAGTGCAAATTCCTTATGCATGTGAGTGTAAACATTCACCTTCCGTTCCTCCCAGCTTTCAAACTCCACTCGTTTAATGGATAGCAATGCTATCACATAAACCAGTGTTGGTAACCAACTTGCTCTCCCTCTACAGGCCACTTGATAAATCTTTATCACTCCTTTCTCCAGACCCCACTCCGGATCAGCATCATGCACTCTTTAAGAATGTTCTCTTTGCAACCATCTGGCAATTCCAAGAACCTCTGAAAGAATTGTTTGGACAATCTTTCTTTCTCAGATTCATAGATAATTTGATTCACATCAAATTCCTTGATTCTCCATCCACCATGATCCCACCATATGTCTGTCAAAACTGGTTGTTCTTGACTCAGTTCCCCAGTATGGTCGCCAAATGTCAAGCGCACTTTACTCACCCATCCCTTCGCTATCCGAGGTGGAAAATCCAAGATAGAAGAGTTGGATATCTCTAAGTACTTGTTAGAGGACTGTAGGGGACTTAGACACTTATACGGGATCTGTAGGGTACCCTTAATTTTTGCACAGACTGAGACCAACAGGAGCCTTAGGGGTGACAGCAGCGCACTGTAGAGGGGGGTTACATAGCCCACACAGCCGACACAGCATTCACAGCCCACACAGCCGACACAGCAGTCACAGGCCACACAGCCAACACAGCCCGTCACAGTCGTCACAGCCCACACAGCCCGTCACAGTCGTCACACAGCCACACAGCCGACACAACCCACACAGCCCGTCACAGTCGTCACAGCCCACACAGCCGACACAGCCCACACAGCCCGTCACAGTCGTCACAGCCCACACAGCCAACACAGCCCACACAGCCCCTCACAGTCGTCACAGCAGACACAGCCCACACAGCCAGTCACAGCCCGACACAGCCAAACACAGCCAGTCACCGCTTGACACAGCTGTCACGATAATAGGGAACGAAGAGTAGGACAGGGAACGACTGTGGGGAACAACACCTGTGAAGGGAACATGTTAGTTCACATACGACGGTTAGAGAGGGAAACGGTTAGAACCGCGGATAGGAGGATAAAGGGAGAAACGGGGAATGAAGGGGGATCATCATCATGATCATCATTATTCGGGAGAGGACTTCGGAGTCAGGCAGGAGCGGAGATCGGAGGCAAGAGATGGAGAGCACGATGAAGGAGAAAGAGGATTAGTAGATGCTTGTTATATGCAAAGCTGTAGTGATATTGGAGAGCAGATTAGAGACATAATGGCTTCGGCCTGATACCTGATAAATCATAATCTGATACTTATACGATACAATCACACTGTGTAGAGAGATCTGAGTGAAGCTGTGGATTGAATGGTGAGTGAAGGAAACCGATAGATTGATGAAGCAAACTGATACTTAATTATCAATGGTAAGGTAGCTAAGATGAATGCGAAAAGGGAAACGCATAGGAAACACCCCCATGATACACTAGCTGTAGGTCATGACTGATTGTTCTGCGCGGGCTGAGTACTTAGAGATTTCCAACTCTTCTATCTTGGAGTTTCCGCCTCGGATAGCGAAGGGATGGGTGAGTAAAAGCCGCGCGACATTTGGCGACCATACTGGGGACCTGGGACATGAACAACCAGATGTGACAGGCATCTGGTGGGATCATGGTGGTTGGACCATTAAAGAATTTGAAGTGAATCAAATTCCCTGTGGAACGAAGGAAGAAAGATTGTCCAAACAATTCTTTCAAAGGTTCTTGGAATTGCCAGACGGATGTAAAGAAAATATTCTTAAACGAGTGCATGATGCTGATCCAGAATGGGGTCTGGAGAAAGGAGTGATAAAGATTTATCAGGTAGCCTGTAGAGGAAGAGCACGTTGGTTACCAACATTAGTTTATGTGATAGCGTTGCTATCCATTAAACGAGTAGAGTTTGAAGGCTGGGAAGAAAGAAAGGTGAATGTTTATACTCATATGCATGAAGAGCTTGTACTGGTAAAGAATTGGATTCCAAAGGATATTTTGTGGAT
Organism: Takakia lepidozioides; assembly: GCA_030704615.1. NCBI lineage: Eukaryota > Viridiplantae > Streptophyta > Takakiopsida > Takakiales > Takakiaceae > Takakia > Takakia lepidozioides. Next base: position 29,857,022 of record CM060732.1, on the reverse strand, counting down.
CAAACTCACACCAAGAACAGCTTTTCAGACTTGTTTGCCATATGGTTATATGGTAACGGAGACTTCAAGTATAGCCAAGGGTGCATTGAAGCTTGAAAGAAACCCAGGCATATACGAGAGATATTACAGAAGAGAGTTTTGGTTATTGCCACATTAAAAGAAATGAAAGACATGGGACATGAGTGATGAAAGAGAAGCTAGACGACAAGATATTCATCAAAAAGAGAAAGCTATCTGAAAGCTAATTATCCATATCTTTGGGAGAGAGGAATAGACATAGGGGAATCATCTGGACCTCTCACACCATCAAGATCAAAAAGTGCATCACCTATACCGGAAGAACTAGAGTTGGATGCCACTCCTTCTGTTTCTTTGCAAGAAAGATTAAGGGAATTGGTACAGGAAGAAGATCAATCACGAGGTGAAAGATCTGAGGTACATCCTTGGATAAAAGACTTGACAGAAATCTTTGATAAGAGTTGGCATGGAACACCAAAAGCAGGAACTCCAGTTTCTGAAGCAGAAGGTGAAGAAGGAGAAGAGGATGTGGCAGAGCCAACGGAGAGTTCAGACTCTCCAACACCATTACAGTTGAGTTACATGAGTGAAGAAGAAACCCAAGGGCAGAACTTGGAGGATGAAAACAGAGAGAAGAAATTAGAAGAGGAAGAATATGAAGAAGTAGACCCAACAGCTGAGGTTGAGACTACAACCAGGACATCCCAACCCGTTGGACCTGGATCAAGTGGAGCACTTGGATCACAGGCCAACGAAGGTGTCGGCTCAGGGGGATCAGGCGGGCTGCCTGGATCTGGCTCTGGGGGGACAGGGAGTGTGGGAAGTAGTGCAACTGAAGCTGGGAATACTGTGAATATCGTGGGGCCAGAAGCAAGGAGTGCTCAAGGGCCACCACTTGGTGGAAGATCCACCACAAAAACAACAGGTCCAGAAGGACCAGCACCAGCAAGGGTGCCAGCACCTGTCAGTGGGCAGAAGGTAGGGCCACAGATGGCGTTACAACCAACACGGGCAAAACCACCCTTTCCAATATATTCAGGAAAAGGGGATCCCGATGTACACATTAGCCAATTTGAGCACATGTGTATAGTGAACAATGAGAATGGCGATGATGCCAAGATGAGACTGTTTCCTTGTTCACTTATCAAGAAAGCAAGTGAATGGTATGCAAGATTCCCTGATAATCATTTCCTAACCTGGAATGGCTTGAATACAGCATTTCGAAATAGGTTCAGGACAAGTAAAACTGAGGATGAAGTGTATGGAAGTTTACAACAGCTGAAGCAGAAGAAGCATGAAACTGTTGAAGAGTATATGGAGAAGATGGAATTGATGATGAAAAAGCTGGCTGCAGTACCAGCGCCCGGTTTACAGAAGACTTGGTTTGTGAGTGGACTAAGACCAGAGTTGCAAAAGAAAGTGGATATGTTACCCCATAATACAGTGGAGGAGGCATTTGAAACTGCGAACAGAATTGAGCAATTGGGAATGCTCAGGAGAGAGAAAAAAGAAGATGAGGACTCTGAGGATGAGTCAGATGAAGAAGAAGAGCAAGAACTAAAAAGAAAGAGTAAGAGAAAGGAGAAGTTGAAGAGGGATAACTATGAAAAAAAATTGGAAGAAATCTTGAAGAAGTATGCCACAGAGGCTGCAACACATTGGAGGAAGGGTGTATGGTGTGCAAAGTGCCAGAATGAAGGCCATACCACCACAGAATGCCACATGAAGGAGAAACACTGTACTATCTGTAAAATGGATAACCATTCTACTGAGAATTGTTACTACAACAGAAGGACAGCTGCAAGAGAACCTAGGCAAGTAAGGGTGCATCAGGTGCAGCCCCAGCCAAGAAGAAATAATGATCAGGACCACTATGGTAGGTCTGGTGGTTATAACAATGGCATGGAAGGAGAGGTAATTCAAGAGGGAATTACCAAGGAAATTCCAGAGGCAACTATCAGGGTAATCCAAGGGGGAATTACCAGCCCGGGAATCAGGATTATAGAAATAATCCAAGAACAGACCAAGGGCGAGGACCCAATGGTGAAGAGCTATGTTACTATTGTAATCAGCCAGGACATCGCAAGGCAGCCTGTTCATTCTGGATAAGACACCAGAATGAGATGAGAGCTCCTGTGAATGAGGGCCCAGTGGTGGCAGCTCACATGGTTAGGCCATGTGTTGTACCAGAAGTAAGTACAATGATAGTAACAAGAAGTAAAGCCAAACTAATACCTCCAGTAGAAGAGGAAGAAGATGAGAATGGAAGTGGCAATGATATGCCTGAAGATGAAGAGACTTGGAAAGATGAGAAGGAACTGCACAAGGAAGTGGCAGATACTATAAGGGAAATGCAAAAGAGTACTGATATTCCTGTGGCAGATTCCTCTGATTCGGATGGAGAAAAAGAAGGGAGTGAGGAAGAAAGGAAAAAAGAAGATGCAGACATGCAAAGTAATGAAGAGACTTTGGCTGCAGTAATATGTCAGACCAAAGCAGAAATTACCATTGGACAGCTATTAGCTGTGGCACCTTATTGTAGGCACAGGCTGTATCAAGCAATCAATCGAATTGCCCAAGAGACAGGAAACACAGACCTGAACAGCAAGGTGACCAGTTATAATGTGAAGCCGGAAGGGCGAGAACCAGTCATGGACTTTGATGATTCTATGCCAGTAATCCAATTGAGAATTGGAAGCACAGAACTAACTGATGTACTGATAGATGGTGGTTCTGGAGTAAATATCATGACAGACCAATTAAGGAAAAGCTTGGTCTAAGTAACATGAAACCAGCCCCATTTACAGTAACAATGGCAGATCAAAGAAGTGTACAGCCATTGGGATTAATAAGAGGAGTTAAGATACAGATACAGAAAATGATCTTTATGATCACAGTAACTGTATTAAAAATGGATGAAGTCATGGAGGCTTACTCCTTATTATTGGGACGTCCGTGGCTGAAACAGGCCAGGGTATTCCATGACTGGAATTCTCAGTTACTAACTGTGCATAATGGGATGCACGAGATACAAATTACCACAAAGAAATCTAGTAGATTACCTGCTACAAGAAGACCTCGAGGAGTCAGAGAGTATGACTGGAGAGGAGGACTGGATGAGGAGCAGGAAGCTACCCTATTTGCTGCACACCCAGAATGGGAGCAGGTTGCGAGATGCGGCTGGAAAGCCTAAGTTGTTTAAGAGGTATCTGCTGTGGTGTAGTGTCGGCAACACCAATGAAGAGGAAACCAACTGTTACCCGCCACATTTCTATGAAGAAAAGGAGGGAGAGATAGAAATCCTAGAAGAACCAGCCACTGTGAGCTTAAAGGATGAAGTGGTGACTGGTTGGACAATCACAGCTGATGAGCAGGTGAGAGAAGTAAATGTGGGAACTCAGGAGGAACCGAGAATGGTGAAAGTAGGAGCTGATTTGGAGCCGGAATTCTTCGAAGAAGCTAAAAGCTTGTTCATCAAATACAGAGATGTATTTGCTTGGAGCTATGAGGATCTAAAAGGGATACCACCTGAAGTCTGTCAGCATAAGATTGAACTGGAACCAGGGTCAGTACCAATCAAGCAGGCGAGGTATAGAATGAATCCCAACTACGCACAGAAGGTTGGAGAAGAGATAAAGAAGTTGGCTGAGGCTAAGTTTATATACCCAATAGAGTATACAACTTGGTTGTCACCCATTGTTATAGTTCCAAAGAAGAATGGCAAGCTAAGAGTATGTGTGAACTATAAGAAGCTGAATGCTTGTACGAAGAAAGATCCTTTCCCTTTGCCATTCACAGAAGCAGTATTAGACACTGTGGCAGGCCATGAGATGTACTCATTCATGGATGGCTTCAGTGGTTATAATCAAGTGCAAGTGGCAGAAGAAGACCAAGGGAAAACAGCTTTCATCACAGACTGGGGGGCTTATGCATACAAAGTCATGCCCTTTGGACTTTGTAATGCACCAGCGACCTTTCAGAGAGTGATAAGTGAATCTTTTCATGAGTATCTGGATGATTTCATGCAGGTGTTTTGGATGATTTCAGTGTGTACAGCTCTAAGAATGAGCACTTGCATAAATTGGAGTTATGCCTGGCCAGATGCAGGATGAGAGGTCTGGGCTTGAATCCAGAGAAGTGTACTTTCTGTGTGAACTCAGGGGTGCTTCTGGGACACATTGTGTGTAAGAAGGGACTTCTTGTGGATCCCAGGAAGACAGAGTCCATTAAAGTCTCTCCACCACAGTGAATGTTAAGAGTTTAAGGAGATTCCTTGGGCAAACCAGTTATTACAGAAGATTTGTCAAAAGGTATGCACAAATAGCAGCACCATTGAGCAAGCTTCTGAAGAAAGATGCAGTGTTTGCCTGGACAGCTGAATGTCAACAGGCGTTTGAGGAACTTACACTGTCAGTAACAACTACACCTGTGCTGATTAACCCTCACTGGCATGTAGTATTTCATGTTCACTGCGATGCATCAGGAGAAGCGTTGGGTGCGGTGTTAGCCCAGAATGTTACAGGAAATATAGATTCACCTGTGTACTATGCTAGCCGATTGATGAACAGTGCTGAGAGGAACTATAGTACAACGGAAAGAGAAGCATTGGCAATGATTTATGCAGTCAAGAAATTCAGGCATTACCTATTGGGAAGAAAGTTTATGTTTTATGTGGATCACCAGGCTCTGATATATCTGGTGAACAAACCTTTGATAAGTGGAAGGATAGCGAGGTGGTTAATAATCTTGCATGAGTTTGAGTTCGAGGTTATTTACAAGCCTGGCCGTTTGCATCTTGTGGCAGATCATTTGTCACGACTAACAACAGGAGAGGCCGCCACAGGAGTGGACGATCAGTTACCTGATGCGAGTTTATTTGTAATGGAGGTGCAAGGAAGTGCAGATGAATGGTTAGATTGGCAGTGGCCAATCAGATACTACCTTGCTCATGGTCAGTGCCCACCTAGTTATGGTAAGGAGCAGAGGAAGAGAATTGCTATCAAGCTTTATCCTTATACTATGGTAGGAAGCAGAATGTATAAGTTAGGACCTGATGGAGTACTAAAACGATGCTTGTACCACCATGAAGTAAATAAAGTCTTGGAGGAAGTTCATAAAGGAGTGGCTGGAGGTCATTTTGGAGAAGAGACTACCAGTAGAAAGATACTACTCGCAGGATACTGGTGGCCTACTTTGTTCAAAGATGTACATGAGTATTGTCAGAAGTGTGATGAATGTCAGAGGCTAGGACCTTTGCAGAGATCTGGAAGAATGGCCTTGCATCCTACAATGCCTACGGAACCATTTCAGAAATGGGGACTAGACTTTGTTGGACCAATTAATCCACCATCCAAGAATACACGAAACAGGTACATAATTACAGCCACTGATTATACTACAAAGTGGGTGGAAGCTAAAGCTTTGAGGGACAACACAGCCAAGTCCACAGCAAGGTTCCTGTACGAGAACATACTTACACGATTTGGATGTCCCTTAGAATTTATCAGTGATCAAGGAAGTCACTTCATGAATGAGACCATTGAGTTGTTGACTAAAGAGTTTATGATTGTGCATAGAAAGAGTACAACATATTACCCACAGGGTAATGGGCAGGCAGAGGCTACCAACAAAATACTATGTACTATCTTGGCTAAGATAGTCAATGCAAACAGAACGGATTGGGATACAAAGCTGCTGACAGCTTTGTGGTCATACAGGACTTCATATAAAGTCACCACTAAATATACACCATTCCAATTAGTTTATGGTATGGAAGCCTTACTTCCAGTGGAATTCCTGTTACCTACCATGAGAACGGAGTGGGGAAAAAGAATGGAATTGCAAGACTCCATCAAGGTCAGGAAACATGAATTATACCATGTGGAAGAAGTACGTGCTGATGCAGCTGATAATATGACCAGAATTCAGATGAAGCGAAAGGAACAGTTTGATGAAGGCAAATTAAAGACTTTTAAGACGGGGGATTTGGTTCTATGGTTGCAGAAGAAAGGAAAGATTCAAGCTTCTAAGCTTAAATCACCGTGGAAAGGACCTTATGTCATACAAAAGATGTATGATAACAACACCGCTATGTTACAAACCATTAACAAAGAAATGCTGGGAAGAGTCAATGCAAATAAGTTGAAGGGTTACAGTGGTATCCATGACAAACCCCTGCAGCATGATTTGCATATAGAACCGCAAGAACAGTCACGGGCTGCACCAGTGTTACGAACGGAGTATGGAACACTTGTTGCTAGGCCCAGCATATACGAGGCCACAGCACAGCCTATACACCAGCCCACGTGACACAGCCAACCACAGCCCAGCAAGGCGCAACACAGCCAACCACAGCCCATCACGATGTGACACAGCCTACCACAGCCCATCACGACGTGACACAGCCAACCACAGCCCATCACGACGTGACACAGCCTATCACAACCTACCACAGCGTGTCACAGCCTATCACAGCTTACCACAGGCATCACAGCCTATCACAGCTTACCACAGTGCATCACAGCCTATCACAGCGAAACACAGTATGACACAGCCTGTCACAGCTCAACACAGCCTACTAAAGTTACACGATCCATAGAATCAGTGACAAGTGGACACATAAAACTTCAGGAAAATGGATGACGGAAGAGAAACGGAAATTACTTTAAAAATAGACACGTGGAGGTCAGGGTGCGACACACAGCAGAGAATGAAGTGCAAGGACAGGTGTCAAAAAGAAAGAGGAAAAGAACGGCCGTCAAATGGGATGAAAGGCGGGCCCATTAATGAATACGGAAAAAGGGAAACAGAACGAACGGCAAGTACAGAAAAGCTGAATTCATGTCGCATGTGTGATCCTAGTGGACTATCCAACAGGGAAAGTCCACTAAAGAAAATGAAATCTAAAATCACGTCACAGCGGTTACAGCCAATAGAAAACCAGAGAAATGATCAAGAAAATGGAGAAAATTGAGCGCAAGAGGCGGCGTCGTTCTGAGTAACGGGCGTCTCGACAGGACAGGCCATAAATGCTATAACTTGGAAACTATGGAGGAACTAACAGACTATACGCTCGCAATATTACTTACGCAATGGCATAGACACGAAACGAAAGAGCAGAGCTTTTCTCTTGAACAATGCTTGCAAGCCCCGCAGGCTTACAAGAGATTACCCATAGCTTTCTGCGGCAACCATACGTTTCTGCTTTGTGCACTACAGGCATTCCTGCAGTTGTTACAGCCAAAGCAGTTCTGTGAGTCTAAGATGAAGAGAGTGAGAGGAATGGAGGAAATCAGGGTGAAGAGCACCACAATTCTGCAGAAACAAACGATGGCTACCCCACAGGCGATAAAGATACTGGAGGAGCTGAGATTGGAAGGATTGCAAAGCCTAGATTGGACACTACACCATAGACAGTACATGTTACAATTTTTGCAGAACTTTGAGCCAAGGACAGGAACAACAACGGTGAAGGGAGTTGAATTAATGATTACTCCCCTATACCTCCAGCAATTGTTTCGATTGCCAGCAGGTCAGGTGCATGTGGGGAACACAGGGCAAGACTGCAAATAGGGGACTTATTCCAAGAAGGGAGTTTCTTTAAAACTCAGGGTTATGCTTGTACCAAAGCTGTGTACCCAGGGTTAAAAGAGATAGGCCAGGTATTGAACGTTCTGTTTGCCCTGAAACAGAACCAACAATATTTGAGCAGATCCTTCACAGAGGAAATACTCAAAGGCCTGAAGGGACAAGAGGTACAATGGGCGGACATAATGTACAACGCACTAGTAGAGGAGATGAAAAGATTACAAGGTACTACCGCAAAGTCTCCTATCATAGTGTCTGGCCCAATCATTGCTCAAATAATCCTTAATTCTGGCATACTTAATGCACAAGAAAGGAAGGAAATGGGAGTGTTTGAGCCAGAAACAACTGCAATGGAAGAGCAAGGCTCTTCACACAGTGAGGGTGGACTAGCAGCACAACCCGAGACTAAGAGGCAGAGAAGGGGAAAGACTGTAGTGGCGGATCCACTGGCTTCACGGATTCCGCATGATAATGTTTCCCAAGCTCATGACCAGGAAGGGGCACAGCAGCACAAAAGAATGTTATTACTGGAAGCAGGACCTTCAGAGAGGGAGGAGGAAGTTACTTCTGCATCACAGCCAACACAGCCACTTGAACGACTTGTCACAAGGTCACAAGTTATCCATGCAGCTCAACCCGAAATAATTGATTTGGAAAGTGAAGGATAGAGATTCCAACTACAGAACAGATAGTGGCAGAAATAGAGAAAGGGGACCTTCTCTATGAATATTCTGGTCTGGTCAAGGAGACAGAAATCCCAGAGGTGCAACAGTTGCCCAAGGGAAATCCTGAGGTGCATATAATGCACACACCTGTGTTGGAGGTACCACAGGCGGAAGGTCATGACACTGTAACACCAGTCATAGATGAAGTAGTTCAGGAAGAAAATCCGGTGGGACAATGGCCTGAATGGTTAGTGAGACATCATACTGTTGAAGATCGGGAGGAACAGCAGCAACCTCACCATGATGACCCTCAACAGGCAATGCTGATGAGTTCCATAGGCAGGACACTTAATTTGTTGGGGACTTATGTCAAATCCCATGTTCCAATTACCCAATTGACAGCCTTGAAAGAGGAACTCAGGAAGGAGTTTGAGGCTCGACTTGCCACTGAGTGTGCAAACAAGGTCGATGAAGAGGTCACTCTCAAGATGAAGCAGGACTTGGGCAATACAGAAATGGCTTTGCAGTTGGCCAAGCAACAATTGATTGAGGCAGGCCTCGCGCAAGACCAGTTGCACGAAGCACATAAGCAACAGCTATACCAAATGCAGGTGCAGCATGAAAGCAAGTTGCAAGAACTGAATGCACTACATACGGAGTTGCAGACAGTGCATAACAGGATGGCGATACAATGTGCTACATTTACAACTATGCTTGACCAATCAACAAAAGAAATAAACAGTCAAGCGGAAAAATGTACGAAGGCAGAAGAAGAGAATGTTGAGCAAATGAAGCTCATTGTCGATATGAAGAATACAATCTGTCGCCATGAAGATACTTTCAAGCAATACAGGCAGAGGGAAGCTGATCAAGAGAAACACATCGTGGAGTTGCAACAAACCATCGTGGCCAATAGAAATGAAATCGCGGTCAGTAACAAGGCTTCGAAGGAAGCCAATAATCTACTTGCTGCCTATGCGCAATTGGTTGAGCCACAGGCGAAGCGCATGGAGGCTTTACAACAGCAGTTGGAATTGTACAAGCTAAGAGAAGAGCAAACTCTCAGGGGAACCACAAGCAGCTTGGTGGATAACAGCCTTATGCAGGTCTGGTTAGCACAAGGGCCAGTAGAGGGCAAAAGCCCACGGAAGCTCACCCAAAGCGAGATGAATGAGCTCAGACTGCAGGTGCAGAACATTGCCACAACTACTATAGACAATGTCTATAGTAGGATAGCAGAGTTACAAGAGGATGTAGACGGACTCCAGACTCAAGTGGAAGACCTCACTTCAAACATCGACCAAAGAGTCTATATCCCTCAGGAACAGCTAATGGCTTCTTATTTGCAAGCCAGAACTCTGGCTTTTCAGTCTTCACAGGAGGTGCAGGAGATGCCAATGATACAGGAGCCAGTACCACCACCACCACAACAGGTCACTGTACCAATAGCTGAACCTGTGGTTACTACAACCACACCACAGCCACCACAGCCGGAGGTATGGGGCAATGCCGCTTTTAACCCACCTAAAACTCCAGCTGCAAGGGAGTACAGTAGGGCTATGCTTATGCCCTTCAACCAAATTCCCATCATGTTGGATTTGGCTTGGAAAGAATTTAGTCCTCCGCAGTCATTCGCACATTACTACCAAATCATGCGTATTTGGCTGCCAGTGGCAACTAGGACTAAAGTTCTTCCAAACAATCGACATATTGAAGATCATCACTTTGCACAATACTGGCACGAGGCAGGTACCATGTTGAGGGAATTGGTTGCTTTCCAGGTTGTACATGGACTCATTTATACCAAGACCAAGGAGATAGCAAGTATTGTCATGGGGTGCGGGCTATACTACGCTGCTTGTTTTCTGGTACGTTACCACATTGAGCAACAAAAGATGCAAACACGCTTTCAAAGTTACTCCAGTGGAGATCATTGGGTATTACCTTCGGTGCCACCTCATATGTACCTATATGACCAAAAGTTATGATGCAGAAGGATTCTCAAATTCGTTCATGGTTTCAAGCAGCCTGCAACCAATTGTCAACACAGAAATTCGGACTTGATGACATTTCTATAAGGGACATGTGGCATGGAAGTACTTGCACGCTGCACCAGTAATTGGTACCCCACTCATCTGGACAGACAAGGAGCTCAGTGCCTACACCAATTTTGCTGTTCAGCGGTTACACCAAGTTGTAAAATACAAACTTCCAGACATGGTAGGACAGCATTGTATGCCCCAGATGATTCCACAAAAAGTTCGAAAATTAAAACACCTGAGAGGCGATGAGGATTCTGATACAACTGTTTCTTCACACAATTCTTTTGACATGGGAGAAGACTATGCAATTCAGATGGAAGAGAAGAAACAAAGGGGATCTCCTATGCCGGAAAGATTACCTCGATATCAGCCTCCAGAAGGCCTCACTTATCCAGGTAGTGATCAACCATCTCCATCAACCAGAGACAGACCTCGGGCTCGTACACACAGCCCACCACGAAACTCTCAACGTCAACAAGGTGCTCACTCACAAAGGTTTGCTACTCGGAAACAGTAAACCGTGAGGACACGGCTTTTGAGGGGGGAAGGGGTAATGTTAGAGGACTGTAGGGGACTTAGACACTTATACGGGATCTGTAGGGTACCCTTAATTTTTGCACAGACTGAGACCAACAGGAGCCTTAGGGGTGACAGCAGCGCACTGTAGAGGGGGGTTACATAGCCCACACAGCCGACACAGCAGTCACAGCCCACACAGCCGACACAGAAGTCACAGCCCACACAGCCGACACAGCAGTCACAGGCCACACAGCCAACACAGCCCGTCACAGTCGTCACAGCAGACACAGCCCACACAACCAGTCACAGCCCGGCACAGCCACACACCAGTCACAGCCCGACACAGCCAAACACAGCCAGTCACCGCTTGACACAGCTGTCACGATAATAGGGAACGAAGAGTAGGACAGGGAACGACTGTGGGGAACAACACCTGTGAAGGGAACATGTTAGTTCACATACGACGGTTAGAGAGGGAAACGGTTAGAACCGCGGATAGGAGGATAAAGGGAGAAACGGGGAATGAAGGGGGATCATCATCATGATCATCATTATTCGGGAGAGGACTTCGGAGTCAGGCAGGAGCGGAGATCGGAGGCAAGAGATGGAGAGCACGATGAAGGAGGAAAGAGGATTAGTAGATGCTTGTTATATGCAAAGCTGTAGTGATATTGGAGAGCAGATTAGAGACATAATGGCTTCGGCCTGATACCTGATAAATCATAATCTGATACTTATACGATACAATCACACTGTGTAGAGAGATCTGAGAGAAGCTGTGGATTGAATGGTTGAGTGAAGGAAACCGATAGATTGATGAAGCAAACTGATACTTAATTATCAATGCCAAAGGTAGCTAAGATGAATGCGAAAAGGGAAACGCATAGGAAACACCCCCATGATACACTAGCTGTAGGTCATGACTGATTGTTCTGCGCGGGCTGAGTACTTAGAGATTTCCAACTCTTCTATCTTGGAGTTTCCGCCTCGGATAGCGAAGGGATGGGTGAGTAAAAGCCGCGCGACAGTACTCCTCCCGCTCAGAATAATCAGTCGTGACCTACAACTAGTGTATCATGGGGGTGCTTTCTTATTTGTATTCCTTCTCGCATTCATGTTAGCAAGTTATATTTTGTCTATGATTAAATATCAGATTGCTTCTGCAATCTACCATGTTCCATCTACTCAAGCATTCATTCCACAGCTTCACTCATATCTCTCTACACTGTGTGAGTATGAAATAAGAATCAGATTTATAACTATCATGTATTAGGCTGAAGCCATAGTGTCTCTATTCTCCCCTACAGTACAAATCTACAGCTTGCATGTATCAAGCATCATCTCGTCGTATCTCCATCTTTGTGTAATCTCCATCCCTGTGCTCCAAGATCGTGCTCTCCGCCGTGATGCCAGAAGCGATCATCCAGAAGTGATGTCCGAGAAGTGATCCCCTCTATGTCGCTACTCTACCTATTCTACATGTGTCACGCTGTAACATGCCGTGTCATACTGTGAAAGACTCATACTACTATTCGTAGGTCTGCGCAAAATTAAGGGTGCCCCACAGAACCCGTAAAACTGTCTAAATCCCAGACAACCCCCTAACACTCTGTCTCTGTCTCGGCTGGTGCTGATCCTCAGCCACCAATGCATTCAAAAACACCTCTTCTTCATGTTCATCTTCAAGTTGTGCCCTCCACCCAGCCATCAATTGTGCCCTCCAAAGATCCATTGCAATGCTCCAAGATTGTGATCGTGCCGGCTGCCAAGTTGTGATTAGGGCTCTCTCTACCAGGTCTTCTACCGTCCCAACCGTGGAGTGACAACCAAGCCGTCCCTGTAAGACATACCGTCATCCCTATAACCAGGGTATATAACGTTTGACGGGCCATGCTCATCGTGGAGATGCTCTCAGGGTTGCACACGTCAGTGATGTCACGTCACGTCAGACCTGACGCTGACGCGACCAACGTCACGTCAGACCTGACGCTGACGCGACCAACGTCACGTCAGTTTTGACGAAAAATCAGTAAAACATGAGTTAGGTGAAAAATATGCCACGTAGGTGGACACGTTGTATTCCAAGCGACACCTTGGCAAGTGAATGAATTGTTTTATAAATTACTTCATCCGCCAATAGTTGAGGTCATTTTTAAATCATTATTGTTAAATTGGTGCGACCTCCAAATGGTGGTGGTCGCAAAATTTATCTTATTTTTTAATAGTTGCGACCATCAGCAAAGGGGTTGTCGCAGCATTTTTTGTTTTTTTTAAATAGATGCGACCACCAGCAGAGATGGTCGCATTTTTTTCTTTTCTTAAACAGTTGCGACCACCGCTACTGGTGGTCGCACAATTTTAATTTTATTTGTAATAGGTGCGACCACCATCAGGGGGGTGGTCGCAACATTTTTCTATTTTTTAATATCTGCGACCACCAGCATGGGGGTGGTCGCAATATTTTTCTGTTTTTTTAATAGGTGCGACCACCAGCAGGGGGTGGTCGCAGATTTTTTTTTTTTTTTTTTTGTTCTTAAAAAATATTCTTTGTGACCATGAGCATGGGGGTGGTCGCAACATTTTTTTTTATATAATAGGTGCGACCACCCCCATGGGGGTTGTCGAAGAAATTTTCTATCTGTTTAATAGGTGCGACCACCAGCAGGGGGGTGGTCGCAGAAATTTTCTGTTTTTTTAATAGGTGCGACTACCAGCAGGAGGGTGGTCGCATCATTTTTTTATTTTTTTAATAATAAATAATCTTTGTGACCACGAGTATGGGGGTGGTCGCAGCATTTTTTTTTTTTAGTAGGTGCGACCACCAACATGAGGGTGGTCGCAGCAGTTTTTTTTAAAAATAATATGCAACTTCCTCGTGCGACCTGGAGCGGTCACAACATTGGATCTGATTCGTCGAGCGTGTGAGGTTTGGAGGTTGGAGGGTATATAAGGTGGTCCCAATGCCCCTTACTTCTTTTGTGGCAAACACTTTTGTGGCGAGTGAATGTTCCTTATTCCTTGAGCAAGAGTGTAAGCCCAAAATGAGGGTGCGGACTTTTTGCTGTTGTGGCTTCCACCAGAGCCACTGCAGCAAATTGTCGAAAAGCACAATACTACATGGTGCATTGATCCACTTGGATTGATGCCGTAGTGTTGGGCCATCACATTCTGTTCTAACTTCTATTGCTCTTGACAAATCTATCAAGTACACTTGTGTTCTTCGTTCAACCTTAAGTCTGTGGTTAGGGTTTTGGGTGTGAGGATGAGGGAGGAGTGGATCCATTGGTTCACCATAGACCCGCACAAAAAGGACGGTGTTCAATGCAATCTTTGTGCATTGAAGCTGGCGGGTCGCAAAGATCGCATGTTATATCACCTCGGCTACAGAAATGGGAAGAATGCAGGGGTTAGTTTGTGCCCAAAAGCCTCCATGCGAGTGAAAGCCCACTTTGCCCAATGTGGAGGCAATATCCCACCGTCTCTTGATGTGGCCGCGGCTTCTGAGCCAAACACTCCAGGTTCGAATCAAACTGTTCCTCAGAATTATACCCAGGGGGATTCTTGCGAGGCGTCTACTGTTCGTGGAGAAGCCGGTGGGTCAGGAGCAACACCCGATTGTACGCCAGCACTTGTACGGACCAGACCATTGAGGTAACAATCAATGCAAGAAGGCTTAAATTTGTCGCACAGGAGGACTCTGGATAAGAAGTGGGCCCAATTTTTCTACGAGGCCAATATTCCGGTCAATGTCTCGAGGCTTCCTGCATTTGTGGCTGCTGTCAAAGCCACGTCCGATTCCAAGTCCACATACATACCTCCGAGTTATCGCGATCTCCGCACAAGATTGCTAGAAGAGGCTATGTCTGACCTCATCCAAAAGGTGAATGAAAGGACAGGTGATTCTCTCCAGAAATATGGAAGCACTATATGTGCGGATGGTTGGAGTTTTGTTACTAATCGACCACTGTTCAATGTCATGCTGGTCTGTCCTGCGGGGAAACAATTTTTGGGATCCGTTGACACAAGCGGGGAGAGAAAAGATGCACGTTATCAAGCAGGGTTGTTGACGAGTTACATCGATAAAATTGGAGCTGATAAAATTGTCCAAGTGTGCACGGACAATGCATCTAACATGGTTAATATGGCCGATATTTTGATTGTACGATATCCCCATCTATATTACCAAGGGTGTGCTGTTCATATCTTTGATCTCATTTTGGAGGATTGGGAAAAGAATCGTGGATGAAACAACTAGTAAAAAGGGCAAAGTCGGTTGTGACGTTCATTCGTACACATCACATTCCTCTGGCATTGTTTAGAAATCATGAACCCAAATACAGCCTTAGGAACCCGGCTGAAACCCGCTTTGCCACAAACTTTTTGATGGTGGATCGACTGGTGACTGTGAGGGCGGGTCTGGAGCAGGTGATTATTGACCTTCAATGGGATGCGTATGTGGGCACCTTACGCGACTCTTGTAAGTCCAAGTCTTTGAGCAAAAGTCGGAGGGTCCGCGCAATCATTCGCTCCGACGATTTCTGGGCGAAATGTGCAAATTTTGTGTATATGGTGAAGCCGGTGTTGATTGCTTTACAGGAGTTTGATGGAAAACAACCAATAATGGGTAAAGCATGGTTGATATTGGAAAACCTTGAGAAGCACGTGCAATCCTTCATTTTCTATGGACGATGATTTGGCGGCAAGGACCGAGGATGCATTTTACGACCGCAAACGGATGGTTCGCACGGACTTGCATTATGTGGGGGCCTTGCTGAATCCATTCTTGCTGGACAATACGGCTTTGAGAGACGATGTGGATGCCAAAGTCGGGCTTGTACGGGTCATCATGCAACTTGCACCCTTGAACATGGCAGAGCGAGCGTTGTCCGAGTTCCAGTGCTTCTCGGATTGGCAGAATCATTTCCATGACATGCCGGATCCAAAAGCAATAAACATGTTACCACATGAATGGTGGGATCTGATTGGAGCTGGAGCAAGAACATTAGTTCCCATTGCAAAGCGTATTCTTGCTCAAGTGTGCTCTGCCTCGTCGTGTGAGCGGAACTGGAGCAGTTACTCGTTTGTTCACAACAAGATTTGCAACAGGTTGAATCCTGCCAGGGCTGACAAATTGGTTTATGTCTACACGAATTGTAAGTTACTGCGAGAGAGGAGAGCAAGTGACGCATCTGCATGGTACGAGAAGAATCTGTTGTCTGAAGAATCTGCCCTCAGAGGTCCAATCTAGCAGGAATGATGACACTGACGCCGCGAGGGACTCCGACTCCGACGGTTGGGATGGGTCCGATGATGTAGGCAATCCTCCACATGACCCATATGAATTTAATGACGATGATGCTGCAATGCATCCATCCTTCGATGACCTTGTTGTTGATGAACTGCGACATGGTGTCATCCCAATTGTGGACCCCCTTCCCCCAGTGGAGCACACTCTCAACAATAAAGTTGAGGTCAACTCTCCCCCACCACGAGTTCCACGGACTGCGGGAGATGTGCAGGTCGAATCGTCGGATGATGACAACCGGCCGTTGTCATTCCTTCACCGACATCGTGCCCCTGTGAACCGTGCTTCATCTCACCCCGCTCCATCTCATGTTTCTCTTTCTCAAGCCGGTCCATCCCATGCTGGTCCATCTAGTCTCTCTCCCCCTCATGTAATTCCTTCCATCGCTACTCCAATCCTGGGAGATGGTTCTTCTGCTGCGGGACGTTTGCAAGTCGAACCATCGGATGACGACGACCGGCCATTGTCGTTTCATTTGGCCCGACGACGTCCGCATGTGAACCGTGCTCTCTCGACCCTTGCTGGTCCATCTCATGCCCCTTCCTCTCATGTCGGCCCCTCTGATGTACGTGCGAGTAGCCTTCCTCATACGAGACCTGCTCTAAGGCCACCACGAAATCCGGGACAAGCCCAGAAACGGCAGAGAATTGTGCAACCTTTTGTTGGTGACCGACCTGTGAACATGATACCCTAGATGGTATTCATGATAGGAGTGGAAATCGACCAGAGAGACAACTGAACGTACTCCGAGGATGACTACAGGTCCAACGGCCAGTTGCCTCTGGAAATGAAAGAACAGATGGAGATCATAATTCTAGCACTGATCATGGGAACGGGGGTGAAGTGAGTGGGGACGAAGATTTTGTACTAGACGTGAGATCATACCATCGTCGTCGTGCCAGACGGAATTAGGTACAGCTATAACTTCTGTGACCTATCACATGATGTGTAGTATGTTTCCATGGATATCCATGTTTCAGTTTGGGTACATGCATACGTGTACGGAAATAAAAATGGTGGAATATATGTACCCAAGAAAGGTGCGTGTGTTTGTGTTTCGTCATTACCTTTACATTGTTGATTTCCTATTATGGTTTCGAAAGCCACAAAATCCAGGTGCAGCTCCCAACATTCATCTTCCCCTTCACAAATCCATGGGGAGTCGATACATGTGCTTTTCATCTGCCTCTCCAAACATACATACAGGTGCAAGGGGACCAACCTCCTGGTGGTCTCACCTATTTTAAAAAAAACAATTGTGTGACCACCAGTAGCGGTCGTCGCAACTGTTAAAATAAAAGAAAAATGTTGCGACCACCCCCCTGCTGGTAGTCGCACCTATTTACTGATTTACTGATTACCCCTGCTGGTGGTCGCAGATTTTATTTTATTTTATTTTGGAAAACACCTGGGAGCGACAGCTCACAAATCAGGCCCCTTAGTAGTGAGAGGAGAAAATAACCTCTTTCATTTATGCGCCAAGTGGCGTAGGAATGGGGCATCACACACGAACCATACCACACCCATCAAGTAGCAAGATTTGACCCCAGAATTGTCCGGGTCGCACTCAGTGCACTTAACCAACTGAGCTACTGACTGTTGGTAGATATTAAAAAATCAGAAAATTATGCGACCACCCCCTGCTGGTGGTCGCATCTATTAAAGAAAAAGAAAATAGTGCGACCACCAGCAGGTGGTGGTCGCACCTATTTGTTTTAAACAAAATTTCTGCGACCACCCCTCTGCTAGTGGTCGCGCCTATTAAATATATATATATATATGCAACCACCTCCCTGCTGATTAAATAAATAAATAAATCTGTGACCACCCCCCTGCTGATTAAATAAATCTGCGACCACCCCCCTGCTGGTGGTCGCACCCATTAAAAAAAATAAACAAATCTGCGACCACCCCCCTGCTGGTGGTCGCACCCATTAAAAAACATAAACAGATCTGCGACCACCCCCCTGCCGGTGGTCGCACCTATTAAAAAAAATAAAAATTCTGCGACCACCCCCTGCTGGTGGTCGCACATAATAAAGAAAAGAAAAAAAAGATGTGACCACCCCTGTTGGTGGTCGCAGCTATGAATAGCGTGCGCAGTCATAATGACAGCGCGCGCCCCGAGTGTGGAGGGGGGGCTTATAAGGCCTCGGAGGCCATTCTCTCCCTCACTTTTCTCCACACCAGGACTTGGTGGGCGATGGGATGTTGCATTCCTTGTCATTGAGTCAAAGTGGAGAGGGGTGCTATTTGTTGGGTAGGGGGTATTCTGGGCCGTTGGAACCTACGAAATCGATGCTGAGTACCTCCCGGGAAGCCCTCCTCTAGCACCCACGTTTTTTTCATTGCGCATTGCGTCATATCACTTAGAACTGCCGAGGGAGTGACACGTGCCTCTAGTACTTGGGGAGGATTCATTAGGAAGTAGAATTAGGTACGATTTAGGAGGGTTGGGAGAGCATTTTTCTTAGCAAACACCTGTCGAGTAGGGATAAGCCAAAGCCATAAATGGCGGAGGAGGAAGACAGAGGAGGTCATCCCAGGGATGACGATAATGAACCTGGACCTCCTAAAAAAAAACCAAAATGGGCCAGGTACGAACTTTGTTGGGACATATACAATGACCCCAACATTCTTGCGGAACCAGGTTGGGAAGTTTGGTAGTTGGGGCAGCGGTGGTCGCTTGGTGACTGCAGGAAATTTGTGGACTGGTGTCACATAAATCGTTTGTGGCCCAGAGATAGGCATGATCCACAAACCAAACAAAATCAAGCTAGCTTGCATTCCTGCGTCAACCCGCATTTCCGCCACAGGGCAGAGTAGGTACATACAACATTGTGGGGTCAACCGCTTATCAACAACAAGGTCCCGTATTTATTTGCGGCTATGTTGTACACAAAGTTGATTTTATTGCGACCAGTGGATTGGCAAACTGCCACTGCGAGACAGCGTACTAGACTATACATGTTCTCTGATATCCCAGACTTGTATATACGTCAGGGGCAGGACATCATACGGTTCGATGGAAACGACGAGGTGGAAGAAGGAGGAAAGGCGGATGGAAGCGACGATGTGGAAGAAGGAGGAAATGCAGACCAACCTCCAGATTATACGCCACAACAAGTCTCCGCAGCCGGGCCTTCAACGTCTGAGGTGGAGGGGGGCGAGGTACGCTCTCCATTGGAGGAACAATTGGCCACACATGAACAGCACAACAAAGACCTGCAGGACATTGTTCATTTGCAACGGTGGCAACTAGCAAAGTTGCTGGAAAGAATGGGGTTGGGGACTCTCGACAGCGTACGCGGTGTGCTTCAGGACCCGAGGCCAATCACCAACAAGCAAGACATATTGGCGCGTTTGAATATGTCACCAATGAACATTGACCGCGTCATCGACGGGGTTGACTCAATCGGGCATGGGAATGAAGTGCAAACGTCTGAACTAGACCCGGCGAGGGTTGAGGAAGAAAGACTTGCGGCGGAAAGGGCAAGAAAATGGAAGGACCCCATAGTGGAAACTGGGGAATGTTCAGCCGTGCAAATTACATCGGCCCAAGAACAGGAATTAGAGTAGCTTGTGGGGGAACGCGAGCAAGCTAGGGCTGTTGCATATCGGTACTCAAGTGCCATGCAAATCCGATCGTGGCCATGATTGAAGGGGAATTGGCGGAATTGGGTGACATGGGCGGGCCATCTAGCATCGCGGGAAACACGGATAGAAGAAGCGTTGTCCTCCCTCCAACGTGCAGCACGTTTGTCGAATCGAAGCGTAGATAGCATCTATGCTAATTTACAAAGGCACGACAATGTGCGTGATGTTTTCACGTCGAAGTACACTAGATTCACCACATGGGGTGATGTGCATGCCATGTTTGAGCACTGTGTGCATACAATTTCCGATACCAATAACAGCATAAACTGGGATTTGGAATTAGAGGAGGAGTGGGACACCAGGCCGAGGATGTCATCCTTCATTAATGAGGATAAACGGACGTGGATACCACAGAGCAATCCAGCGTCATGGGTAACAGATGGTACGGTGTGCACAATGTGCCTAAACCCTTATGGACCGGAGGGAGGCTATATGCTTGGTTCATGTGGCCATTTGTTCCATCCCAAATGTCTCATATTGGCAGCCATGCGAGCCAGCCAATGCCCTGACTGCCGTGGACCAATCCATCGACGTTTCTACGAGTTGTTTGGGTTGCAAGACAATATGCCCATGGGATACGAGTACAACCGGTACAACATGCCATTGGATGTATCGCCTTACGATTTTTTAACTTGGCAGCACTGGGGGGAGACAATGACATGGGATGCTCCAAGAGAGATGCACGCCTTGGATGCGAAGACGTTAACTAGGGTTAAAGATCCGGTGACCTTTTGGGTGACATCCAACTGGGAAATAACCGTGCGTGCTAGAGGCATACAAGACCCAGTCCAAAGGGAGCTTTTTTGCCGGAACTTGGGAGGGCATTGGAGCTGTACCAGACAAAGATTCTTCCAACTACCTGAGGATTCGTGGGTGCCAGCGGAAAATGACCCATACAATCGCGAACTGATTGGGAGAGACCTATTTCTGAGGGAGTTGGAGGCCGCTAGCATCCGTTGGGAGAATATGAATGAGACGTACTGGGTGCCTCGTCGGGATGATAGGCCATTTCTTCCAGAGTTGCGCAGAGACCCCCAGCAGGAGGAGGTGTTGGACAATTTCAAGGCTGTCATCACGAGTGTGGAAAAGTATTAGCAGAACACATGACGTGACCAAGTTGCCCCTATTCCAGGGGTGTTCTTGCCACTTCCAAACATATCGGATTTAATTGAAAAATTGCATGCCGCCGTAGCAAGAGCGCAAATGTGGAAGAGAGTCAGCACTCGCCTAGAACGCTACGCATGATGGCAAAGGTGGACCACACAACACTGGGTCCCTCTTTGACCACTCGAGCCCAGGCTCGAGCTCTCCGTACTGGTGGAGGCACGTCCTCTACACCCGGAGCATCTTCATCAACATCTAGAGATGACGACAACGAAGTAATAAATCTAGATGAAGATGACTAGAAAGGCTGCAAACGTAGGGAGTAGGCCAAAGGTCTTGGGTTGTGAAAACTTAAATGTGCAACCCACTGTATAGTCTACGTAATTTTTAGAAATACGAGGTTCATCCTTTGAACCATTTTTGAATGACCTCATACTTGTTCAGTACCTGTTTGACGGCATGAACAATATACTGGCAAAGTTTCAAAACAATAAAAATTTGCTGAATGAAGATACCATTAGTTCACCCATTGCAATATTTTAAATCGAACTCATACTTGTTCGGTACCTTTAAGAGGGCATGTACAATGCAATGGCAAAGTTTGAAAGCATTCAGAAATCGGCACATCAAGTAACCATTGGTTCCTCATGTGAACCATTTTTTATTGATCTCATACTTCTCCGGTCCATGTAAGAGGCATGTAGAACATACTGGCAAAATTTCAAATCATTCAAATTTTTTTTTATCAATGAACCTTTGGTTTATCCTTGTCACCATTAACGATTAATCACAAATAAATGAACAGACGCATAAATCATTTGCCCCCAGATGATTTTGGTTCGCTTTGAGACTTGGCCAGCCTGTTCAATGTGCCATGGAAGAGGCCCCAGAGTAATATGAGATCAATCGAAATTCGTTCAATGGGCCGACGGATGGTTGCCCATCCAAATGATTTTCGTTCATTTCGAGACTTGGCCAGTGTGTTCAATGTACCCTCTGATAGGTCCCAGTGTAATACGAGATCAATCGAAATTCGTTCGATGGGCCAATGAGGCGTTCAGTTGTCATCTGGTTTTTGTTCATTGCGAAAAAGAAATCCTGCAATGCGTGCACGGCTATTGCACCCATTGAACGGATGTGGTTGAAGCCCCTCTTTTGCCCACATGTGCTTGAACATGTGTGCGACACATGTGCGGAAACACTACAGACAAATAGATCATTTGCCTCCCCATCGACACCAAGCCATTCCATAATGTAATTGAATTTAAATTAATTTTAAGCCAATAAATAGGTTTGCACTGCCTTTCATTGGGGGTTTCTGGCACGTATCGATTTGTTTTTGGCTCAATTTTGTTATACGGCTTCCAGCATCCCACCACTACTCCCCCGCCAAAATTTGGACCAATAAAAAATGCCCCAAAAAAAAGTGTTCTCTTCGCTCATTATTGCAGAACTCTCTATGAAGAGTGCATGAAGTTGAACACAAATCAAGTTTGGAGTGCATTCAACGGGTGAACGGATGGTTGCCCATCCAAATCATTTTTGTTTGCTTCCAAACTTTGCCAGTACGTTTGAGACACCCTCTCACAGGTCCCGGACTAATATCAGATCAATCGAAATTCATTCGATGGCTCAACGAATGGTTGGCCATCGAGATGATTTTGGTTCGCTTTGAGACTTGGCCAGCATGTTCAATGTGCCATGGAAGAGGCCCCAGAGTAATATGAGATCAATCGAAATTCATTCAATGGTCCGACGGATGGTTGCCCATCCAAATGATTTTCGTTCGCTTTGAGACTTGGCCAGTGTGTTCAATGTACCCTCTGGTAGGTCCCAGTGTAATATGAGATCAATCGAAATTCGTTCGATGGGCCAATGAGGCGTTCAGTTGTCATCTGGTTTTTTATCATTGCGAAAAAGAAATTCTGCAATGCGTGCATGGCTATTGCACCCATTGAACGGATGTGGTTGAAGCCCCTCTTTTGCCCGCATGTGCTTGAACATGTGTGCGACACATGTGCGGAGACACAACAGACGAATAAATCATTTGCCTCCCCATCGACACCAAGCCATTCCATAATGTAATTGAATTTAAATTAATTTTAAGCCAATAAATAGGTTTGCACTGCCTTTCATTGGGGGTTTCTGGCACGTATCGATTTTGTTTTTGGCTCAATTTTGTTCTACGGCTTCCAGCATCCCACTACTACTCCCCTGCCAAAATTTGGACCAATAAAAAATTCCCCAAAAAAAAGTGTTCTCTTTGCTCATTATTGCATAACTCTCTATGAAGAGTGCATGAAGTTGAACACAAATCAAGTTTGGAGTGCAAAACAGGGAAGAAATTGTGGTTTTGGGTCCAAATAAATTATGTTCGCTCCCAAATTTGGCACGCACGTTGCATATGGCTACATTACACGCCCCATTGAAAAACCGAATGAAAAAAAAATCGTGAGCACGCGAAACACAGTCCAACAGGTCCCAAAGCAATAGCAGATCCAGCGGAATACATTCAACGGGTGAACGGATGGTTGCCCATCCAAATCATTTTTGTTTGCTTCCAAACTTTCCAGTATGTTTGAGACACCCTCTCACAGGTCCCGGACTAATATCAAATCAATCGAAATTCATTCAATGGCTCAACGGATGGTTGGCCATCGAGATGATTTTGGTTCGCTTTGAGACTTGGCCAGCATGTTCAATGTGCCATGGAAGAGGCCCCAGAGTAATATGAGATCAATCGAAATTCGTTCAATGGGCCGACGGATGGTTGCCCATCCAAATGATTTTCGTTGGCTTTGAGACTTGGCCAGTGTGTTCAATGTACCCTCTGATAGGTCCCAGTGTAATATGAGATCAATCGTTAACGATTAATCATGAATCATCCAACAGGGGAAATGTTGGTTCACCCTTTGAACCATTTAACATTGACATCATACTTGTCCAGTAACTTTAAGAGGGCATGTACGAGACACTCGCAAAGTTTCAAATGAATCCAAAATCATTTGGCAGGGGAATGATTGGTTCACCCATAGCCAATTTCAGGGGCTGAAATTGCCATTTATGGGGCTCGAATTGCCAATTTGAGGGGCTGAAACTGCCAATCCAGGGGCTTCAATTGCCAATCTCAGGTGCTGCACTAGCAATTGCCATTTCACAGGCTACAGTTGCAATTTGAGGGGCGGGAATTGTCATTTCAGGGGCTAGAAGTGCAATTTGAGGGGTTGGAATTGACAATTTCAAGGGCTCAAATTACAATTTGAGGGGGGGCTGCTATTTCATGAGCGGCATGAGCATGAGCGGCATGAGCATGAGCGGAAAAAAAAAAAGGCATGAGCAGACCATTGTGAGTCCACGGAAATAGGGTTAGGAGGCACGGAAATAGGGTCATGTGAAGTTGGAATGTGGCACCAGTGGACTTAAAATGCAACATTTTATTGCAAATTTTGTGGCAAGCCACGTCTATACAAGTGTGTTCTAACTGTCATAGCCGGAATGGGCACTACTCTCCTACACCCTCCGAGGAACTTGCCCCACCTTCTTCCTCATCCCCCTCATCCCCCTCATCCTCCGAGCTCTGTGATGCATCAGTTCCACTATGCCTCTCAAAAATCCCGTCCTCTCCTTGGGGGACTGTCCACCTCACCTCCTGGGAATCTTCTGCGTCTTCTCCCCCACTTTCCTCAGCAGAATCCAACACAAATCTACGAGCCCGACGGGCTCTAATAGCTGCTGCCTCCTCCCTCATCTTCATTTTCTTGAGGCTTGCCTCGTCTAAAATCTGCTGTACACGACTACGTTCGGAACACCTCCTAATGGACACCGAAGCAAGCCGGGCAGCATAAGTAGGCAGGATGTACTCCCTTTCTGGACTAGGCATGAAATCTCCCCTGGCAAAAAAAGGCACGTTCCTCCTGCCCATGAACTCCGGTGTAGACGTCCCTCCGGCAGTACTTGGCATCCTACAGTAAGAACAAATCCACTTGAAGAATGTCAATACCAGCACAACCAGAAAGGGTTTTCAATGAAATAAGAGAGCGGAGGGAGGTGCCTCACAAAATCTGGAGGCAACTTACAATGCAACCACTCACTCGTAAACCGGGGGCTCCTCGGCCTCGATCCCAACTTCCTCCCCCTGCTCCTTCTCGGATTTTTCCTCATCCTCCGAGGATGCCTCTTCCTCTTTCGGCAGACGTTCAGCCGCTGCAAGTTCCGAGTTGTGGAGGGCAGTATCTGGCTCGAAGGCGAACACATGCCTGTCGGACAACGTCCCTGCCCACATTGAAGCACCTGAGGAACAAAGCGGGCGGTTAATAGCTTGCGGCATGCAATTGCAATGGGGCCAGGGGACAAACTGAGCACGTGAAGGCTTACCCGTGCCGCATGTGAGGTCCAGAATCCGCCCTTGGACATCCGAGCACGTCTCCATGAGGGTTTGGATGAAAGCAGGGCTTCGGGTCCGGCTGTACCGCCACGGTTTGCCTGTCTTTGTGTCCTTCGGCATACTAGAGTGGGGCACATAGTTGTAGAGGACATCGTAGGTTACAGGGTCCACAGCGGCATCAACAAGACGACCGTCGTTGCGGAATTTGAACGTAGACCCTCTCTTCACAAAGCAATATGCCTCAAACACCAATGTCTGCACATCCAACAAAGAAGGGATCAATTCCAGGGTCTACTTAACATACACCACAATATGAAGTGAATGCAATAGATTGATAACTTACACTTTGGCCCTCTGTTCGCAACCCCTGCGTACTGATGCAGAACCATTTTCTGAGGAGGACCGGGGTGACACTTTTCGGTGTCCACCTTGCCACCGCATTCTCTGTGGTCTTCCCTCTCGTGGCAAGGACAACCACACATCCACCGTCATCCAGAAGCATCCCCGCCAGCCCAAACCCGGCTTTCCAGTAGTCCTCAGTAAACCTGTTCCAGGTGGGCACACCATCCAGGCCCTCCAGCAGCTCCCCATCTGGAATGTCGAGGAGAATCATGTCGCAAGCTCTCTCCACCTCAACCCCCCCCCGAGTGCTCTTGCAATTCGTGCTCACAGCCGTGAAGAATTCCATCATGGCTTCAAAACCAGGGGTGTCTTTAGGCTCTGTACCGGCAGCCCTCTTCTTGGCTTTCCCCTTCTGCTCCGCCAGAGACTTGTTGTGTGCCACCTTCTTCGCCCTGGCAGCGAGAGCGTCAAGGAAGCTCTCATTGACGCATTGGATGATGGTTGGAGGTTCTAGCTTTGGCCTGTGCGTAAACGTCACCGCCGAATACCGCCGTGTAGGCTCGCCCTCAAATGCCAACTTCTTGGCAGAGCCAGTCCCACTCCGAACTGACTTGGGAACCCGGACGACCGGTGACTGGGTAGGAGCAACAGCAGTCGCAGGACCTTGAACAAAATCGGCGTCGGAGTCACTCTCTTGGGTCCCCTCCTGCGCCTCCTCCGATGCCCCGATGGTTTTCTTCTTTTTGGGTGTTACTGCAGTCACCTGTTTCCTTGTCCTTTTCCTTTGACCTTTACTCTTCTCATGCAATTTCTCCTGAATTCCTGCCTGAGCAAGCTCTGCCGCTTTCCTGGA
The DNA here is from genome assembly GCA_030704615.1 of Takakia lepidozioides. Lineage (NCBI taxonomy): Eukaryota > Viridiplantae > Streptophyta > Takakiopsida > Takakiales > Takakiaceae > Takakia > Takakia lepidozioides. Next base: position 29,830,546 of record CM060732.1, on the reverse strand, counting down.
GTTCGCAAGCGCTTTTGCCTCTTTTGCACCCAACGGAGGCAGCGGAGCCCGGTTTCGTCGGAATTCAGCATCCAGCTTCAATTGAAACTCGGATGGGTCGAGCGAGCCGGGCGGAAGGTCCACATACCAAGGGCAATCACGCAAATGTTCCAGATGCCACTCCTTCACAATATCGTCAGTGTACATGGAGTCAGCCCCAGGGTTCCTCCATGCCAGGAAGAATGGTGGCTCGAAAGACAGATGACCTTTCTCCAAAAGCGAGAACTTACAGTACCTGCATTCATGAAAAACCCAATGAGGTCCGAAAATGGCTAAGTCCCTGAACGGCAATAGGGCCTACAACTGGAATATGGCGCCGAATTTCCACTTCAGGGCCACCCAGTCTAGGGACTTAGCCCGAAAATGGCTAAGTCCCTGGACGGCAATAGGGCCTGGAACTGGAAAACGGCGCCGAATTTCCACTTCCGGGCCAGCCACCCTAGGGACTTAGACCAAAAATGGCTAAGTCCCTGGACGGCAATAGGGCCTAGAACTGGAAAACGGCGCCGAATTTCCAGTTCCGGGCCAGCCACCCTAGGGACTTAGACCGAAAATGGCTGAGTCCCTGGACGGCAATAGGGCCTGGAACTGGAATATGGCGCCGAATTTCCACTTCAGGGCCAGCCAGTCTAGGGACTTAGCCCGAAAATGGCTAAGTCCCTGGACGGCAATAGGGCCTAGAACTGGAAAACGGCGCCGAATTTCCAGTTCCGGGCCAGCCACCCTAGGGACTTAGACCGAAAATGGCTAAGTCCCTGGACGGCAATAGGGCCTGGAACTGGAATATGGCGCCGAATTTCCACTTCAGGGCCAGCCAGTCTAGGGACTTAGCCCGAAAATGGCTAAGTCCCTGGACGGCAATAGGGCCTAGAACTGGAAAACGGCGCCGAATTTCCAGTTCCGGGCCAGCCACACTAGGGACTTAGCCCGAAAATGGCTAAGTCCCTGAACGGCAATAGGGCCTGGAACTGGAAAATGGCGCCGAATTTCCAGTTCCGGGCCAGCCAGTCTAGGGACTTTGCCATTTTCGGAGCCCTGACTGGAAATTCGGCGCCATTTTCCCTAACACCACTTAGGCCTCTAACATCCTGAAATGCCAGGACTTGAAAGAAAGGCAGCGCGTATGTACCTGTACAGAAGGCGCATTGCTGCTTTGTCCGCGTTCGGCTGGTCGGTGAACTCGTGGCTCCGGCGAGCATCTGCTATCTCCCGAAAGAATAGGTTGGTTTTGTAGAGCAGAAAGTACCTCGTCACATAGTCACGTAGGCTCTCTGCTGCAGGAGATATCTCCATCTTGAACTGATGTGCTTGTGTGTCCAGCTGCTCTTGCGCATTCGTCGTCACCTGTGGCGATTGTCCATCAGATCGCTTTCCTCAAAAAATACAATGAATCCACCCCCTACTAGAGTAGAAGCCCCAAACGAAGCGTGGGGAAGTACCTGAAACCACCATGTCATGCGGTTCATCCACATGTCGAATGTGGGGTCAGAGAGTTTGTCCGGTTTGGGGAAGCTCCACATGTCCCTGGTACTTTGGGAACCATTCCAGATTTGGAGCCACCGGGTCTGTCCAACCACCCAGCATATTCGTAAGCGCCAAACACCACAAAAAGGAGTTGTTGCCACCACAATTTGGTTAAGAATGTATCACCTTTTCTGTTGCATCCACACAGGATGTGGCTAGACGATGGAGCTTCTCCAATGTCATCGTGGGCTTCAGAGCGCGAGAGTAGTGCTTTCCCACCTCCACCAGAAAGTCGGCACCAAGGGCGGGATCAGCTATGGCCACGTACTTTACCATCCGCGACTTGTACTTTATGCGGGCCCTCACCTCCGCAGCTTTGACATACGATTCGAGTTCCGGGAGGGTTGGATTCTTCTCCTCTGACTCCATGTAGAACCTCCGCACATGTGCCAAATCCTGCTGTATTTTCGTCTGTCGAAAAGGCGCACATAAGATTAGAGATCCTGCTCAACACAATTTCTTCTATTGGGGGAGGAGAGACAAATTAGCTCAACAAAACTGCAGGAGCTTTACCCGAAATATGTAGTCCACCATGGCGTCGACGCTCAGCTATACCAGGTTCTGTCTGCCTTTGCCTCCGACTTGCGCAGGAGGTCGGCACTGAGGGAATTGGCAAACTCTGCACCCCCTGCTTCCCGACATCCTTCACTCGGAAGAGCATATGGGACAAGTTGGTGGCAATGAAGGCATTCTCAGTCACCCTGCAGTGCCACATTTCCATCAAACAATACTGAAATGGGAATTTTCATCATATATGAGGATTCGCAATGAAATGACTTCCAAATTCAAAGTCCAAAAGCGAGAGGGGTTGTAGCTTACGAGTTGATGTCGGCCATTGCAGCTTTGAGAAGACTGCGATCTTTGGGCCCCGCAACCTTCAGCACAACACAATCGACGGCGAAATGCCAATCGAGATCGTTGGGGTGGGCTTGGGCAATGTGCTCCATCCATGCCAGGAGGCGATGATTGCCGTCCCACACGTAGAACATCTTACCGGACATGTGCTGGAAAAGAGGATCACTAGCAATCGATCTCTCGAACTCCTCATTTCGCGTTTGCCAATGGGGACCCCATTTGTCCACCTCATCGGAAGTGTGGGCACGGGAAGCTCCGTGGTCGTTCTCAATGGAAACGTAAAAGGCGGCAGACCCCATTCGATATCCATCCCGGAAAGAGAATTTCAGCTTGTCGATATCGCCTGGGAGGGCAGGTCTCACCACCTGCAAATGACACCAAGCGGCAAAGGGGAATTCGAAGCTTGGCCGGGTACACCATGCCCCCAGCACCCTGCCAATGTTGCTGTGGGTTGCCTCCAACATCTTGGCAGCGGCCAACTTCATATCCGCCTCAGACATGACGTCTGCTGCAGAGGGGTTTTCCGGCAGCCCACCAAGACCGCCAAATCCAGCCTGTATGCTCCGGGTTTGGGGCCTGGGGATGTCCGGGAGAATGTCATCCTGGTCAGAAACATCCATGTCGTCCTCCTCAACAGGGTCAGCCACCTGCGAAACCACCTCCAGCACTCTCGTCGTCTCTACTGCCCTCTCCCTGGCTTCACCTCGAACTTGCACAATCGGTGCTCTTTCAGGTGTTCTTTCCTCTCCTCCACTCTCCACCGTATGGGTAATTGCGGGGGCTGCACTTGCCCGCGATGGTCTAACCGGTGTGCTACTGCCTCTCTGTGGTGTCTTGTAGGGATCCACCGTCTCTGTGTGTCCCTCGCTTACATTGGCATCTGTCATTTGGGCACCCCTGGCCTCTTCAGCTGCCTTTTGTCTTTCCTCCTTGCTAGCATTCTGTCTCGTCTGTTCTTTTGCCCTCTCTTTTGCCCTCTCACGGCTTTCTGTTTTCTTACTAGGGCTAGCAACAGGGGAGCCCTCCAGGACGACCACCTTTGATTGAGGCGAACTGACACCCTCGCGCGCACTGCTCACTCCCCCCTCCGCAGCCCGTGACTGCTCTCTCGCCGGGGATTGCATGTGCTTAGCTTTCTTCTTTTTCTTTTCGTGGGCGGGCGGGCCCTACTGCATGTGCATGAACAACCTCCATTGCCGGATCTGCTGTCCTCATGTCCTCACGCCCTTCACCTGCCATGCCGCCTGCACCAACCTCCCCAATGCCTACTCTATCGTAATCTCGTTGCAAAGTCCTCCCGTCCACCAACAAAAGATTTAAGTTTGCCCTCTCGCCCCAAGTTGGGCGATTCAAACATGCGATGAGTTGGAGCTGTCGATGATACCACCAGCGTGCCGGGCTCGTCGTCACTCTGTGATTGACAAAAATCGTGAACACCAACAGCGGTGCAAAAAGCACAGCGCAACCACCATAGCAGCAATCATGTAGCAAAAATGAAAACATAACAAGTTTAGGAAGTATGGAGAGCCATGCAACAACAATGAAAACAAATGCAACCATTGCCTAAGAATGACATGCACAAGCAGCCTTCTCCAGAGCTGCCGGATTTGCACACGCATTGCAAACAATCTAAGGTTCAGTCAACTATCTAAAGTTCACTCATACAGCAAAGCCAGGATGAAGATGCAGAAACAAAGCGAGGTAACGAAGCGAAAGCAAAAAGAAATCGAACAAACCGAAAGCAGAAATGGCTTGCCTGAGAGTACTCGGCTTCAGTTGGCGCAGGTTGTGAGCAAGACACTGGAATCTCCTGCTGGAGCTTCAGTTTGGCCATGCGAGAGATTGGCCGTCGTCCGTAGTACAGAGCTTTCAACTTCCGCCGCGTCTGGATCTGAGGTCTCTCTCAGGAGAGCCACGCCCTTCAGGCGGCATAAGTCCCAGCCAAAAAGATCTCCTTTTTGGGGTACATGCCTGGAATACCATGTTAAGCCAAGTATAGCATGAGATTTAGGGTACGTGTCCAGGAAGCCATGCGTCGCCAGCCCGAATTAATAACCGACGGCCGTCGACATTTATTGCCCAACTGCGCAATTAAATGTCGGATGAAGCCCTCCATGTCGGAAGAAAATCGACGAAAACAGTCCCGGAATTTCCTTCCAGCAGGTAATTCGGAAGCGCGCGGATGGAAATCCGGCGCCGAATTTCCATCCGCGCAGGTAGGGCGGTGCGCCAAATTTCCTTCAAGCAGGTAATTCGGATGCGCGCGGATGGAAATCCGGCGCCGAATTTCCATCCGCGCAGGAGGGCGGTGCGCCAAATTTCCTTCAAGCAGGTATTCGGAGGCGCGCGGATGGAAATCCGGCGCCGAATTTCCATCCGCGCAGGTAGGGCGGTGCGCCAAATTTCCTTCAAGCAGGTAATTCGGATGCGCGCGGATGGAAATCCGGCGCCGATTTCCATCCGCGCAGGAGGGCGGTGCGCCAAATTTCCTTCAAGCAGGTAATTCGGAGGCGCGCGGATGGAAATCCGGCGCCGAATTTCCATCCGCGCAGGAGGGCGGTGCGCCCAATTTCCTTCAAGCAGGTAATTCGGAGGCGCGCGGATGGAAATCCGGCGCCGAATTTCCATCCGCGCAGAGGGCGGTGCGCCAAATTTCCTTCAAGCAGGTAATTCGGAGGCGGCGCGGATGGAAATCCGGCGCCGAATTTCCATCCGCGCAGGTAGCGCGGTGCGCCAAATTTCCTTCAAGCAGGTAATTCGGAGGGCGCGGATGGAAATCCGGCGCCGAATTTCCATCCGCGCAGGTAGCGCGGTGCGCCAAATTTCCTTCAAGCAGGTAATTCGGATGCGCGCGGATGGAAATCCCGCGCCGAATTTCCATCCGCGCAGGGGTAGGTCGGTGCGCCAAATTTCCTTCAAGCAGGTAATTCGGAAGCGCGCGGATGGAAATCCGGCGCCGATTTCCATCCGCGCAGGTAGGGCGGTGCGCCAAATTTCCTTCAAGCAGGTAATTCGGATGCGCGCGGATGGAAATCCGGCGCCGAATTTCCATCCGCGCAGGTAGGTCGGTGCGCCAAATTTCCTTCCAGCAGGTAATTCGGATGCGCGCGGATGGAAATCCGGCGCCGAATTTCCATCCGCGCAGGAGGTCGGTGCGCCAATTTCCTTCCGCAGTAATTCGGATGCGCGCGGATGGAATCCGGCGCCGATTTCCATCGCGCGGAGGTCGGTGCGCCAAATTTCCCTGAAGCAGGTAATTCGGCGCCGAATTTCATCCTGCAGGTAATTCGAATCGTGGATGAATGGAAATTCGGCGCCGAATTCCATCCAGCAGGTAAGTCGGAGGTGCCATATGGATATTCGGCGCGAATTTCCATTCGCCATTTATTTCTGAGCGAGGAATTACCTTCGTGCAGGTAATTCCCATATAAGAATTACTTCGTGCAGGTAATTCGCATATATCAATTACCTTCATCAGGTAATTTCCAGATGAGAATTACCTTTGTGCATGTAATTCTGGACGAGGAATAAAATCGATTGGAATTACCTGCAGGAAGGTAATTGTCTCTGGAAATTACCTGCACGAAGGTAATTCTTATATGCGAATTACCTGCCCGAAGGTAATTTATATGGGAATACCTGCACGAAGGTAATCCTCGCTCAGAATAAATGGCGAGTGGAAATCCGGGCGCCGAATATCCATACGGCACTGATCCGACTTACCTGCTGGATGGAATTCGGCGCCGAATTTCCATTCATCCGTGATTCGCATTACCTGCATGATGGAAATCCGGCGCCGAATCTCCATCCAGAAGGGATTCGAAATTACCGCAGGATGGAAATTCGGCGCCGAATCTCCATCCATCCGAGGTTCCACTACCTGCTGGAGGAATTCGGCGCCGAATTTCCATTCGTCCGGGATTCGAATTACCTGCAGGATGGAAATTCGGCGCCGAATCTCCATTCGTTCGGGGATTCGAACCTGCAGGATGGAAATTCGGCAGCCGAATCTCCATCATCGAGATTCCACTTACCTGCTGGATGGAAATTCGGCGCCGAATCTCATCGGGGATGGTCTTGTCGGAGAGGTGCCGCCTATCCGCCGCTCTGGTGGATATTCGGTGCCGAATTTCCGTCCCGGGGGTTGAAATATGACTGCCAAGGTTACGGACCTTCCCCTCCCCGACTGCATTTGGAACGGCCCCGAATTGAATCGGCGCCGTTTCCCATCTGTGGAGGGTTATGTCGGCCAGTTTTCGCTCTGACCCCCCGACAACCCTTCCTTGGGGGGCCCGGATGGAAATCGGCGCCGAATGTCCGTCCAGGGGATGTTCTTGTCGCACACTGGCGGCCTCTGTGCCCCAGGCGACTTCATCGGGCGTCCCCTGTTCGATATTCGTTGCCGAATTTCCGTCCGGGGTTGAAATGTGACAGCCAACTGCAGGCCACTCCCCCCTCCCCGACTGCATCCGAATCGCCCCGGATGGAAATTCGGCGCCGTTTTTCCATCTGGGGATGTTTTTATGCCGTCCAGTTTCGGCCTGACCCCCCGACACGACTCCCTTTGGGGGGACCGGATGGAATTTCGGCGCCGAATCTCCATCCAGGGATGTTCTCTGTCGCACACACTCCGGCCTCTGCGCCCGAGGCAACTTCATGCGGGCTTCCTCTGTTGGATGTTGGGTGCCGAATTTCCATTCGGGGGTAGTATGTGACGGCACGGTGCCGGCTTATCCCTTCAGCCGTCATCATCCGACGGCCCCCCACTTTCTGACTGCATCCGTTGGCAGTTATTGCGCAAAGACGAGGGGCCGCATTCCGGAGACAAGGTTCATTACACTCTGACTGTGGATTTTTGAGATAGTTGGCTCCCTAGATTTGGATCAGGCTTCGTCGCTCGACAAATCGGCATCGCATTCATTCCATCCTCTGCACCCCCTTCTACCAGGGAGCTTCCCCGCACGCCATCCTGGCAGTCTTGTGTGCACATCTCCATGGCGGACCCGAGCGCTATAGTGTACTCCCCTCCTCACGAGCATAGAGCTTCATTTCCGTGCAGAGGGGACCTGCCGGGTGATGGAGAAAATATCTGTGCGTTCGATACCACCTGAAACCGGGGTCGGTTTTTTTGGAGGAGGAAAGGAAGGACTCAACGGCCTTGTTGTCGAGAGTATTGTTGTGCTCCACGATGATTTCGGCGATGGCAGGGAATGGCGAGTTCCACCATCGGACAGCGTCATATACAGGGCTGTTGGGGACTTCATTTGCCCGCCAAATGCACCGTCTATCCTGGCGCCTTCCACGAAACAATCCGCGAATCAGAGAGTGGGTACCTCAAAGAGAGAAGTCCGCAACGAAGTAAATCCAGAGCCGAACCCATCCATGAGACGACCGAGAACCGGTTGTTCACAACCTGTCCGACTCAGACGAGGTCATGGAAGTTCCGAGGTCGTCCTGGAGATCAGGCAAGTCCTCAATGGACGTCAGTGGAGGAGGGAGTCATATTCCCAGCAGAGCACCGCAGTTCGATCTATTCTAGAAATTCTGGCGAGGGCTTCACCTGGAGGGACACCGGTCGGAGCTGGCCGGGCTGGACTACAGCAAGTTCGCAATAAATCGGTTACATGCCTTCCCGCCGACGTCGACGTAATATCTTCTTTGAGTTCCCTCCTCGGGCGGACTACTCGAGGGCGTCCGGAATGTTGACAGATATGGATAGAAAACATGACGGTCATCCTTGGTGCGTTACCAAAACCACCAGCATGAATGCTTATGGTGTGCGGGTGCGCTAAGTTTTTTGTGCGGGCGCGTTGCGGTGTTCTCCCCAACTTGCTTCCACTTTAAATCCAGAGGTCACAGGAACGAGACCGATTGGACAGGCACAGCTCACCAACCATTTCGAGCTCATGAGAAGGTTCCGAACTCCACATTTAAGTGTGCGCATTGCAAAGAACACACACTGCATGTCTGTTTGTATGCCAAGCAGTTCTATGTGTTGCACCGTTTCCCTGACCTCACCCGAGCTTGCATACACGTTGGTTACCTCATTGTCACAAATTGGCGAGGGGGAACTCGCGGGAGGCTGCCCACGAAGGCGAGCGCTCGTTCAGGAGGAGGTTAAGGTTGAGACCGGGTGCCAAACCCAAACAGATACAGCTCAAGCCGCCCATAAGATGGCATTGGCCAGAATTATGTCGGAAGACGGCTCGGATAGAGTTCCTCTCGACGAGAAGGAAATGGAGCATTGCTAGAGTCGGTGTCCCACGTATGTTCACCGAATGTCCCGAAACCACATTGTCTCATGCAAACAGAAAATTGGGCGTGGCTCGGATATGCACTCCATTCTGGGGTGAAGCGACGATGTGGATATGACTACATTCATGGAAGTAGGTTTCCAGGACCAGGACTGAGGCAGATCGTTGTTTCGTATTCAAAATGTCCACGTGTGGGACCTGGCAGTGGCGTCGAACTGGTCGACAGGATGACGAGTGGAACTTGTCAACAGTTGGGTCATGTTTCGACCATATCAAGCGGATTACAAATCACCAGTGGGTGACAATGGGTGCACATGTCTACGACACCCACTGCAGGATGCTATGACAATTGCTATTTGTGAGATGAAAGGAGAGACACACAATCGGAGATGCTTCTTTGGGCAGGGATAAACGAACAGATGGCCAAGGCGGATTGCCCCCTCCCTTTCCGTGGTTTCATGCCGGACAACGCACAAGCAAATTGGGCTGCCATCCGAAGGGTGTACGGGCAAGACCCCAATGTTCCCATGGAAGGCAAGGAGAGATTCTTGTGGGTTCCACTTTCAGAGAGCCTTCGCAGTACACAACCAGGCTCGTGGCGCCAGATTTCAGAGAGGAGCACCGTCCATGTGCCTTGCTGGAAGCGCGCTCCCCACCTTGGATGATGCAGAGACACAGTTTGCATGCATACGGGCCTTGGTGGACATCGTCAGGTGCTGTAAGGAAATCAGACGAAGGAGCAATGGTAGTTGGCTAGCATGGTGGCATTATCGTTTCCTCCAGTTCGGCGACTATATGCGGGAGGTGAGTTTGCACGAATTCGCGTCCCGTTGGATATTATTCTTGGCCATATTTGTAACTTGCCTTGTAACCTCACATGTGCTTGTGCAGGAAATGTGTCTCGACTCCGACCCGACATGCCCACAACAAACATTGCCGAATCAGTGCACTCTTCTCCTGGCGTGCCTCCTCTGCGGCGCATCTGGTGGACATCCTCACTCACACAACGAGGACATTGTGAGGTCAATTATGCAGCAATGCAGGTACAACGAGTTCTTGAAAGGGAAACACAGTGGGGCTTGGTGCTGGGGCCGGACGGCAGGAAATGCTGATGCGGACTGCCTCCAGATCGAAGAATCCTCGGAAGTGGGCGGCGGCCTGCGAGAGGGCCTTCGGGACCCACTGCTGCTCGAAGATGCCAACATTTGGAAGGAGATGTTCATACCCGTCCAGTGAGACGAAGACTTGACGAGGCACCTGGCGGAGAAGAAGGATTCATGGCGAGCTGACAAGAATATTCGCACGCTCCCCTCGTGGTCCGTTGGATGTTGTCCGAGGAGGTCTCGTCGAGCACGGAAGTCCTGCACGTTCAAGATCGCCATCTCCTTTGAGCACAGGGCGCGTGCCCCGGCAACATAACGAGCATCTGTTAAAGCAATACAATTCCCATTGTGGAGACAGTTGTCGGAGTCACAGTGGGAGATTGCGAGGACATTGCCGGCATTTCGAGGGAAGTGTTGCGCCATCCCGGGTGGATACGAGAGCACGCTCGTGGTGAGATGATTCGGAGGAACCCACACGGTGCTGTACCTGCACCTTGTTTCAGCGGCAGATTTTTGACTCCCACATTTGCTCAACCACAACGCAGACATTTGGTTCTGTAGGCCGGACATAATGACCTGTGTATTTGGCAAGCCCAAGTACGGGATTCAGGGAATGCCGAGCCTCCGGGCGTCTGGCCTGTTGCACCGGGTTGCAGCCTCTCTAGAATGAGGCGGATCTCTTCTGCAGCAGGATTATCGAATGGTGCAACGCACAGACATCCCGGCCCACGCATTCCGTTTCCTCAACCCAGCCATTGCATAATGCTGCTCGGTCCATTAGAGAACGGATTGACAATTCTGCACATCCCACAATGCGTTCGGAAGAGTGAAGAGACGACACCCTCCACACAGTTGAATAGACTTCGGATTGCCAATGCTCTTGGGATGGCTTGCACTATTCAGCTCCGTGGACGTACCCCCACCCGCCTTGGCTTGTTATCGGATGGCAACGGCCGGCTCGGCTGTACGCGACGATGTATACACAATTACGATTGGAGTGGGCCGACTTGCAACTGTACGGACTTTCTCGTTGATGGAAGCAAAGACGGGTTCGAAGTATTATCCGTGCAAGCATCTGTATTACATTTACCTGAGAGGTTGAGGATGAACGTGACTATTGATGACTTTATTCATGCACCGGCGTTGAGCGTGAACGAGCTGCACAAACTCCTCCTTAGGATTCCAGAAATCATTGATGGGGCAAACGGAATCCTCCATATGGATATTTTCAAATGCATTTTGCTGTATCAGACTTTTTTTTTGCAGTGTAATGAAATGCACCCCAAAACTCCTGGAATGAGGCATATTCCATTCAAACTGAGATCCAACCAAGCAGTTCTGGGGCCATTTCTGGAAAAATGGCGCCGAAATTCTCTTTTTGGGGGCCGAAAACTCGCTAAGTCCCAACATGCCTGGTACCCTGTGTTTGGGAAAATGGCGCCGAATTTCTCTTTTTGGGGCCGAAACTGGCTAAGTCCCAACATGGCACTGGTACACCGTGTCTGGAAAAATGGCGCCGAATTCTCTTTTTTGGGCCGAAAACTGGCTAAGTCCCAACATGCACTGGTACAGTGTCTGGAAAATGGCGCCGATTTCCCTATTTTGCGCCGAAAAACTGGCTAAAGTCCGAACATCACTGGAAAAATGCGCCGAATTACCTGTCATGAGGGGACCTATATCCCCGCGGAATTCGGCACCATTTTTCGCCAGACAGACCTATTGCCGCGAAATACGCCGCCGTTTTTTTGCAGGTTACGGAACCCTATTACCGGCGAAATTCGGCGCCATATTTGCACATGTCGCTGGGATTGGCTGAGCGGAAAACGAAATTTCATGAGCAAACTGTCAAAAGTGCAATTTTCCCTTCAAGGGGCCGCTCCGAAATTACCTGTCATGAGGGGGGGCGACCCCTATAGCCGCGGAATAATTGGCACCATTTTATTTTCGCCAGAACAAGACCTATTGCCGCCGAAAATACGCCGCCGTTTTTTCAGGTTACGGACCCTTTACCGCGAAATTCGGGCGCCATAATTGACATGTCGATGGGATATGGAATTGGCATGAGCGGAAGACGAAATTTCATGAGCACAACTGTCAAAAGTGCGGGCAATTTTCCTTAAAGGGCCGAATAAATATATGTTTTTCCTGATTGACACATTGCATTAAATTATTGTTTTTTATTGTTTTTTTTTTATTGTTTTTTTATTGTTTTTTGTTTTTATTTCGAAATTGAAATTTGTACTTCTGCTCATGAAAAACGATTGTGTTACTACTCTGATCATGCCGCTCATGCCGCTCATGGCTCGCTCATGCTCATCATGAAATAGCAAACCTCATTTGAGGGGCGGCTGGGGTTTGGATGTTGGGGGGTATGGGGTTTTTGGTCATTTTAGGACTGTCAGTACCAATTTTTTTAAGGGCTTGAATTGCATTTTGAATTGTAAATTCAAGGGTTACAAGGGCCATTGGGGGTCTAGAAACCAAAGCAATGACCATCCAAAGCAATATAAATCATTTGTTTGATAGCGGAATGATTGGTTCACCCTTTCAAACCATTTTTTATTCAGGTCATACTGTCCGGTTACTTGTAGGAGGCATGTGGCTGACACTTGCAAAGCTTCAAAGCAATGTAAAAATCTTGATAGGGGGACCAATGGTTCACCACCTTTCAATCATATTTTACTAACCCCACCATACCACCCTTGTGGGGTACCTTTAAAATGGCATGTGTGAAAAAGACACTTGCAAAGCTTTAAAGCACTCCAAAATCATTTGATATGTTCATGATTGATTCACCCTTTTAACCATTTTAGATTGATTTGAAACTTGTGAAAGACCTGTAAGAGGGCATGTACAAGACACTTGCAAGTTTCAAATCAATTTAATTAAATTGATTGATAGGGGGACGATTGGTTCACCCTTTAACCCATTTTAGATTGAGTCATACTTCTCAAAGACGTTTGTAAGAGGGCATGTAGAAGACACTTGCAAAGTTTCGGAGCAATAAAATATTATTTCATCGGGGAAGTTTCCGTTCACAATTTCATCCATTTTTTGAATTGAACTGCACTTTTACTAAATAAAATGATTTAGAGGGCATAGGATTGTGGGCGCAATGAGAGTGGGGCGCAATGATTTTGTTTTTGGCTTGATTTTTGTGCTGTGAGTTGAACCCTCACACCACCACATCCTTGCCAAAAAATGTACCAAAGAAAAATGTTTGGAAAAAAAAACGTCTCATCCTTTGCTATAATTTTCACTATTGCAGAGAATCTCTCTTGAAGAGTGCATGCAGTTGAAGATAAACTTCACTTGGAGGTGCAAATGAGGGAAATAAAAATAATTTATGTGTTGGATGCAGACGATGTCTGTCATGGTGATATTTTGCATGCAACTCTTCATGTTGTTATCAAGCATATGGTTTCAGAATGGAATTAAAAACAATTCATGTGCAGACGAAATGTTGTTTCTCCTTATGAATTTGAATAACCAATTCAAAACAACTTTGTTGAAGTTCAACTTTGGTCCCAATATGCTTAATGTACGTACAAATCACGTACACAAAGTTGCAAATCACGTACACAAAGTTGCACCCAGGTGCCATGGCCAAGTAACAAACCATTAAACATTATGGTACAAGACAAACACAATTGAAAACAATATTTATTCAAACATGATGTACAGTCAGAGGTCTACAAGTTTCTATCCATCCTCCAGCAATTTTGGGCTCAGGCCAATGAATAGCCCTGTCATAAAACGCTTCACAACTTTTCTAGTTTGTACCGCAACTCTACTGTGTCTACACACAAGTTTTCCAGAGCGGAAGCAAAACAGGTTCCAGTCGACTTATCGTTGAACAGACTTGCATCGAACGTATTACCCCCATTTATTGCCTGGGCTATCTTTCCAATTGCAAAGGTTTCTGATGGCACAATTAGAGGGGCCTACGAGGTGGCCATCTGACTGGTTGTTGGCTACATTATCAATTTCAGTTGCATCCACCATCTATGTGCGAGAGACTTATCATCTTGTCTCTGCTCTCGAAAATGTACAACGTGGTTTTTGGGTCATCCGTCGTGGAAGCCGTCCCCCAATCGCATACCCCGATGTACACATCTTCAGACCCTTGTGAAAATGCAACAAGATGTTGTCGGTAGACATGTCGTTGGTCAAGAGGTGGTGATTATGGACGTTGAGCACGATGTGCAAAAGCGCCCATAACCAATTGGGTGCGATTCTGTCGGAATCGAACCAGTCGGTTGACCTCCTGCATTTCTTGCTCCGTCCCCCGTCGTTCCATTACTCCTTGTTATCCCGATCATTCCCACTTCCCCCTTTCCTGTCAATACTCACCATGATCGTTGGTCCCCCCCATTCCACCAATGTGTGTAACCTTCATTTTGACGTGGATGCAACGCAAAATACTTTATGATGCCGAAATGATAGAACTTTACAGCCAACAACTCATTGTTATGTTGGACTTTGCAAGCTCAGAATTTATTTCGCTGGGCGTTTTCCCTGCTAGCTCCCAAAATGGAGGAATGAATTGATCCCCAACATTCTAACCCTCCGATTTGTACCATACCCTCCCTGTTTGGGCGTGTCAAGTTGTTGTATATGTGCGTTTTGTGGATATGTTCTCACGTTCAATGCCCGCATCCGGGACGAGGACCCTGCTTCCATGGGAGGTTTTTGTACGTCGTTTGGCAAGCACAAACAACTCCTCCTCCGAAGTTGGCATGCGACCTTCAGCTACAGGTGTTCTCGTAACAAACTTGTCCATAGGTTTGCCTCAGATTCCATGTGGCATCATGGGCCCGATCCTCCTCCATTTCGTGAACTGGAACTTCGCCCTGTCCTCCTCCCATTCATCCCCGCCAAAGCCTCCCTCATTCTCATCTCCATATTGTGCTGGAATCTAAGGAACCCCTCATTCCCATATCGAACATACAAAAGATTCAAACGCATTATGTCATTGTCCTTCAAATAATCCAGCACTACTTGCTTCACCACCTTCGCGGCCTCTGCGCTTGGATAGTCTTTTTTGTTGACCTGACTATCCCGTTCATGTGCATGTTTACACTTCCTACCTTTACGCCCACTTCCCGAGGAACCCCTTGACACTGCGTTCGAAGAAACGTTTCCGGACATGATGAAAGTACTTTGCGGAATAGACGCGGCTTCGTAACGAAAACTAAACCCAAACAATTGATAACCTTATATACTAGCAGACCAATTTCCTCACCTTCTATTGGTATAGTACCCAAAGCAAACTCTCCCGCAGTCCCAGGAAAAAAAAGGCAAAAACTCCTCCCCCACACAAATCCACTTTCTCTTCCCCCCCCCCCCCCCCCCCCCCCCCCCACGCTCAGTCCTGGCCACCGAAGTTCAAACTCCAAGAAGCCCCAGAACCGCACTCACAGAGAGGGAAAAAAGTGGGTTGGGAATGAGGGGTAGGCCCTTATGTACTGCCTGGAGAGGCCTGACGTGCGACGCCTCTGCTGCCCATTCGCCTCGCCACGTGTCAGGGGAGCGGTCGCACCTAATACAAAAAAAAAAAAATCTGCGACCACCACCGACTGGTGGTCGCACCCATTTAAAAAACAATTACAAAATATGCGACCATCCCCTGCTAGTGGTCGCATCCATTTAAAAAATAAGTAAAAATGTGCGACCATCCCCTGCTGGTGAACGCATCCATTTAAAAAATAATTAAAAATGTGCGACCATCCTCTGCTGGTGGTCGCACCTATTTTAAAAAAAATGAAAAAGTTGCGACCACCACCTGCTGGTGGTCGCACCTATTTTTTTAAGACAAAAAAATTGCGACCAACACTTGCTAGTGGTCGCACCCAATTTTAAAAAAAAAGAAAAAATGTGCGACCACCCTCTGCTTGTGGTCGCACCCAATTTTTTTTATAAAAAAAATGTGCGACCACCCTCTGCTTGTGGTTGCACCCAATTTGTTTTTAAAAAAAATGTGCGACCACCCTCTGCTTGTGGTCGCACCTATTAAAAAAAATGAAAATGTTGCGACCACCACGCACCCATTTAAAAAATATTTTTTTTTTGCGACCACCCCCTTCTGGTGGTCGCACCTATTTAAAAAAATAAAAATTGGTCCAACCAACCTTTGCTGACGGTCGCATGATTGATAGTAAATAGTCAATAATAAAGTAAAAAAATAAACATATTTATATACAGTAACGTCGGTTTAGGACGTGACGTGATGCGCGTCCGTCGCTGACGTCGGACGTGACGCTGACGCGTCAACGCCACGTCACGTCCAAATTTGCAACTAGGTATGCTCTAATCTATCCACCAAGGGAAGCTTTAATATATTATATTATCAATCAAAATAAAATAAATGTTGAACTTTTTATATTTGTAAGTGTTGTGAGAAGTCGTCACTAGTATTGTGCAGCAATGTAGAGCCTTAGTGGAATAGCATTTGTCCTCATCTACAAGCGTCAGTAGATAGCCCAATGATTGTGGCATCCTATCATTTCATTAATGGTTGTAGATTCAAAATTATGTATGTGTGTTGGGTGCTATAAAACCATTTTGGGGGTGAAGTGACACCATAAATTACATTTGCTTTTGGCAAGATTATTATTATTATTTTTCCTTCAATTTCTTGAATTTTTTTTCTATTTAGAAATAAATAAAACTAATGTACAACTTCTAATATGGATTATCACATCAATCTGTCATCACACCAATATCGAATCTACTGAATCTATGAAAAACACATATTGCTTGAACAAGTGGCCGACCACACGCACCTTGTCATAATTAAGAATACATGGTTTATTTCTAGTTAATGAGAACGTTATACATTTATTTTTGGATTTTGTTGGTTCTAGGCTTCATTTGGTTCCATGTTCCAAAACTCACCTCACTTTGGATGTGGAATGGGTTTTCACTACATGAGGGTTGAAGAGGCTCATCATCTTCTAGTCAAGCCTTCTGAGGCCTCTCTCACCTCCATAGCCTAGTTCGTTGTAGTTTTTTAGAGGGAATGTATGTGAGGGTTGCATGATCGATTCATCTAATTAGTAAATGAACCTTTGACTTTACTACTATTAAGTGATAGAGTAGATTTACATCTAGAGTCATTGAGGTTTGCTCTTTAGCGTGTTGAGTCTTCATGCTTGAAGGGTTTCAATTGCATTCTACTATGGTCATTACATTTCTAGTATCATTGTGGCATAGATTTCTAGGATTGTATACTAGGAAATGCGCTATTGGACAATGATCGATGTATGTTGTGGCACGATGGTTAGGTGCACGACAGATTCAAAAGAGTGCTAGAATCGATGGGGATGTAGTACAACCATACTACATTATTTTCATGGTCCTCATGTTATGATTCATGATTGTACAACATGTTATATTGACCAAAACACTCTCAAACTAAGGATCTAATATCCCAATAATTTGAGCCACCAATAGAGGATTTATACGTCCACCTTTCAAACCACAACAAGTCTTTTGATTAGTACAAAACCAAATTGAAGCATGAAATTTATAGAAAGTATCTTACAAAAAAGACTACGTCAACTTTTGTATAAACCTCAAAGCTTACTCTTCGATTGTGTCATTGGTAAAAAAAAAGGTATGAGAGTAAGCCTTATGTGGGACACTTTTTAATGTTAATCTCCCTTCATTCTAATTATGGCACCTATACGCAAGGCACCAACCAAACTTCGTCGCTTGTGGTGGTCATTCGTAGTACACAATGAAGCAGTTTGAGATAGATGCAACTGGATGCATTCAAATACTAGGTTTCTTTCTATTTATTTTGTTGATATTTGTGCCAAACAAGCTATCACGTGAAAGATTGGACCATGTTAACAAAATATGACATTTATTAATGGTCAAAGCCATGATTAGCATGAACTAACCTCTATTTGACAAATTTTCATCTCAGAAGACTTCCACCACATCTTTCTCTTGGTCCCTTGGAGGTTGCTAAAAGGCTTTGTGACAAGGTATCCTCAGTAGAACTGAAAGTAATGGGGTGGCAATTAAGACATTTGATCGAATGGCTTATTGGAAGGTGAAGTTTCACTACTGCAGAATCGAACGTGAGTGAGCAGAGTCAGTGGCTCTATTCTATTTTGATTCCATGACATGAAACTTGAGGAAATTATCGAATTGGTGAACCAAGATGTCTAACGGTTGCAAGTAGACAATTTAAGAGTGGAGGAAAACAATCAAAAAATAATGAGCGTAGTCGTTCTTTGTATACGTTGGCTATAACAGAGCCTGCTCTCTATTACCTACCTATACGGAGCTAGTTTTGGGATGACTTTACAAGCTAAAATAATGGCAGGAGATAAGCGAACACTAAGGTTGAGCAAACTTTACTCATTTGGTGGCTGTTTTAATTCGGCTGTCGTAGAAAGAGATGGGTCATCTTCCCTTCAAGGACCTGGTTTTACCAGAGTTGTGTTTTGCAATCAGCCAAGAAGACATATAGTGAAGCCTTACAATTATCGATCCAACTACGTATCGACCACAAAATACAATGTTTTCACTTTCTTTCCCAAAGCTTTGTTTGAGCAGTTTCGGAGGGTGGCAAATCTTTATTTTCTGCTTGCAGCGGTGATAACACTCACGCCTGTAGCCCCATACTCGCCTGTCAGTCTCATTGCTCCCCTTATTTTTGTGGTGGGGGTGAGTATGTGCAAAGAGGCTCTTGAGGATTGGCGGCGCTACTTGCAGGTGTGTTAAACTCATACTTTTAATTTTTAGGGTTTTGTGTGGGTTCTCTCTGACTTTTATGATTCTATCTCACAAAAGAAAGTGTTACATCCACAATACTAGAGCCGTCACCTCTTGAGTTGGACACATGCAGGATAAAGAGATCAATGGAAGAAAAATTAAGGTTCATATCAAAGATGGAATTTTTGAAGAAACGGAATGGCAGAATTTGAAGGTTGGGAATGTTGTTAGGGTTGACAAAGATAATTTTTTCCCCGCCGATCTCCTTATCTTCTCTTCCAGCTACCCAGATGGTATCTGCTATGTGGAAACCATGAACCTTGATGGTGAGACCAACCTGAAGTTGAAAAGGGCTCTGGAGCACACCGTCGATCTAGACGAAGAAGCCAAATTTGCAAGCCTCCAAGGCCAGGTCAAGTGTGAGGATCCCAACCCTAGTCTTTATACTTTTGTTGGCACCTTGGAGTATGCTGGAGAACTGTTGCCATTGGGACCTCAACAAATTTTGTTGCGAGATTCTAAGCTCCGCAACACACCATATATATTTGGAATTGTGATTTTTAGTGGTCACGACTCAAAAGTGATGCAAAATGCCACAGACCCACCATCAAAGCGCAGTGGAATTGAGAGGAGGATGGACTACATTATCTACTTTCTCTTTGGTATTTTGGCATTGATTGCTATAGTGGGATCCATTGTGTTTGGTATGATCACAAAAAAAAAAACATCTTCTTGGTGGTACTTGAGACCAGATGCCTCTACTATATATTATGATCCTAAGAATTCGCTTAAGGCCGCCCTTTTACACTTAGTCACGGCATTAATTCTTTATGGATACCTTATTCCTATTTCATTGTATGTATCTATTGAAATTGTGAAAGTGCTACAGGCCCAGTTTATAAATAAAGATATTGCTATGTATCATGAAGAGACTAACAAGCCAGCTTCAGCACGAACTTCAAATCTTAATGAGGAATTAGGTCAAGTAGACACGATTCTCTCAGATAAAACAGGTACTCTCACTTGCAATCAGATGGATTTTATGAAGTGCTCAATTGGGGGCATTGCCTATGGTCGTGGTGTGACAGAAGTTGAAAAAGCTACTGCTCGGAGGCTTGGGAAGGACCAACCTCCTACTGTTGAATGCCAAGTCAACCCCGAAAAAGGTGGAGGATCAAACACTGATACTACAGTGGTGGCGGAGCCCCATATGAAGGGCTTCAACTTCAAAGACGAGCGGTTGATGGGTGGAAAGTGGATGAAACAGCCTAATGTCGAAGTCCTCCAACTATTTTTTCGTATTCTTGCAGTCTGTCACACTGCCATTTCAGAGAAGGACGAGACCACGGGTGTTCTTAGTTATGAGGCTGAATCCCCTGATGAGGCTGCCTTTGTAGTGGCAGCTAGGGAGTTTGGGTTCAAGTTCATTAGGCGTACACAAAATAGTGTTTTTGTAGAGGAGCCTCAAGGAACTTCAAGCACAAGCAAAGTGCAAAGGTGAACTATAGACTAATGTTTTTACTTTCAGTGCCACAAAATAATATATTTGAGCAGTTGCTTTTCTGATGCTCTATCCATTGCACGTGTTTCTTTTCTACTATTACATAATTGATTGCTAGTAATGGTCATGGCGCTAGTGCTGATATAACTAAAGAGTTAGGAGGAGGACATATCCTAGGTGGAGTTGTGTACTAAGGTATTTTTAACTTACAGAGAGTACAAGATACTCAATCTATTGGAATTCAATAGCACCCGGAAGCGCATGTCAATTGTGGTGAGGGATAAGGAGGGCCAACTCCTCCTTATGTGCAAAGGTGCTGACAGGTTTGTTGTTTCTACATTTATGAGGTTGTTCTAGGTTTCTTGTAGTTGTCACTATCAATTAGTTTTGAGTATTTGTAGGCATTCTAATGTTTTGCTTAGCTTTGGGCTTTAGGTATTTGGTGTGCTTTGAAGACATTAACTATACCTATTTGTTATGTTGATAATTAGTATCAGTTTTTTTTTTTTTTTTTTTTAAAGAATATATATATCTTACAAGATTTTGCTTAGCTTTGGGCTTCAAGTATTTGGTGTGCCTTGAAACCAACTAGTACCATTTGTTATGTTGATAATGAGTTTCTAAATTAGTATCAATTTTTTATAGGTCTAAGACATGATTTGAGATAAAGATCTGATGAATTATAATTTGGAGTCTATTGGGATAGTTGATGGAGCATGATTTAGCTCGACGTGCACTGATGTGTTGTGTGGGCATGTATGCAGTGTGATATATGACAGATTAGGGAAGGCAGGCAAGTTGTATTGGGATGCAACTAAGGGGCATCTTGCCAAGTATGGTGATGCTGGATTGCGGACGTTGGCAATTGCATATCGCAAATTGGATGATACTGAATACACAGAGTGGAATTCTATTTTTTTGAAGGCCAAAATAACAGTTGGTGCAGACCGGGATACAATGCTAGACTCTGCCTCAGAGTTGATAGAAAAAAATCTTATACTTATTGGTGCCACTGCTGTCGAGGACAAATTACAGAAAGGAGTGAGTAGCTCAACATGTGTCTTTACTTTCTTTTTAAAGATAGGATGTATATATCATTGTTTGGCTTATTTATAGTACTTGTGCCAATGTAAGGTGCAGTTTATATTCATAAATCTCTCATATATGATATAAAGTCAAATGTGAGGGACATATCATATTTTTGTGCTAACAAAAAGTGGTTTTCAACTCACAAGTAAATGAGGATCTGGAGAGTTTTTATCATGTAAGCTTGATGTAGGGAATGTATGGTAAGTGTTTGTAATGATGCTCTTCAGGTTCCGGAATGCATTGACAAACTTGCACAAGCTGGTCTCAAGATCTGGGTGCTAACTGGTGACAAGCAGGAGACTGCTATCAACATTGGGTGGGTGTGACTTGTACTCTTGATGGTATTCTTTTTATATTGTGTAAAAAAAACACATTAATTATCCTTGTTGTGTGCCTGACAATTGCATCAACTTTTTTGTTGTGTTGTCTGTAGTTTTGCTTGCAGTTTACTACGGCAAGGCATGATACAAATTGTTGTTAGTTTGGAAAATGCTGATGTAAAGTCGGCAGAGGAGTTTGGAGATAAGGCAAGCATTGTCCAAGTAAGGCTGGCCCTAAACATTATCTCGGGCCTATGGAAGTCCATGTTGAATTATGGTTGCATATCCAAAAGATTATGTCTTTTCTGTTGAATTTGATCTAAAGAGATATATAGGTTTTTTTTTTACGGGCCCCTTTGATTGCCCTTGTATGTGCTTTGGTATGTTGATTGAAATCACATGGTGATCTCATACATGATTCAGTCATTGAATGTGGATCTAGGTATCAAGGCAAAGCATTCTTCAACAGATTTCAACTGGGTTGCAACAAATCGATACAACTTCCATTGAAGATGTAGCTTTTGCACTAATCATTGATGGCAAATCTTTGATCTATGCCCTTGAGGATGAACTGAAGGACCAGCTCCTACATCTGGCTGTGCAATGTGCATCTGTCATTTGTTGTCGCGTGTCTCCCAAACAAAAGGCATTGGTACAACTCCAATATGATTATTCTATCTTCAACTGATTCAATGTATGTACTAATTAACGTGTGTAGCAATGTATAAGAAAGACATGTCTCCGATATGAATGTTTATTTTGGCAAAATATTTATCCATATTATGGTAGTTGTGGCTACAAATCTATCATTGACTGTTGTATACTAAGGTCGGTTAGGAAATTTTGAAACACAGTGGCGTACACGAGTCGTTGTGCACGCTAGTCAAGGACGTCTCAGTCTACAGAGCTAGGGGTCTTAATCTATTGGAGCTTGTGATTGATAGGCTCTTCATACTTTTCTTACTTTATAAGTGTAAGTAGTGTAAGAGTTAAATTTATTTCTTACTGTCGGTAGCACATTATTGTGGCTAAGATCGAGTTTGTTGCTCATACAGATAACAAGGTTGGTCAAGGAAGGGACTGGTAAAACCACTTTAAGCATTGGGGACGGTGCAAATGATGTTGGGATGATCCAAGAGGCCGACATAGGTGTCGGAATTAGTGGAGTTGAAGGCATGCAGGTTTGTCTTTTTCCATCATAGTTAGTCGATATTATGGCTTTGTGACTACAGTACCCTGGGCTTAGGAAAGTTTGGGGAGCCATTGATATGGTTGGTTTGTTATCCCTACATGATCTGTCTTATGTTCATTTCCTGCAAGTTCTCATGTCCAAAATGCCGCTGAGTAATATATAGTTCAAATTTACGCATCTCATAATGGCTACATGAGAAGACCTATATAGACGCCTCTAGCTAATTATTGTGGGTCTTTGGGAATTATATGTGAGGATGACAGGCAGTCATGGCTAGTGATTTTACAATTGCGCAATTCCGCTTTTTGGAGCGTTTGCTCATTGTGCATGGACATTGGTGCTATAAGCGCATTGCTCTCATGGTACTGATGGTTTTGAACCGAAATTATCCCTGCACAATTTTTTTCTGTTCAAATCCCTATTTTTCGTATTTTTGAAGAGTGACAATTGAGTGAATCCATGTGATTCTTTTATATTGGCAAATTAAAGGGTTATTAGTGTCATTTCATATGGAAAGCTACATTGGAAACTTAATCAAATATCAATATCTTGCTATTTTGAAATTTTCTCAATAAATATATAAATATCAATTTTGTCTTGATAAATATCGTATATAACTAGTAATATCTTTTGGTTGCGGTATAGGTTTGTTATTTTTTCTACAAGAATATCACATTTGGTCTTACTATTTTCTACTATGAGGCACATACAAGTTTCTCTGGACAATCAGCTTACAACGATTGGTACATGTCACTCTTCAATGTATTTTTTACATCGATGCCTGTTATGGCATTAGGGGTTCTTGAGCAAGATGTCTCTGCCAATGTTTGCTTACAGGTGGGTTGGCATGCATTAATTTCTTCAAACTACACATTATGTTTCGATGTTGTGCTTGAGCCTCAAGTGTAGGGTACTACCAAAGGCAACACATGTCCTTATTGTTTTAGAGTACGTTGAAAGTGAAGAAATCTTCCATCCAACTAAATCCCATCTTTTTGGATGTATTCAAATTAGAATGGATACCGTGAGTTGTGTTAGCTGAGTTGTATATATTCTAGATCCCCACTGTTTGTGAAAGCTTGATTGGACCATCAACAATATATACTTTCCTTCATAAGCTTTGGTCTTGAGTCAAAGCACTATGTACTATCAAGAAGGACACAATGTTGCAAGTTGCTTGCAAGGTGCTTCCAATAGGTGGTAGGTTTGATTTTTCCTTAGAGAATAAATTGCAATAACTTATTGACTGGAGAGTACATACCATGAGGTGACAACTGTGAGATCGATGTGCACTGGATGAAGTCTTTTAAGGATGTTTTGTTAATATCGTTGAGTGTTCCATCATAATGGAATGTTTTCTTCAACCTCTCCCTCAAGTGGTATGCCACAAAAGTCTAACACATCAGATGCCAATAACCATTTATGGTCCAATGCTTTTACATGGTTTTATATTACAACAAGAAACTTTCCCATGGGCCCTTGCTGTCAAGTTTCAAGTTGCACATGAGACGTGTGATTTTTTTAAATAAGAAGATGGGTGTGGGTGGTGCAGTTCCCAGCGTTGTACCAACAAGGCCGAAACAACATGTTTTTTCGCTGGAGTCGTATACTAGGATGGATGGTAAATGGTGTGTACAGCTCCTTGATTATCTTCTTTTTTGTCACAAGTGTGTTGAAGCGTGAGGCATATTGCAAACATGGGAAGGTGGCAGGTATTGAGGTGGTGGGTGCCACCATGTACACGTGCATTGTGCTGGTGGTTAATTGCCAAATCGCATTGGCCATCTCATATTTCATTTGGATCCAACATTTTTTAATTTGGGGGAGTGTTGCTTTCTGGTACCTTTTCTTGATTGTCTATGGTTACTTGAAACCCACGTTTTCCACTACAGCATACAGGGTGTTGGTTGAAGCTCTCGCTCCGACTCCATCATATTGGCTTATTGGGATACTTGTTCCAATGGCATGCATCTTCCCCTACTCTACATATCAGGTGTATCAACGATTGTTTCATCCCAAGGATCATCACCTCATTGGGGAAATGATTCACTTACAAAAGCCTGAGATGTATTTGCAAGAAAAGTTGAAGGCTGTACGCAAGACAACCATTGGAATCACTGCTCGTATAGATGCCATGGACCGCCCTCAAAATCGCAACAATAACCCAATGCATACATAAGTAGCATGTCCACAGTTGTGTTCTTTTTTTTGCAAGCATAAGAAGTTTTGCCTACTCCAATATTATATTCATTTGTGTACAAATGTGGCCCATGATTTGGGAGGTGATGCATTTCTGGCAAGCACTATAACCTCTAGTGTAAGACTGCATATTTAGTCTACCTCCATTTCCTACTAAGGGTATAAATCTGTCAGCAATGGAAGCATGTTGGGTTAGAACCCCGTTCGGTTTAGCAATCTGGTTTGTAGTAGACGTCATGTCTCGACTATAAAATATGTATTTATAACCAACTATATATGTTGTTTCCGTGAAAATATAGCTAATCTCTTTCGTTGATAAATGAATAATCCATGTGATTTGCAGCTTGTAGTGAGATTAGACAGAACAGATTAGGGAATTTGTTTTCCAAGTAGTATCGTTCATTTCTAGTTTCTAGCCAGGGTGTTGTGCTCTAATGTAATTGGGAGGGTTATCAAGTACTGTCGGGTCCTCACGCAGTAAATATTTGCGCCATGGACTTCAAGAACATTGGGAGAGTAAAGGCAAAGGTCAAAAGGTAGAAACAAGGAACATGAGGATATAATGACAATGAGAGAATTGAGAGTGTTTTCAAAATGGTTTGTTGAGACTAATTGTTAGAGGGTTGTCTGGGACTTAGACAGTTTTACGGGTTCTATGGGGTACCCTTAATTTTTGCGCAGGCTTACGGATGGTAGACTTAGACCAACAGAGGCCTTAGGGGTGACAGGCACAGGCTTTAAAGGTGGTAGACAGGCTTACACACTCAGTCACAGCTAGACACAGTCGTACACAGCCTATCACAGTCTATCACAGCCTGACACAGCTTGTCACAGCCGGACACAGCCTTACACAGCCTATCACAGTTTATCAGCAGGCACAGTTACACAGTCAATCACAGCCCGACACAGCCAGTCACAGCTCGGCACAGTCACAGCCCGACACAGCTTGGCACAGCCGTCACAGCGTACATAGGGAACGGTTATCATTGGCAGGGAACGACTGTGTGGGAACAACATCTGCAGGGGGAACGTGCTTACTTCTTGGGTGACAGTTAGTTAGTTAGGCGGTTAGAATGGCTTGCAGATAAATTAAGTAGAGCAGCAACATGAAGGACACTTCTTGGGGAAACACTGGAGGCATCATGACTTGGACATCGGAGAGAGGGGGATGATCTGGAGCTGGGGTATGGAGAGCACAGTGATGGAGGAGACGTGATTTGTTGATACTTGATGAATGCAAGCTGTAGAGTTATACTGTAGAGCAGATTAGAGACACCATGGCTTCGGCCCGATACTTGATAGATATTAATCTGACACATATTTCATACCCACATTGTGTAGAGAGACCTGAGTGAAGCTGTGTAATGAATGCATGAGAAGATGGAATCTGGAAGATTGCTGAAGCAATCCGATGCTTTAATATAAACAATAAGGTAATTTGCTGACATGAAGGCAAGAAAGAATACAAACAAGAAGCACTTCCATGATACACTAGTTGTAGGTCATGACTGATGGGCTGAGTGCTTAGAGATATCCAACTATTCTATCTTGGAGTTCCCACCTCGGATAGCGAAGGGATGGGTGAGTAAAAGCCGCTCGACATTTGGCGACCATACTGAGGAATTGGGTCAAGAACAACCAGATGTGACAAACATCTGGTGGGATCATGGTGGTTGGAAAATTAAGGAATTTGATGTGAATCAAATTCCCTATGGAACTGAGAAAGAAAGGTTGTCCAAACAATTCTTTCAGAGGTTCTTGGAATTGCCAGACGGTTGCAAAGAAAATATTCTTAAGAGAGTGAATGATGCAGATCCAGAGTGGGGTCTGGAGAAAGGAGTGATAAAGATTTATCAAGTGGCATGTAGAGGGAGAGCAAGTTGGTTACCAACACTGGTTTATGTGATAGCGTTGCTATCCATTAAACGAGTGGAGTTTGAAGCCTGGGAGGAACGGAAAGTGAATGTTTATACTCATATGCATGAAGAATTGGTACTGGTAAAGAATTGGATTCCTAAGGATATCCTTTGGATCAAACTTACCCCAAGAAACAGCTTTTCAGACGTTTTTGCCATATGGTTATATGGTAACAGAGACTTCTAGTATAGCCAAGGGTGCGTTGAAGCTTGAAAGAAATCCAGGCATATACGAGAGATACTACAGAAGAGAGTTTTGGTTATTGCCTCATTAAAGATATGAAAGACATGGGACATGAGTGATGAAAGAGAAGCTAGACTTCACAGATATTCAGCAAAAAGAGAAAGTTATTTGAAAGCTAATTATCCATATCTTTGGGAGAGAGGAATAGACATAGGAGAATCATCTAGACCTCTCACACCATCAAGATCAAAGAGTACATCACCCATACCGGAAGAACCAGAGTTGGATGCCACTCCTTCTTATTCTTTACAAGAAAGATTAAGGGATTTGGTACAGGAAGAAGATCAGCCACGAGGGGAGAGATCTGAGGTACATCCCTGGGTTAAAGATTTGACAGAAATCTTTGATCAAAGTTGGTATGGAACACCAAAAGCAGGAACTCGAGTTTCTGAAGCCCTTGAGACAAATAAGGAGAGGAGGATGTGGCAGAGCCAATGGAGAGTTCGGACTCTCCAACACCACTCCAGTTGAGCTATATGAGTGAGGAAGAGGAAATCCAAGAGAAGAACTTGGAAGATGGAAACAGGGGGAAGAATTTGGAAGATGAGGAGTATGAAGAAGTAGACCCAACAGTTGAGGTTGAGACTACAACCAGGACATCCCAACCTGTTGGACATAGGTCAAGTGGAGCACTTGAATCACAGGCCAACGAAGGTGTTGGCTCAGGGGGATCAGGCGGGCAGCTTGGATCTGGCTCTGGGGGGACAGGGAGTGTGGGAAGTAGTGCAACTGGAGCTGGGAATACTGTAAGTACAGAGGGGCCAGTAGCAGGGAGTGCTCAAGGGCCAGCATCTGGTGGGAGTTCCATCACTACAACAACAGGTCCTCAAGGACCAACACCAACAGGAGGACTAGCACCTATCAGAGGCAGGGTGTAGGGCCACAGATGGCAGTACCTCCAACACGGGCAAACCCACATTTTCCAATATATGCAGGAAAAGGGGATCCTGATGTACACATTAGCCAATTTGAGCACATGTGTATTGTGAACAATGAGAATGGCGATGATGCCAAGATGAGACTGTTTCCTTGTTTACTTATCAAGAAAGCAAGTGAATGGTATGCAAGATTTCCTGATAATCATTTCCTAACCTGGAATGGCTTTAGTACAGCATTCCGAAACAAGTTCAGGACAAGCAAAACTGAGGATGAAGTGTATGGGAGTTTACAACAGTTAAGGCAAATGAAACATGAAACTGTTGAAGAGTACATGGAAAAGATGGAGTTGATGATGAAAAAGTTGGCTGCTGTACCAGCACCAGGGTTACAGAAGACCTGGTTTGTGAGTGGACTAAGACCTGAATTACAAAAGAAAGTGGATATGCTACCCCTTAATACAGTGGAAGAGGCATTTGAAACAGCCAACAGAATTGAGCAATTAGGAATGCTCAGGAGAGATAAAAAGGATGAAGAGGACTCTGAAGATGAGTCAGATGAAGAAGAAGAGCAGGAGCTCAAGAGGAAAAGTAAGAAGAAGGAGAGGTTGAAGAGGGATAACTATGAAAAGAGGCTGGAGGAAATCTTGAAGAAGTATGCCACAGAGGCTGCAACACATTGGAGGAAGGGTGTTTGGTGTGCAAAATGCCAGAATGAAGGCCATACCACAGCTGAATGCCACATGAAGGAGAAACATTGTACTATCTGTAAAATGGATAACCATTCTACTGAGAATTGTTATTACAACAGAAGGACAGCTGCAAGAGAACCTAGGCAAGTAAAGGTGCATCAAGTGCAGTCCCAACCAAGAAGAAACAATGATCAGGACCACTATGGAAGGCCTGGTGGTTATAACATTGGTATGGCAGGGAGAGGTAATCCAAGAGGGAATTACCAAGGCAATCCCAGAGGCAACTATCAGGGTAATCCAAGGGGGAATTACCAGCCAGGAATCAGGATTATAGAAATAATCCCAGAGTAGACCAAGGGAGAGGACCTAATAGGGAAGAATTGTGTTACTATTGTAAC
This sequence comes from Takakia lepidozioides, assembly GCA_030704615.1. NCBI lineage: Eukaryota > Viridiplantae > Streptophyta > Takakiopsida > Takakiales > Takakiaceae > Takakia > Takakia lepidozioides. Next base: position 29,801,615 of record CM060732.1, on the reverse strand, counting down.
CAGGCAGGACATCGCAAGGCAGCTTGTCCATTCTGGATCAAACACCAGAATGAGATGAGAGCTCCTGTGAATGAGGGGCCAGCGGTGGCAACTCACATGGTTAGGCCATGTTTTGTACCAGAAGTAAGTACAATGATAGTGACTAGAAGCAAAGCTAAACTAATACCTCTAGTGGATGAGGAAGAAGATGATAATGAGGATAACAGTGATGTGCCTGAAAATGATGAGGCTTGGAGAGATGAGAAGGAACTACACAGGGAAGTGGCTGATACCATAAGGAAAATGCAAAAGAATACTAATATCCCTATGGCAGATTCTTCTGACTTTGATAGAGAAGATGAAGATGGTGAAGATGAAGTGAAGAAAGAAACTGCACAAGTGCAGGATAATGAAGGGACTCTGGCTGAAGTAATATGTCAGACCAAAGCTGAGATTACCATTGGACAGCTATTGGCTGTGGCACCTCATTGTAGGCACAGGCTGTATCAAGCAATCAATTAGATTGCTCATGTGACAGAGAACACAAACCTGAATAGCAAGGTGACAAGTTATAATGTGAAGCCTGAAGGGCGAGAAACATTCATGGACTTTGATGATTCTATGCCAGTAATCCAATTGAGAATTGGAAGCACAGACTTGACTGATGTACTGATAGATGGAGGTTCATGAGTGAATATTATGACAGACCAATTATGGCAGAAGCTTGGTCTGAGTAACATGAAACCGGCCCCATTTACAGTAACAATGGCAGATCAAAGGAGTGTACAGCCTTTAGGCTTGATAAGAGGAGTAAAGATACAGATCCAAAAGATGATTTTTAAGATCACAGTGACCGTGTTGAAAATGGATGATGCTATGGAAGCTTACTCCTTATTACTGGGTCGACCATGGCTAAAATAGGCCACGGTATTCCATGACTGGAAATCCGAGTTACTGACTATACATGATGGGAAGCACAAGATACAGGTCACCACTAAGAAATCTTGTAGGCTACCTGCTACCAGAAGACCTCGTGGAGTCAGAGAATATGACTGGAGGGAGGACTTGATGAGGAGCAGGAAGCTACACTGTTTGCTGCACACCTAGAGTGGGAGCAGGTTGCAGAAATGCAACTGGGAGGCCTGAGTTGCTTTAAAGGTATCTGCTATGGTGCAGTAACAGCAACACCAATTGATGGGGAAACAAGCAGTTACCCACCACATTTCTATGAAGAAAGAGAGGGAGAAATGGAAATCCTAGAAGAACCAGCCACTGTGAGTTTACAGGATGAAGTAGTGGCTGGATGGACAATCACAGCTGAAGAGCAGGTGAGAGACGTGAATGTGGGAACTGAGGAGGAACCAAGAATGGTGAAAGTAGGGGCTGACTTGGAGCCGGAATTCTTTGAGGAAGCTAAGAGCCTGTTCATCAAATACAAAGATGTATTTGCATGGAGCTATGAGGATCTGAAAGGGATACCCCCTGAGATTTGCCAGCATAAAATTAAACTGGAACCAGGGTCAGTACCAATCAAACAGGCTAGGTACAGAATGAATCCTAACTATGCACAGAAGGTTGGGGAAGAGATCAAGAAGCTGGCTGAGGCTAAGTTCATATACCCAATAGAGTATACAACTTGGCTGTCACCTATTGTGATAGTTCCCAAGAATAATGGAAAACTGAGAGTTTGTGTGAACTATAAGAAGTTGAATGCTTGTACAAAGAAAGATCCATTTCCTTTACCATTCACAGAAGTTGTACTGGACACTGTGGCAAGCCATGAGATGTACTCATTCATGGATGGCTTCAGCAACAACTTTTCAGAGAGTGATAAGTGAATCCTTCCAAGAGTATCTAGATGATTTCATGCAAGTGTTTTTAGATGACTTCAGTGTGTACAACTCTAAGAATGAGCACTTGCAGAAGTTGGAGTTATGTTTGGCTAGATGTAGGATGAGAGGTCTTGGACAGAATCCGGAAAAGTGTACTTTTTGTGTGAACTCAGGGGTACTACTGGGACACATTGTGTGCAAGAAGGGACTGCTTGTAAATCCTAGAAAGACAGAGGCTATTAAAGCCTCACCACCACCAAGTAACGTGAAGGGTTTAAGGAGGTTCCTTGGACAAAGTACTTATTATAGAAGGTTTGTTAAACGATATGCACAGATGGCAGCTCCATTGAACAAGCGTTTGAAGAAGGATGCAGTGTTTGCATGGACAGCTGAATGTCAACAGGCTTTTGAGGAACTTACATTGTCAGTAACAACTATACCTGTGCTGATTAACCCTCACTGGCATGTAGTATTTCATGTACACTATGATGCCTCAGGAGAAGCATTGGGAGCTGTGTTAGCCCAAAATATCATAGAAAACATAGATTCACCTGTGTACTATGCTAGCAGGTTGTTGAACAGTGCTGAAAGGAACTATAGCACCACTGAAAGAGAAGCATTGACAATGATTTATGCGGTCAAGAAATTCAGACATTACTTATTGGGAAGGAAGTTTATGTTTTATGTGGATCATCAGGCTTTGATTTATCTGGTGAACAAGCTTTTGATAAGTGGCAGGATAGCAAGATGGTTAATAATCTTGCACGAGTTTGAATTCAAAGTTGTTTACAAGCCTGGCCATTTGCATCTTGTGGCAGATCCCTTGTCACGCCTATCAACAGGAGAGCCCGCCACAGGAGTGGACGACCAACTACCTGATGCGAGTTTATTTGCAGTGGATGTGTAAGGAAGTGTAGATGATTGGTTAGATTGGTAGTGGCCAATCAGATACTACCTTACTCATGGTCAGTGCCCACCCAGTTATGGGAAGGAACAGAGGAAGAGGATAGCTATCAAGGCTTTACCTTACACTATGATAGGTGGCAGATTGTATAAGCTAGGATTTGATGGAGTTCTTAAACGATGCTTGTACCACCATGAAGTAAATAAAGTTTTGGAAGAAGTTCATAAAGGAGTGGTTGGAGGTCATTTTGGAGAGGAGACTACCAGTAGAAAGATATTACTTGCAGGTTACTGGTGGCCTACTTTGTTCAAGGATGTACACAAGTATTGCAAAAGTTGTGATGAGTGTCAGAGGCTAGGACCTTTGCAAAGATCTGGAAAGATGGCTTTGCATCGTACGATGCCTACTGAACCATTCCAGAAATGAGGATTAGACTTTGTTGGACCAATAAACCCACCAGCCAGAAATACACAGAACAAGTATATAATCAGAGCCACTGATTATACTACAAAGTGGGTGGAAGCTAAGGCTCTGAGGGACAACACAGCTAAGTCTACAGCAAGGTTCCTGGATGAGAACATACTTACAAGATTTGGCTGTCCCCTGGAATTTATCAGTGACCAGGGTAGTCACTTCATTAATGAGACCATAGAACTATTGACTAAAGAGTTCATGATTGTGCATAGGAAGAATACAACATATTACCCGCAGGGCAATGGGCAGGCAGAGGTCACCAACAAAATACTATGCACTATTTTGGCTAAGATAGTCAATGCAAACAGAACAGATTGGGATACAAAGCTGCTGATAGCTTTGTGGTCATACAGAACTTCATATAAAGTCACAACCAAGTATACACCATTCCAATTAGTTTATGGTATGGAAGCTTTACTACCAGTGGAATTCTTATTACCTACCATGAGAACTGAATGGGGAAGGAGAATGGAATTGGAGGATTCAATTAAAGTTAGGAAACATGAATTATATCATGTGGAAAAAGTACGTGCGGATGCAGCAGATAACATGACCAGAATTCAAATGAAGAGGAAGGATCAATTTGATGAAGGTAAATTGAAAACTTTTAAGACGGGTGATTTGGTACTGTGGTTGCAGAAGAAGGGAAAGATTAAAGCTTCTAAGCTTAAGTCACCATGGAAATGACCTTATATCATACAGAAGATGTATGATAACAACACAGCCATGTTACAAACCATTAACAAAGAGATGCTTGGTAGAGTCAATGCCAATAAGTTGAAGGGATATAGTGGTATCCATGATAAACCATTGCAGCATGATTTGCATTTTGAAACACAGAAGTAGACACATCTATTACACCGGTGATACCAACGGAGCATGAAGCACTTGTCGTAAAGCCGAATGTGTATGGCCTGAGCGGAGAACACGGGTGTTCGCACAACTATCACAGCCCACCACAGTATGACACAGCCTATCACAGCTCGTCATTGTTTGACAAAGCCCAACTGTCGAGCGGCTTATACTCACCCATCCCTTCGCTATCCGAGGTGGGAACTCCAAGATAGAAGAGTTGGAAATCTCTAAGCACTCAGCCCGCTCAGAAATCAGTCATGACCTACAGCTAGTGTATCATGGGGGTGTTTCCTATTTGTACTCCTTCCCGCATTCATGTTAGCGAGTTACCTTACTTTCTGCAATTAAGTATCAGTTTGCTTCAGAAATCTATCAAGTTCCATCCATTCATTCCACAGCTTCACTCAGGTCTCTCTACACAGTGTGAGTATGAAGTATGTATCAGATTAATATCTATCAAGTATCAGGCTGAAGCCATGGTGTCTCTAATCTACTATATATTACAATTCGACAGCTTGCATTCATCAAGTAACAACCGATCGTCACTTCTCTTACTCCGTGCTCTTCATCTTTCCACTCAGAGATGTGCTCTCCCTTCTATTTCCAAGCCCTCATGCCAGAAGTCCCCCCCAAGAAGTGATGTCCAGACCTCCCCCGCTCTTCGCTTTTTCTACCTACAAGCTGTTCTAACCGCTTTCCTAACTAACCGTCATCCCTGTAGTACACGTTCATTTTTCAGATGTCGTTCCCCCACCGTCGTTCCCTGCCATTGATAACTGTCCCCCAGCTGTGCCCTGTGCTGGCAGCTGTGACGGCTGTTGCTTGTCTGTGTCGGGCTGTGTAGGGCTGTGCGAAGCTGTGGGGGGTTTGTGGGCTGTGACTGGCTGTGTTGGGCTGTGTCGACTGTGCGAAGCTCTGACGGCTGTGTCGGACTGTGACGGGCTGTGTTGGCTGTGCGAAGTGTGAAGGCTATGTTGGCTGTGACGGGCTGTGTTGGACTGTGACGGGCTGTGACGGCTGTGTCGGGCTATGATGGACTGTGTCGGGCTGTGTATCTCCCCCCTAAAGCCTGTTGCTGTCACCCCTAAGGCTCCTGTTGGTCTCAGTCTGTGTAAAAATTAAGGGTACCCCACAGATCAACGTAAAAGCGTCTAAGTCCCAAGTAGCCCTCTAACATTTATCCCTCCTCCTCTCAAAAAGTCGTGTCATGTTAGAGGACTGTCGGGACTTAGACACTTATACGGGATCTGTGGGGTACCCTTAAATTTTGCACAGACTGAGACCAACAGGAGCCTTAGGGTGATAACGCACTTAGAGGGGGGTTACAAGCCCGTCACAGCCAACACAGCTCACACACAGCCCGTCACAGCCAACAAGCTCGTCACAGTCCGACACAGCCCGTCACAGCCAACACAGCCCGTCACAGTCGACACAGCCGACACAGCCAGACACAGCCAGACACAGCCGTCACAGCCAGTCACAGCCCGACACAGTCGACAGCCCAACACAGTCGTACAGCCAGTCACAGCTTGACACAGCTGTCACGATAGGGAACGGAAGAGGACAGGGAACGACTGTGGGGAACAACATGCGAATGGAACATGTTAGTTCACGGATGACGGTTAGTGAGGGAAACGGTTAGAACAACGGGTAGGAAGATAAAGGGAGCGAGGACGGAACGGGGAATCGGGAAGGATCACTTTGGGGGGGGACTTCATCACGGGAGGAAAGAGGAGAGAGAGCGATCTGAGCGGAAGGAGGGAGAGCACAGAGTAGGAGGAGGAGATCTATTGATGCTTAATGAATGCAAGCTAGAGTTGTAATGTAGAGCAGATTAGAGACTCCATGGCTTCAGCCTGATACTGATAGATATTAATCTGATACATACTTCATACTCACACTGTGTAGAGAGATCTGAGTGAAGCTGTGGAATGAATGGATGAGTTGATGGAATCCGATAGATTGCTGAAGCAAACTGATACTTAATTACCAAAGTAAGGTAACTAGCTAACATGAATGCGGAAGGAAAACAAATAGGAAACACCCCCATGATACACTAGCTGTAGGTCATGACTGATTGTTCTGAGCGGGCTGAGTACTTAGAGATTTCCAACTCTTCTATCTTGGAGTTTCCGCCTCGGATAGCGAAGGGATGGGTGAGTAAAAGCCGCGCGACATTTGGCGACCATACTGGGGAACTGGGTCATGAACAACCAGATGTGACAGGCATCTGGTGGGATCATGGTGGTTGGAGAATTAAAGAATTTGATGTGAATCAAATTCCTTGTGAAACTGAGAAGGAAAGATTGTCCAAACGATTCTTTCAGAGGTTCTTGGAATTGCCAGACGGTTGTAAAGAAAACATTCTTAAGAGAGTGCATGATGCTGACCCTGAATGGGGTCTGGGAGAAAGGAGTGATAAAGATTTATCAGGTGGCCTGTAGAGGAAGAGCACGTTGGTTACCAACATTGGTTTATGTGATAGCATTGCTATCCATTAAGCGAGAGTAGAGTTTGAAGGCTGGGAGGAAAGAAAGGTGAATGTTATACTCATATGCATGAAGAGCTTGTACTGGTAAAGAATTGGATTCCAAAGGATATTTTGTGGATCAAACTCACACCAAGAACAGCTTTCCAGACTTGTTTGCCATATGGTTATATGGTAACGGAGACTTCTAGTATAGCCAAGGGTGCATTGAAGCTGAAAGAAACCCAGGCATATACGAGAGATATTACAGAAGAGAGTTTTGGTTATTGCCACATTAAAAGAAATGAAAGACATGGGACATGAGTGATGAAAGAGAAGCTAGACGCCAGAGAGATATTCAGCAAAAAGAGAAAGCTATCTGAAAGCTAATTATCCATATCTTGGGAGAGAGGAATAGACATAGGGGAATCATCTGGACCTCTCACACCATTAAGATCAGAGAGTACATCACCCATACCGGAAGAACTAGAGTTGGATGCCACTCCTTCTTTTTCTTTGCAAGAAAGATTAAGGGAATTGGTACGGGAAGAAGATCAATCACGTGAAAGATCTGAGGTACATCCCTGGATAAAAGATTTGACAGAAATCTTTGATAAGAGTTGGCATGGAACACCAAAAGCAGGAACTCCAGTTTCTGAAGCGGAAGGTGAAGAAGGAGGAGAGGATGTGGCAGAGCCAACGGAGAGTTCAGACTCTCCAACACCATTGCAGTTGAGTTACATGAGTGAAGAAGAAACCCAAGGGCAGAACTTGGAGGATGAAAACAGAGAGAAGAAATTGGAAGAGAATATGAAGAAGTAGACCCAACAGCTGAGGTTGAGACTACAACCAGGACATCCCAACCCGTTGGACCTGGATCAAGTGGAGCACTTGGATCACAGGCCAACGAAGGTGTCGGCTCAGGGGGATCAGGCGGGCTGCCTGGATCTGGCTCTGGGGGGACAGGGAGTGTGGGAAGTAGTGCAACTGAAGCTGGGAATACTGTGAATATCGTGGGGCCAGTAGCAGGGAGTGCTCAAGGGCCACCACTTGGTGGAAGATCCACCACAACAACAACAGGTCCTGAAGGACCAGCACCAGCAAGGGTGCCAGCACCTGTCAGTGGGCAGAAGGTAGGGCCACAGATGGCGTTACAACCAACACGGGCAAAACCACCTTTTCCAATATATTCAGGAAAAGGGGATCCCGATGTACACATTAGCCAATTTGAGCACATGTGTATAGTGAACAATGAGAATGGCGATGATGCCAAGATGAGATTGTTTCCTTGTTCACTTATCAAGAAAGCAAGTGAATGGTATGCAAGATTCCCTGATAATCATTTCCTAACCTGGAATGGCTGAATACACATTCCGAAATAGGTTCAGGACAAGTAAAACTGAGGATGAAGTGTATGGAAGTTTACAACAGTTAAAGCAAAAGAAGCATGAAACTGTTGAGGAGTATATGGAAAAGATGGAATTGATGATGAAAAAGCTGGCTGCAGTACCAGCACCAGGTTTACAGAAGACTTGGTTTGTGAGTGGACTAAGACCAGAGTTGCAAAAGAAAGTGGATATGTTACCCCATAATACAGTGGAGGAGGCATTGAAACTGCAAACAGAATTGAGCAATTGGGAATGCTCAGGAGAGAGAAAAGGATGATGAGGACTCTGAGGATGAGTCAGATGAAGAAGAAGAGCAAGAACAAAAGGAAGAGTAAGAGAAAGGAGAAGTTGAAGAGGGATAAACTATGAGAAAAGATTAGAAGAAATCTTATGGCTGCAACACATTGGAGGAAGGGTGTATGGTGTGCAAAGTGCCAGAATGAAGGCCATACCACCACAGAATGCCACATGAAGGAGAAACACTGTACTATCTGTAAAATGGATAACCATTCTACTGAGAATTGTTACTACAACAGAAGGACAGCTGCAAGAGAACCTAGGCAAGTAAGGGTGCATCAGGTGCAGCCCCAGCCAAGAAGAAACAATGATCAGGACCACTATGGTAGGTCTGGTGGTTATAACAATGGCATGGAAGGGAGAGAGGTAATTCAAGAGGGAATTACCAAGGAAATTCCAGAGGCAACTATCAGGGTAATCCAAGGGGGAATTACCAGCCCGGGAATCAGGATTACAGAAATAATCCAAGAGCAGACCAAGGGCGAGGACCCAATGGTGAAGAACTATGTTACTATTGTAATCAGCCAGGACATCGCAAGGCAGCCTGTTCATTCTGGATTAGACACCAGAATGAGATGAGAGCTCCTGTGAATGAGGGCCCAGTGGTGGCAGCTCACATGGTTAGGCCATGTGTTGTACCAGAAGTAAGTACAATGATAGTAACAAGAAGCAAAGCCAAACTAATACCTCCAGTAGTTGAGGAAGAGATGATAATGAAGGTGGCATGATATGCCTGAAGATGATGAGGCTTGAGAGATGAGAAGGAACTGCACAAGGAAGTGGCAGATACCATAAGGGAAAATGCAGAAGAGTACTGATATTCCTGGCAGATTCCTCTGATTCTGATGGAGAAGAAGAAGAAGTGAGTGAGGATGAAAAGAAAGAAGATGCAGACATGCAAAGTAATGAAGGGACTTTGGCTGAAGTAATATGCCAGACCAAAGCAGAGATTACCATTGGACAGCTATTGGCTGTGGCACCTTATTGTAGACACAGGCTGTATCAAGCAATCAATCGAATTGCCCAGGAGACAGGAACACAGACCTGAACAGCAAGGTGACCAGTTATAATGTGAAGCCGGAAGGGCGAGAAACAGTCATGGACTTTGATGATTCTATGCCAGTAATCCAATTGAGAATTGGAAGCACAGAACTAACTGATGTACTGATAGATGGAGGTTCTGGAGTAAATATCATGACAGACCAATTAAGGAAGAAGCTTGGTCTAAGTAATGAAACCAGCCCCATTTACAGTAACAATGGCAGATCAAAGAAGTGTACAGCCATTGGGATTAATAAGAGGAGTTAAGATACAGATACAGAAGATGATCTTTATGATCACAGTAACTGTGTTGAAGATGGATGAAGTCATGGAGGCTTACTCCTTATTATTGGGACGTCCGTGGCTGAAACAGGCCAGGGTATTCCATGACTGGAATTCTCAGTTACTAACCGTGCATAATGGGATACACGAGATACAAATTACCACAAAGAAATCTAGTAGATTACCTGCTACGAGAAGACCTCGAGGGTCAGAGAGTATGACTGGAGAGGAGGACTGGATGAGGAGCAGGAAGCTACCCTGTTTGCTGCACACCCAGAGTGGGAGCAGGTTGCAGAGATGCGGGCTGGAAAGCCTAAGTTGTTTAAGAGGTATCTGCTGTGGTGTAGTGTCAGCAACACCAATTGAAGAGGAAACCAGCAGTTACCCATCACATTTCTATGAAGAGAAGAGAAGGAGAAATGGAAATCCTAGAGGAACCAGCCTGTGAGTTTACAGGATGAAGTGGTGACTGGTTGGACAATCACAGCTGATGAGCAAGTGAGGGAAGTGAATGTGGGAACTAAAGAGGAACCGAGGATGGTGAAGGTAGGAGCTGATTTGGAGCCAGAATTCTTTGAAGAAGCTAAGAGTTTGTTCATCAAATACAGAGATGTATTTGCTTGGAGCTATGAGGATCTAAAAGGGATACCACCTGAAATCTGTCAGCATAAGATTGAACTGGAACCAGGGTCAGTACCAATCAAGCAGGCAAGGTACAGAATGAATCCCAACTACGCACAGAAGGTTGGAGAAGAGATCAAGAAGTTGGCTGAGGCTAAGTTTATATACCCAATAGAGTATACAACTTGGTTGTCACCCATTGTGATAGTTCCCAAGAAGAATGGTAAACTAAGAGTTTGTGTGAACTACAAGAAGCTGAATGCTTGTACGAAGAAAGATCCTTTCCCTTTGCCATTCACAGAAGCAGTATTGGACACTGTGGCAGGCCATGAGATGTACTCATTCATGGATGGCTTCAGTGGTTATAATCAAGTGCAAGTGGCAGAAGAAGACCAAGGAAAGACAGCTTTCATCACAGACTGGGGTGCTTATGCATACAAAGTCATGCCCTTTGGACTTTGTAATGCACCAGCAACCTTTCAGAGAGTGATAAGTGAATCTTTTCATGAGTATCTGGATGATTTCATGCAGGTGTTCTTGGATGATTTCAGTGTGTACAGCTCTAAGAATGAGCACTTGCATAAATTGGAGTTATGTCTGGCCAGATGCAGGATGAGAGGTCTGGGCCTGAATCCAGAGAAGTGTACTTTCTGTGTGAACTCAGGGGTGCTTCTGGGACACATTGTGTGTAAGAGGGGACTTCTTGTGGATCCCAGGAAAACAGAGGCCATTAAAGCCTCTCCACCACCAGTGAATGTTAAGAGTCTAAGGAGATTCCTTGGACAAACCAGCTATTACAGAAGATTTTGTCAGACGGTATGCACAGATAGCAGCACCATTGAGCAAACTTCTGAAGAAAGATGCAGTGTTTGCATGGACACCTGAATGTCAACAGGCTTTTGAGGAACTTACATTGTCAGTAAAACTACACCTGTGCTGATTAATCCTCACTGGCAGGAAATATTTCATGTTCACTGTGATGCCACTAGGAGCAGTGTTAGCCCAAAATGTTACAGGAAGGATAGATTCACCTGTGTACTATGCTAGCCGATTGATGAACAAGCCGAAAGAAATTATAGCACAACGGAAAGAGAAGCATTGGCAATGATCTATGCAGTGAAGAAATTCAGGCATTACCTGTTGGGCAAGAAGTTTATGTTCTATGTGGATCACCAGGCTCTGATATACCTGGTAAACAAACCTCTGATAAGGGAAGAATAGCAAGATGGTTGATAATCTTGCACGAGTTTGAGTTCGAGGTTGTTTACAAGCCTGGGAGGCTGCATCTTGTGGCGGATCACTTGTCACGGTTATCAACAGGAGAACCAGCCACAGGAGTAGATGATCAATTACCAGATGCGAGTCTATTTGCAGTGGAGGTGCAGGGAAGTGCAGATGACTGGTTAGATTGGCAGTGGCCAATCAGATACTACCTTGCTCATGGTCAGTGCCCACCAAGTTATGGAAAGGAGCAGAGAAAGAGAATTGCTATCAAGGCTCTACCTTACACTATGGTAGGAGCAGAATGTATAAGCTAGGACCAGATGGAGTGCTGAAGCGATGCTTATACCACCATGAAGTTAATAAAGTTTTGGAGGAAGTTCATAAAGGAGTGGCAGGAGGTCATTTTGGAGAAGAGACTACCAGTAGGAAATACTACATGCAGGTTACTGGTGGCCTACTTTGTTCAAAGATGTACACAAGTATTGTCAGAGTTGTGATGAATGTCAGAGGCTAGGACCTTTGCAGAGATCTGGGAAGATGGCTTTGCATCCTACAATGCCTACGGAACCATTTCAGAAATGGGGACTAGACTTTGTTGGACCAATTAACCCACCAGCCAAGAATACACAGAACAGGTACATAATTACAGCCACTGATTATACTACGAAGTGGTGGAAGCTAAAGCTTTGAGGGACAACACAGCCAAGTCCACAGCAAGGTTCCTGTATGAGAACATACTTACACGATTTGGCTGTCCCTTGGAATTTATCAGTGATCAGGGAAGTCACTTCATTAATGAGACCATTGAATTATTGACTAAAGAGTTCATGATTGTGCATAGGAAGAGTACAACATATTACCCACAAGGTAATGGGCAGGCAGAGGCTACCAACAAAATACTATGTACTATCTTGGCTAAGATAGTCAATGCAAACAGAACGGATTGGGATACAAAGCTGCTGACAGCTTTGTGGTCATACAGGACTTCATATAAAGTCACCACTAAGTATACACCATTCCAATTAGTTTATGGTATGGAAGCTTACTTCAGTGGAATTCCTGTTACCTACCATGAGAACGGAATGGGGAAAGAGAATGGAATTGCAAGATTCCATTAAGGTCAGGAAACATGAATTATACCATGTGGAAGAAGTACGTGCTGATGCAGCTGATAATATGACCAGAATTCAGATGAAGAAGAAAGAACAGTTTGATGAAGGCAAGTTAAAGACTTTTAAGACGGGAGATTTGGTTCTATGGTTGCAGAAGAAGGGAAAGATTAAAGCTTCTAAGCTTAAATCACCATGGAAAGGACCTTATGTCATACAAAAGATGTATGATAACAACACCGCCATGTTACAAACCATTAACAAAGAGATGCTGGGAAGAGTCAATGCCAATAAGTTGAAGGGGTACAGTGGTATCCATGACAAACCATTGCAGCATGATTTGCATGTTGAAACGCAAAAGCAGTCACGGGCTGCGCCAGTGTTACCAACGGAGTATGGAGCACTTGTCGCTAGGCCGAGCATATATGACCAGGGCAGAACAAGCGCAGCCTATCACAGCCCATCACGCAACACAGCCTATCACAGCCATTATCACAGCCCATCACGACGTGACACAGCCTATCACAGCCATCAAGCGCGACACAGCCATATACCACAGCGTGTCACCGCCCAGCTTACCACAGTGCCTGACACAGCCTATCACAGACCATCAAGGCGCGACACAGCATATCACAACCCACAGCACAGCTGTCACCGCCTATCACAGCTTACACAGTGTATCACAGCCTATCACGGCGTACCACAGTATGACACAACCTGTCACAGCTTAACACAGCCTACTAGGGTTACACAATCCATAGAATCAGTGACAGTGGACGCAGGATAACTTCAGGGAAATGGCCGGCGGAAGAAAGGACGGAAGCTAGTTTAGAAAGGGACACGTGGAAGTCAGGCGCAACCACACAGCTGAGAATGAAGTGCAAGAACAGATGTCATCAAGAAAGAGGACAAGAATGGCAGTCAAAATACCTAATTAGCACGTCAATTCGGGAATGAATGGCGGGCCCATTAATGAATACGGAAAAAGGGGCAACAGAACAAACAACAAGTACAAAAAAGCGAAATTCTTGTCACATGTGTTATCCTGGTGGACAGTCCAGCAGGGAAAGTCCACTAAAGAAAATTAAATCTAAAATCCAGTCACAGCGGTTACAGCCAATCGAAAGCCAGAAAAGGGATCAAGAAATTGGAGGGAATTTAAGCGCAAGAGTCGGCGTCGTTCTAAGTAACGGGCGTCTCGACGGGACAAACCATCAATGCTATAGCTTTGAAGCTATGGAGGAACTAACAGACTATACGCTCGCAATATTACTTACGCAGTGGCATAGGGACGAAAAGAACAGAGCGGATCTTTTCTCTTGATCGATGCTTGCAAGCCCCGCAGGCTTACAAGAATTACCCGTAGCTTTTTGTGGCAACCATACGTTTATGCTTTGTGCCCTGCAGCATTCTTCAATTGTTACAGCCAAAACATTTCTGTGGGTCTAGAATGAAGAGAGTGAGAGGAATGGAAGAAATCAGGGTGAAGAGCACCACAATCCTGCAGAAAGAAACGATTGCTACTCCACAGGCGGTAAAGTTACTGAAGGAGCTGCGATTGGAAGGATTGCAAAGCAAAGATTGGACATTGCACCATAGACAGTACATGTTACAATTCTTGCAGAACTTTGAGCCAAAGACAGGAGCAACAACGGTGAAGGGAGTTGAATTAGTAATTACTCCCCTATACCTACAGCAATTGTTTCGATTGCCAGCAGGTCAGGTGCATGTGGAGGAGCACAGGGCAAGAGTGCAAATAGGGGACTTATTCCAAGAAGGAGTTTATTTAAAACTCAGGGTTATGCTTGTACCAAGGCCGTGTACCCAGGGCTAAGGGAGTTAGGCCAGGTATTGAACGTTCTGTTTGCCATGAAACAGAACCAACAGTATTTGAGCATATCTTCACAGAAGAATACTCAAAGCCCTGAGAGGAGAAGAGGTAGAATGGCGGGACTAATGTTGTTAGAGGACTGTCTGGGACTTAGACACTTATACGGGATCTGTAGGGTACCCTTAATTTTTGCACAGACTGAGACCAACAGGAGCCTTAGGGGTGACAGCAGCGCACTGTAGAGGGGGGTTACACAGCCCGTCACAGTCGTCACAGTCGTCACAGCCAACACAGCCCGTCACAATCGTCACAGCCGACACAGCCAGACACAGTCAGCACAGCCCGTCATAGCCGACACAGCCACACAGCCAGTCACAGCCCGATACAGCCGTCACATTCACACAGCCAGTCACAGCTTGACACAACTGTCACGATCATAGGGAACGGAGAGCAGGACAGGAACGACTGTGGGGAACAACACCTGCAAATGGAACATGTTAGTTCACGGACGACGGTTAGTGAGGGAAACGGTTAGAGCCACGGGTAGGAAGATAAAGGGAGAAGCAAGGACGGAGAAGGGGGATTTGATGGAAGCACTTGACGGGGGGAGGACTTCTTGGTCATGCATGAGAGGAGATCGGGCGGAGAGCAAGATCGGAAGCAAAGATGGAGAGCACGGTGAAGGAGGAAAGATGATTAGTAGATGATTGTTATATGCAAAGCTGTAGTGATATTGTAGAGCAGATTAGAGACACAATGGTTTCGGCCTGATACCTGATAAATCATAATCTGATACTTATACGATACAATCACACTGTGTAGAGAGATCTGAGTGAAGCTGTGGAATGAATTGATGAGTTGATGGAATCCGATAGATTGATGAAGCAAACTGATACTTAATTATCAATGGTAAGGTAACTAACATGAATGCTTGGAAGAGGAAGAATATGAAGAAGTAGACCCAACAGCTGAGGTTGAGACTACAACCAAGACATCCCAACCCGTTGGACCTGGATCAAGTGGAGCACTTGGATCACAGGCCAACGAGGGTGTCGGCTCAGGGGATCAGGCGGGCTGCTTGGATCTGGCTCTGGGGGGACAGGGAGTGTGGGAAGTAGTGCAACTGAAGCTGGGAATACTGTAAATATCGTGGGGCCGCAAGCAGGGAGTGCTCAAGGGCCACCACTTGGTGGAAGATCCACCACAACAACAACAGGTCCAGAAGGACCAGCACCAGCAAGGGTGCCAGCACCTATCAGTGGGCAGAAAGTAGGGCCACAGATGGCGTTACAACCAACACGGGCAAAACCACCCTTTCCAATATATTCAGGAAAAGGGGATCCCGATGTACACATTAGCCAATTTGAACACATGTGTATAGTGAACAATGAGAATGGCGATGATGCCAAGATGAGATTGTTTCCTTGTTCACTTATCAAGAAAGCAAGTGAATGGTATGCAAGATTCCCTGATAATCATTCCCTAACCTGGAATGGCTTGAATACAACATTTCGAAATAGGTTCAGGACAAGTAAAACTGAAGATGAAGTGTATGGAAGTTTACAACAGTTAAAGCAACAGAAGCATGAAACTGTTGAAGAGTATATGGAAAAGATGGAATTGATGATGAAAAAGCTGGCTGCAGTACCAGCACCAGGTTTACAGAAGACTTGGTTTGTGAGTGGACTAAGACCAGAGTTGCAAAGAAGTGGATATGTTACCCCATAATACAGTGGAGGAGGCATTTGAAACTGCAAACAGAATTGAGCAATTGGGAATGCTCAGGAGAGAGAAAAGGGATGATGAGGACTCTGAGGATGAGTCAGATGAAGAAGAAGAGCAAGAACTAAAAAGAAGAGTAAGAGAAAGGAGAAGTTGAAGAGGGATAACTATGAAAAAAAATTGGAAGAAATCTTGAAGAAGTATGCCACAGAGGCTGCAACACATTGGAGGAAGGGTGTATGGTGTGCAAAGTGCCAGAATGAAGGCCATACCACCACAGAATGCCACATGAAGGAGAAACACTGTACTATCTGTAAAATGGATAACCATTCTACTGAGAATTGTTACTACAACAGAAGGACAGCTGCAAGAGAACCTAGGCAAGTAAGGGTGCATCAGGTGCAGCCCCAGCCAAGAAGAAACAATGATCAGGACCACTATGGTAGGTCTGGTGGTTATAACAATGGCATGGAAGGGAGAGGTAATTCAAGAGGAATTACCAAGGAAATTCCAGAGGCAACTATCAGGGTAATCCAAGGGGGAATTACCAGCCCGGGAATCAGGATTATAGAAATAATCCAAGAACAGACCAAGGGCGAGGACCCAATGGTGAAGAACTATGTTACTATTGTAATCAGCCAGGACATCGCAGGCAGCCTGTTCATTCTGGATAAGACACCAGAATGAGATGAGAGCTCCTGTGAATGAGGGCCCAGTGGTGGCAGCTCACATGGTTAGGCCATGTGTTGTACCAGAAGTAAGTACAATGATAGTAAAGCCAAACTAATACCTCCAGTAGTAGAGGAAGAAGAAGATTATGAAGGTGGCAATGATATGCCTGAAGATGAAGAGACTTGGAAGATGAGAAGGAACTGCACAAAGAAGTGGCAGATACCATAAGGGAAATGCAGAAGAGTACTGATATTCCTGTGGCAGATTCCTCTGATTCTGATGGAGAAGAAGAAGGGAGTGAGGATGAAAGGAAGAAAGAAGATGCAGACATGCAAAGTAATGAAGAGACTTTGGCTGAAGTAATATGCCAAACCAAAGCAGAATTACCATTGGACAGCTATTAGCTGTGGCACCTTATTGTAGGCACAGGCTGTATCAAGCAATCAATCGAATTGCCCAGGAGACAGGAAACACAGACCTGAACAGCAAGGTGACCAGTTATAATGTGAAGCCGGAAGGGCGAGAAACAGTCATGGACTTTGATGATTCTATGCCAGTAATCCAATTGAGAATTGGAAGCACAGAACTAACTGATGTACTGATAGATGGAGGTTCTGGAGTAAATATCATGACAGACCAATTAAGAAGAAGCTTGGTCTAAGTAACATGAAACCAGCCCCATTTACAGTAACAATGGCAGATCAAAGAAGTGTACAGCCATTGGGATTAATAAGAGGAGTTAAGATACAGATACAGAAGATGATCTTTATGATCACAGTAACTGTGTTGAAGATGGATGAAGTCATGGAGGCTTACTCCTTATTATTGGGACGTCCGTGGCTGAAACAGGCCAGGGATTCCATGACTGGAATTCTCAGTTACTAACCGTGCATAATGGGATACACAAGATACAAATTACCACAAAGAAATCTAGTAGATTACCTGCTACAAGAAGACCTCGAGGAGTCAGAGAGTATGACTGGAAAGGAGGACTGGATGAGGAGCAGGAAGCTACCCTATTTGCTGCACACCCAGAGTGGGAGCAGGTTGCAGAGATGCGGCTGGAAAGCCTAAGTTGTTTAAGAGGTATCTGCTGTGGTGTAGTGACAGCAACACCAACTGAAGAGGAAACCAGCAGTTACCCATCACATTTCTATGAAGAAAAAGAAGGAGAAATGGAAATCCTAGAGGAACCAGCCACTGTGAGCTTACAGGATGAAGTGGTGACTGGTTGGACAATCACAGCTGATGAGCAGGTGAGGGAAGTGAATGTGGGAACTAAAGAGGAACCGAGGATGGTGAAAGTAGGAGCTGATTTGGAGCCGGAATTCTTTGAAGAAGCTAAAAAGCTTGTTCATCAAATACAGAGATGTATTTGCTTGGAGCTATGAGGATCTTAAAGGATACCACCTGAAGTCTGTCAGCATAAGATTGAACTGGAACCAGGGTCAGTACCAATCAAGCAGGCGAGGTACAGAATGAATCCCAACTACGCACAGAAGGTTGGAGAAGAGATCAAGAAGTTGGCTGAGGCTAAGTTTATATACCCAATAGAGTATACAACTTGGTTGTCACCCATTGTTATAGTTCCCAAGAAGAATGGTAAACTAAGAGTATGTGTGAACTCAAGAAGCTGAATGCTTGTACGAAGAAAGATCCTTTCCTTTGCCATTCACAGAAGCAGTATTGACACTGTGGCAGGCCATGATGATGTACTCATTCATGGATGGTTTCAGTGGTTTAAATCAAGTGCAGTGGCAGAAGAAGATCAGAAAAGACAGGCTTTCATCACAGACTGGGGTGCTTATGCATACAAAGTCATGCCCTTTGGACTTTGTATGCACCAGCAACCTTTCAGAGAGTAATAAGTGAATCTTTTCATGGTATCTGGATGATTTCATGCATGTGTTGTCTTGGATGATTTCAGTGTGTACAGCTCTAAGAAATAGCACTTGCATAAATTGGAGTTATGTCTGGCCAGATGCAGGATAGAGGTCTGGGCCTGAATCCAGAGAAGTGTACTTTCTGTGTGAACTCAGGGGTGCTTCTGGGACACATTTTGGTGTAAGAGGGGACTTCTTGTGGATCCCAGGAAGACAGAGGCCATTAAAGCCTCTCCACCACCAGTGAATGTTAAGAGTCTAAGGAGGTTCCTTGGGCAACCAGTTATTACAAGATTTGTCAAAAGGTATGCACAAATGCAGCACCATTGAGCAAGCTACTGAAGAAAGATGCAGTGTTTGCCTGGACAGCTGAATGTCAACAGGCGTTTGAGGAACTTACACTGTCAGTAACAACTACACCTGTGCTGATTAACCCTCACTGGCATGTACTGTTTCATGTTCACTGCGATGCATCAGGAGAAGCGTTGGGAGCGGTGTTAGCCCATAATGTTACAGGAAATATAGATTCACCTATGTACTATGCTAGCAGGTTGATGAAAAGTGCTGAAAGGAACTATAGCACAACGGAAAGAGAAGCATTGGCAATGATCTATGCAGTGAAGAAATTCAGGCATTACCTGTTGGGCAAGAAGTTTATGTTCTATGTGGATCACCAGGCTCTGATATACCTGGTAAACAAACCTCTGATAAGCGGAAGAATAGCAAGATGGTTTATAATCTTGCACGAGTTTGAGTTGTGCTCATTAAGACAGGCCGCAATTGTGTTGTTTCGGAACAATGCAACCCATTGAGGTTCCGCATGCGGAAATGAGGATCCGCATTTCCGTCCAGAGTAATACTTTCGATTGTTGTTGGACGGAAATGCGGCACCGCTTAGAACGGAAATGCGGTGCCGCATTTCCATCCAACAAGCACGGTATGTGAAGGTGGAACGGAAATGCGGTACCGCATTTCCGTTCTGATTGAGAATCATGAACCACGGGAACTGCAATGCGGCACCGCATTTCCGTCCGAGTCGCACCTTCCGACATACCAGAACGGAAATACGGCGCCGCATTTCCGTTTTGTATCTGACGCATGGAGCTGAGGGATAGAAATGCTGCTCCGCATTTCCGTCCGTTTGAGACCTTCATACTCTCCAGAACGGAAATGCGGCACCGCATTTCCGTCCGAGTCGCACCTTCTGACATACCAGAACGGAAATGCGGCGCCGCATTTCCGTTTTCTATCTCAGGCATGGAGCGGAGGGATGAAAATTTTGAACCGCATTTCCGTCCGTTTGAGACCTTCATACTCTCCAGAACGGAAATGCGGTACCGCATTTCCGTTCTGATTGAGAATTATGAACAACGGGAACTGAAATGCGGCACCGCATTTCCGTCCGAGTCGCACCTTTTGACATACCAGAACGGAAATGCGGCGCCGCATTTCCGTTTTCTATCTCAGGCATGGAGCGGAGGGACGAAAATTTTGCACCGCATTTCCGTCCGTTTGAGACCTTCATACTCTCCAGAACGGAAATGCGGTACCACATTTCCGTTCTGATTGAGAATTATGAACAACGGGAACTGAAATGCGGCACCGCATTTCCGTCCGAGTCGCACCTTCTGACATACCAGAACGGAAATGCGGCGCCGCATTTCCGTTTTCTATCTCAGGCATGGAGCGGAGGGACGAAAATTTTGCACCGCATTTCCGTCTGTTTGAGACCTTCATACTCTCCAGAACGGAATGCGTTTTTTCCGTCCGTTTGAGACCCATCGGAACTGAAATGCGGCACCGCATTTCCGTCCGAGTCGCACCTTCCGACATTGCAGAACGGAAATGCGGCGCCGCATTTCCGTTTTGTATATGAGGCCTGGAGCTGTGGGACGGAAATGCGGTGCAGCATTTCCGTTCAGGTGAGACCTTTATACTTTCCCGAACGGAAATGTGGCACGGCATTTCCGTTCATCAACTAAGGTATGTGAAGGTGGAACGGAAATGCGGTACCGCATTTCCGTTCAGTTTGAGAATCACGAACCATGGGAACTGAAATGTTGTGCCGCATTTCCGTCCGAATCGCACCTTTCCACATTCCAGAACGGAAATGGGGCGCCGCATTTCTCTTTTGTATCTCAGGCATGGAGCTGTGGGATGGAAATTCGGCACCGCATTTCCGTTCAACAACTAAGGTTTGTGAAGGTGGAACGGAAATGCGGTACCGCATTTCCGTTCAGATTTAAAATCATGAACCACGGGAATTGAAATGTTGTGCCGCATTTCCATCCGAATCGCACCTTTCGACATTCCAGAACGGAAATGCGGTGCCGCATTTCCGTCCGAATCGCACCTTTCGACATTCGAGAACGGAAATGCGGCGCCGCATTTCCCTTTTGTATCTCAGGCATGGAGCTGTGGGACGGAAATGCGGTGCCGCATTTCCGTTCATCAACTAAGGTTTGTGAAGGTGGAACGGAAATGCGGTGCCGCATTGTTAGAGGGCTGCTTGGGACTTAGACGCTTTTACGGGTTATGTGGGATACCCTTAATTTTTGCGCAGACTGAGACCAACAGGAGCTTTA
The DNA here is from genome assembly GCA_030704615.1 of Takakia lepidozioides. NCBI lineage: Eukaryota > Viridiplantae > Streptophyta > Takakiopsida > Takakiales > Takakiaceae > Takakia > Takakia lepidozioides. The sequence continues at coordinate 29,780,449 of CM060732.1, read as the reverse complement.
GGGGTGGCAGCAGCAGGCTTTAGGGGGGTTACACAGCCCAACACAGCCCGACACAACCCGTCAGAGCCAACATAGCTTGACACAGCCCGTCACAGCCGACACAGCCCAACCCAGCCCGTCACAGCCCACCAGCCCGCCACAACCCTCACAGCCAACATAGCCCGTCACAGCTTCGCACAGCCGCCACAGCCCAACACAGCCAGTCTATAGCCCGCCACAGCTTCGCACAGCCGCCACACCTTACACAGCTAGTCACAGCTCGGCACCCTTGACACAGCCTGTCACGTACATGGGAACAGTTATCATTGGCAGGGAACGACTGTGAGGGAACGACATCTGCAGAATGAACGTGTTACTTCAGGGATGATGGTTAATTAGTTAGGTGGTTAGAACAGCTTGCGGGCAGATAAGGGGAGCGGCAACGGAAAGAGGACACTTCACGGGGAGCGCTTCTTGGTCATGTAGGAGAGGAGATCAGACGGAGAGCAAGAACGAGTGATAGAGAAGGACGGAGAGAGGAAACAGTAGATGCTTGTCAGCAAAGCTGTTTGTGTGAAACTGTAGGGGGATTGAGTCACCATGGCATGTGGCTTGAACCCTGATAAAATCATAATCTGATATTATTCGATTACAGCAACTGTGTGTAGAGTGACAATGAGTGAAGCTTGTCTAAATGAATGCATGATTAATTGGAATTAAGTAGTACTGAAGCAATCTGATGCTTCAGTATCAGATAAGGTAATTGATAACATGAAGGCAAGAAGGAATACAAATGGAAGCACAACCATGATTCACTAGCTGTAGGTCATGACTGATTGTACTGAGCGGGCTGAGTGCTTAGAAATATCCAACTCGTCTATCTTGGAGTTTCCACCTCGGATAGCGTAGGGATGGGTGAGTAAAAGCCGCTTGACACGCATTTTCTTCCAACAAGTACGGTATGTGTAGCTTCGTGATGGTACTTAACGGAAATGCGGCGCCACATTTGCATTTCACTCCAACTCATCAGACCGCTGGGACGGAAATGCCATGAAATGTAAAGACGTGGAGCAACGGAATTGCGGCACATGTCTGCACTCTATCTGACTGAAGTGGCATGAGGCGGCGGGCCTGACCGTTGGATAATGATGTTTGTTTTTAGGACGGCAGGGTACCCTGAACGATTCGAATCTCGTAATGACGCAAAGTCCACGAGGAGACACTTTCGTCCAACCCTTTCGAACCCAAGTGGTGCATCACCGCCGTTTCATCTTCTTTTGTCGTGTCCACTCAGCCACCCCTCTCGCGCCCTTTCCATCTGCACTCTTCGCCCCTTTTCCCTGTCTCGGTTCTTCTTATGCTCGAACCTGAGAGGGAGGGAGTGCGTGCACCAGAGAAGAGAGAGACATCGTCGCAAGCTCCGAAAATTGTACTTCGAACGTAGGCCCATGCCAAAGGGGAGAAACGGATGCGTCTACAGGAGGAGATTGCCATCTCGCAGCATCAGGCCCGCAGGCAACCCAGCCACTAGTTAGAGCTCCGTGCTATCGGGATTCGCCAGCTGATCGAGCACCAAAACACCCCTCATTTTTCTTCTACAATTCTTAGACTGTATGCTGGGAGACTTGAATGCAGAAGATTGTTGCATGCTTAAACCGGAAAGGTGGACATGCTGGAGGATCGCAAGAATCCGAAGAGCCGCAGGCAGAGTCCGTGGACTAGCTGCAGCACGCACACCCAGCCGATCCACGAGCATGGGGTCTTCCCTGCCGGGCTAGCCCTGTGCGTTTCAAGGACGCGGCTTCGAAGGCAAGCATGTTTGCAGTTCAAAGCCCCAGAGAGGATTTGTTTGAAGGTCATGGAGAATCGCCAGCAGGGGTCTAGCCATTCTCCAGCAACGCACGAAGAAAAAGCCAGCCCGTCTTCAACTTGTTTGAACCGGACAGGCCGTTTCCCCCCACCCAGGCGATGAAGCAGATTCATTGCAGCAGACATCTTCACATGGCAGAAATGAGGAAGCAGAAGGAATCAGGGAGAGGGCGGAGAGCAGTCTCGCAAAACCGATTCCACGAGCGGAAGCCCAGTTCCTGATTGATTTCAGCCTGGTGAGGTTGGGGGAGTCCGGCTGCAGCAAAGGCAATGGGATCGACCGATTTCGTCGATCTGGTACCGGGAGGGGGTTGCTGCCGCTCAACGTTCGCAGCAAGACCGACCACCGGTGAGGGAAGTTCTTCAGAATATGCAGGGCACGGAGCGGAGGCTGAAATTGTCAGGATTGCCCGCAAAGATTCCCCAGAGTGCAGCTTCCAGTTTGAACGACGCAATGGCGTGAGGCGCGCGAGCGTACGCTCACGCAGGAGTGACGTGGCGTGAGCGTACGCTCACGCCAGCTGACGTGGCGTGAGCCTGCACACACGCTGACGTGGCGTGAGCGTCATGTCAGCATGCTGATGTGGCGGTAAATGATGACGTGGCACTGTCCGTCATCTGCCACGTCAGCATTAACATGCGCCGCCTATAACCGTGGATGGTCCTATGACCGTGGAATTAATGCAGGGAATCTTGCCTAAATAGAATCAAGACGAGCGTTGAGGCCTACAATTGCAGCATCCAACATTGTGCAATTACAAATGCTTGTTTCACTTTTACAATTACGAGGACGACAAAATATCCTCACAAAGTGTGCGCCATAAAGGCTGCCACGGGAAGACCTTCCTCCCTCCTCAAATAACAATGAGAGTTAGGATCATCTTCAAAAGATGATTGTAGTGCATAGCGACAGCAAGACATGTAGACTTCGAACGGTGCAATGACAAATGTGCACTACCTAAAAGTTGTCACTCAGAGCTCACTCCGTATAGTTGGAGGCCATATCATTGCACAGCCGACGAATTGATGTGAATTACACATTTCAAATCATGGTCATCCACATACCACATTACATAGTTCATGCTACCCATGTGTTGTATCCCGCTGCAAAAGAGTATCGACCTCGTTGAAACTCATAGTGGCCTGGTGAATGAAGTTGTCACGTTTGGGATCGCAAACCATCCTCCTCAAAAATATGAAATACAAATGTTTGCAGGGTATGAATTTACCTCTCTTGCCCAAACTGGTTGATAGCATATTCACAAAATCAGGACATGTGCAATTGGGGAAATTGGAAACCGTGATGTCGTAGGTCCTGTCATGAACAGCAGATGTGGAAGTGATGATTGTGAATACCCGACCATATCCTGGATCGGGTACTTCCGTGGTGCTTCCAACACGAGCTTGGAGCATTCTTGCGGACTCCACTTTGCCAAAGTGTTCAGCGGTTGGAGGGAAACGCCGAACGAGCTTTCCATCTCGTTTGGTTGGCCACAAGTCAGGATTTGCCGGGGGGACCCGGGAGGACGCAGAAGTAGTAGCACATGCATGGAGTTGGGGTTGTCTCGCAAGGGAAAAACCTGCCTCCTCCAGCATTTCAATCTCCTGAAAGCTGAGATGTGTTCCCACCTTCACGGGCCAAACGGTTGGAGGAGATGGCTTCATCACTACGGAAGGACGCACAGTTCCATGCACACATCTGGCACAATCATCTGCGCAGAACCAGAACTTGTGGTTCTTGGCTTCTGGTTGACCGTATGGACGCATCAAGCCCGTGAAAGTCGGAGCAGGAGTTCGGGCACCACCTCTGGATATAGATGAAGTGCACTTCTCGAAATTAGTTGCCCTGATCGCTGTACATTTCACACGAGACCCTACACTTGTGCGTTCTATGTGCCAAACGTGGTCGGGGCATGCGGACTCAAGCACATCAAGGGGGTTGTTTCTCTCCTGCACCATTTCAGTGGCACTGTTTGATGCTGGAGCTTGCCGTCGTGTTGGAGGTTCCTCCACAATGGAGGTTCCGGACATGGAGCTGTCATGCAGGGGAACACGAGGCTTCGAGAAGTTATCACGGTCTGCCCTGTGGGAATCTGAATCCGAACCAGGTGGAGTGTTCAATTTCCTCTTACAGGAGCCGAATCTCTCCTCCCCTTCAAGATGTGGAACTCTAGAAACAAGTGGCGTTCCCTGGGCATACATGCTCACCGCCCGTGCTATCTTGATTGGATCCCCAGATCTGTTTGCAGCACGCAACATCAACTCCCATTTGTCCGGACCCTTGCCACCAACCCCACCTCGTAAGAAATCACGGTATCGGGTTTGTTGTTGCAAGGCACGTATCAAATCATCTGTTGTTGCCACATACAAATCCCGACCTCGTTTCCCAGACTGCTGCAACCATGCGTTGTGCACAGTTTCTGCCAAATTGCAAGATGGCATGTCCGCCATTTCCTCAATGGACATGTTCTGCAAAGAGGATAACCACACTTCAGAACAGTGCACAGGAAACAACATAAAGAAAGCAATGAGTCAAAAATATGGAAAGCAAATGTATGAATAAAGCATGAAATAGAAGCCTCGTACCATTGTCATGGCTGCTCCCCACTGTCTATACCGGAAGTGCCAAAACGCCAGCCAATCTTCCAATGCTCTCATACTCTCAAGTGATGCAGCTCCAGAAGAGAACCACCAGGCACGAATTGTCTGGAACAAAGTGTCCGCCTCCTTCATTGTTCTAGCATCTTTGTACTCTTTGCACAATTTACGGTGCTGAGTCTGCATCTCTGGTTTGATGTCCGACTTTGTATGTTTTTCCAGAGATTGTGTCCAATGGAATAGACATGTACGCTCTCTTCCTGGCATAGGCACTTTTGGGTCGCCCGATCCGAAGACAATACGAACAGCATTGAAATTTGCTTGAGCACTATCCGCCATGAAACCTGCGAAATTTGGAGATGGCAGCCCATGGCAGCCCATGACACGTATCAGGGAATTCCACATGAGCTTCTGGGATTCCGTATCCTCGGATTGCATGTCACAAACTGCAATTGTCATAACTCGTTGGTACACTGGATCGTAGACATGACAAGCCATTGTCGTCCAATCCTTCACTCGTTTCACATGATCAAACATAAGAAAACAGTTCTGCAAGTCCCCAGTCTTCTGCATCCGCTTCACGAGGCTAACCCCACTGCCCTCCCCAACAGTCGACATTTTGAAAAGAAAAACTTTGATGGCACCTTGACCTGGGAATACATTGTCCTGGATGTAATCGTACTTGCTCACTCGTTTCAATTCCAAAATATTGTCTATGTAGCCTCTGATCCCAGAGCCCATTCTCAATGCATTGATCTGATGCCGAATGTTAGGTGAACTTAAAGTGGAGAAATGATCCATGACCAGGTCAAGTTTAGTCCCCACAGAATCCCCTTCACTCAAAATATGGCTTTCCAAGAAGGACTTGCTTGCGCCAAGAGCAATTGCAGATGTTGTTGCGGATGGGTTTCTCCCGAACTCCTGTTTAATCAACCTCGATACTGTCTCAACACTCTCCCTGTAATCCCCCTTCGAGACAGGATGGTTATGGAATCCAAAATGCACACAAGCTCTTGTCATTGTTTTCAAACGGTGGACAACATAGTACATTCTTGCTCCGCAGAGCGCCAAGCAGGATGGCACAAGTTTGCAGAATTTGCAGACGAAAGTGTTTGCCGGTGGAGGGGCAGTCCCAGGCTGAAATGGATTTTCCGCCAGACCCTCCCATTCGCTTTGATTATGAACCCCAGACTGAAGAAAGTGTCTGCAATTCAAATTATCACACCTAAGGTGTCCATTGCAAACTGTCCTCCTGAAAACAAGCTTGTCATCATTCTGAATATTGGATGTTTTTGTTCTGCACCACGGGTGCCCGTCGTGTTTCTTGTCCATTCCATGCATCATGATTGTTACACCTCCAACTCGCGGAGGAGGAGGCAGCTCGAATAGGATATCGCCATCAAAAGTCTCCGGCAAGAACTTCACAGGCACCTGCTTCAAAGATTCCCAATCAATTCCCCGCAACTCACTTTTGAATCCAGCCATTCCTCCCATCGCCCGCAATTTTGGAATGACACTACAAATCTCTTCTTCATCAGCTTCTCCAACCACAGTAGGAAGGACTGGATTTGGAATTTCACTTATGTCATCATCGGAAGAATCCGAAAGCTCAACGATTGGAGTGGAGGACGTCTGTTCTTTTTTCACCACCACCTCCCTCTTGTCTTCAACGACCGAAGCAGCAGTCCCGGGCGTCACATATGACCCAAGGGACTTTCGCCGAGGCTCTCCAAGTACTCTGTATCGACCAGGACGCACTCTCCACTGGCTGATATGAGCCGTCTCATCACGGTTTTGGAAAGAGTATTTCAACAACTTCCCTTTAAGATCGTACACCTCTTTCTCCAAAAAGATGGAGCCATTCTGCAGCTGAAAACGGGTAGCCAAGACATGTTCCAGAACAATTGCAAATCCATTGTCAAGGACTTCCTGGGAGAACGGCACTGGTTTGTCGTCAGAGAAGAACTCCGCTTCAGAGGAAGCCATCTTCCTTCCTCGCGTACGTTTGTACCTTGCTATCGCAGATCTAGTGTAAATCGGTTTACTGATGTCTCCAGAACACAGTTGAAGAATGAGCAGAGAATATGGCGGAGGAAGCTCAGACAACGACTGTGCATATTATGTTATTCTTTCCAGATATGCAGCCGTCCATTTTAATTACTTTTCTTGTGGGCCCAGTGGTCAGAGTATCCCTAGGAGCAGTGTCGGCAGCTGTTAAACCGTTAACCAGAACCTCATCAATAAACCCAATAACAAAGCCGACTTCCTGGAAGCATGCCACAGGATCTGAGGATGGGATTGCAGATTAAGTAAATGTATCTTTATACTACTACCAATGATCATGCGCACCTGGAAAGTTCCAAATGTGAAACGAATGTGGGGTTTGGCTAACAAGGATGACCGTGTATGATATTCCAAGATTTGTCATCAAACTCTCGTTCATTTACATTTATTTGTGTAAGACTGTGCGCCAAGATTTCTGGGATTCGCTGTTATTTTTAAATATTGAAACCGTTCTAATAAAGAACACGCCGTTTTTTTTGGGCGACACACGTCAGACATCCATAACTGAATACGAACAGCTGTACACCAATTGCTGGCATGTGCACTAATAAGGGAACGACTATGTGTAACGGTCACGCGAGAGGGAATCCGATGCTTCTAGAGACACGCAAGAACGCAGGCAATCCCGCAAGAAATCGGGAGTCACTGCGTTTTTCTACTTTTCGCGCTTAGAGAGAGAGTGGTAGTCAAGCTGGAGAGGGTTCCTTCTACAATACGAAAGAGAAGAAAGTCTCTTTATTTTACTTCCCTTAGAGAGAGACGCAGAGCAAGAGAGCAAATGACGAGGCGTCGTTTGTTGGAGAACACAGGGCCAAGGCAGCAGGTGAACGCGGAGACTGATTCAGAAGAGCAGACGGAGACTGAGGCAGCGGCTGTGACACAGTCGGCGATAAGAGTGCGCCAGCCTGTGGAGGCAGAGATGATTCGCAGGGACACTGAAGGAGGTGGAAGCACGCGGAACGCCAAACCGGGAGAAGGTCCAGAAACCCTAGAGCAGACAGAAATTCCAGCAGATGTGAGAGGGAAGAGGAAAAGCTGCAGAAGGGGATCCAATTTCAAAACCTAAGAAGGCGCCAGTAAGTTTTCTCTAACTTACATTTCATTGTTGAAGATATGCGTAGAGATTGAGTGGAATGTCCCAGACAGGGATTGTCGCTACCGACCATCACAAAGGTGATTTGCTTTCTACTCCTCTGCTAAGGGTTTACCGCACAATGAGTGGGTGACTATCGGTACAGTCATTCACTGTTGTTCAGATCATACAGTCTGTCTGATTGCCTTTCAAGGAGTCCTTCCTCTTCCCTTCTTTAGCAGGAACTACTGAATTGCGAGCGTCGTTAACGCCATTCGATTCTCCTCATGAGATTTATGTACCTATGTGTTTGAAGAGAGAGTGAGGGTCGGCATACCGTCAATCATCGTTGTTCAGACCATACAGTCTGTCTGATTGCCTTTCAAGCAGTCCTTCCTCTTCCCATGCTGGCGACGGTAATCACAGTGGAGTCAATCTGAATAATCTGCACTTACTGTCCGCCCTAAACTATACTGAATGTCGTTGCCGCCAATCACTTGCACATAGATGTCATTACACAACACCGATCCGGCAGGTCGTTATCTTTTGTGATTGTCGTTAACGCCGTTCGCTATCGCTCTCGCTTTTGTTTTGAATACGGCAGTATCAGCTTTGCTTGTGTAGATTGTGCTGAATTGTTTCACACCATTCATAGTGAGTTTCTTTGAGACAGAGTGATGGTCGTTACCGCCATTCACTATTTGCAAATTACTCAGTCAGAACTGAATGGCATCGTGCAGAAAACTGTGAGGTCGAAGCCTACAGGATCAGAGGGGAAAGGATCTGGAGATGGGGACGAGTCCGCAAAAAGCTCAGAGAATACAGATGAAGCAGATGAATCTGAAGTGCACTACCTTGACAAGGTGAAAGAACTCATGTCATTCCAGAAGGTAAACTCTCAGGAGGTTATAAGGGACATGCTCGTATCTGGAGGGCGTCTGGACATCCCTCTGTGCCGGATGATATCAATGCCTGTTGTGCGTCCACCTCTTTCCCATGACATAACAAAATTGGAGAGTGATTTTGTGCATGGATATAGACTTGGTGCACAAGTTTTTTATGTGTCACTGACGGATATAAATGGGAAAAGCACATTAGTGTCTCCAGAGATCAGTGATAACTGGGATGAGTGCTGGAAAGATGCCAATGAGGAGTTCGAGCTGGGCCTCATGATGGGAAAGAACACCCAGCAATTCTGCAACCACATGTTCTACGTCTGGGACGGCAACCACCGATTGCTGGCATGGATGGGATACATTCAGAAACACCATGCGAAAGACAAAGACAAGCATGTTGTTGTGGAGGCAATGGTTTTGGATCCTGGAAACGACATCGCTAGGCTTCTTACAGCTATGCACGACGTGAACAAGTAAGTCATCCAGGAGATTTCATTCCCTCTGTAGTGTCTTATTAATCCTCAAAAACAGTGTTAAGGAATGCAATGTTTCCAATGTTTTTGCAGATCGACAGAGAAATCGCATGTGACAACAAGCTTGGTTCACACACTATTCCGAATTCAGAGGATTGGTCTGATGAAGCTGGATGATTTTCGGACAGTACTACCACCCAATATCATCAAGAAGTGCGAAACAGGAAGAGCTGCAGGCACTTGGTATTCTTTGACACGAGAGGCGTTTCTGGAGTACATGTATGCGGTAAGCCCGAGTCTGTACTCTGTTTACTTTTCGAATACATGTTTGTAGTCCCTTCGGAGCTAATCACTACTTGAATCAATGCAGCAAGAACTGGCAGAGGCAGCTGAGAAGGGAAAATCCGAATATTACCGCACTACACCAGAGGAACTAAGGACATCAAAGGGTGTGGAAGCTGCAATAAAGAAGGAGTTTGAAATGCGAAGAACCAAATTGATGTCCGCCTTCGAAAGCAGCTTAGAATAGTAGATCCTGGACTTGGTCCTGAGTTCCTTCAGCAGATCAAAACACACTATGACAAGCATGTGCATCCGGAGATGCAGCAGGAGAAATTGCACCGGCTGGCCATATCGATGGTCGACCCACAAACAAAAATAAGGTGGCTGGAGATATGGAACTCAGATCAAACAGTAAAGGACTTGAATCAGTTCCCAAAGACACCATACAGCCTGGCACAAAGGTGGAAGGAATCAGTGATTTGGTGTTTGATAACTGGCTCCACAAGGCTACATTTTGGAGTCAGGTGTGTATTCAAACATGTTTTCTTCTCTTCAAGTATGTGATGAGTATCTTATTTGCAAATCTGACAAATATACTATTTGCAGCTCGAAAAGCGCGCCGTCATTGTGCTGGATCAGACTTTGAAGGACCTGAACATTTCGATTGTTTCCCCTCCCCAAATGTCATTGGAGGCATACATAAGGAAGTGGAGAGGTCTCACCTGGAGATACTGTTTTTTCCGGGAGTTCTCCAAAGATGGTAACATTTTACGGTCCAACGACTTTGACAGTCAGGTTGGAGGAGAGTGGGCCATGATGCGAGTTGTGTACAGGTGCAATGTCATACTTGAAACTCTACTGCTTTTTTTGGGAAAAAATGTGGCTTCATAAGGATTGCAATCATAGATCCAGATTGAATGTCGTTGACGACATTCACTTCTTTGTCTGAGTCATTCTTAAGCGAGTATATGAATTCACCTGGTTAGGATCTAAGGTTGTAATTATAGTGTCCCTGATTAGAATTGATAATGTCCTTGAATGGCGTTGACGACATTCACATCCGGAGTTGTTGAGAGGTCCTCAGAGTTATGTAAATTTTTGTAATGTCCATAGAGGTTAGGGTTCCTCACTTCATTTTGCTGAATGTCAATGCAGACATTCAGTTGTTCTGCATTGTTTTTGCCTCTTGCGAGGAATCTGGAGGCTTGATAAGCTCTGTTATGAGAAATCCAAAGTGAATGTCGTTGACGACATTCACTTCTGTGTCTGTATTATTCAACAACGACAATTTGAATTTAGATTGGGAGCTAAAATATTGGTTTCTTTTTGGTATTTTTGTGAATGGCGTTGACGCCATTCACATACAGTGTTGTTGTGAGGTCCTCAGTGATATGTTCGTTATGAATGTGCATTGAGTTTTCCGGGAGGGTTCCTTACTCGAGTTTATGATTTCCATCTTGTGATTTTGCTTCATTTGAGGAATAATTAGGCTTGATTAGTGAATGTCGTTGACGACATTCACTTCTATGTCTGTGTCATTCCAAAACGATAGTTTGCATTCACCTGGATTAGGGTGTATTTACAGTATCATTGAATGGAATGTTTTGAATGGCGTTGACGACATTAACATCTGGAGCAGTCGTGTGGTCGTGAAAGGTCCTTGGAGCAGTTCTCAGAGCCATTTCAATCTATGTTTTTTTCATTCTGTTCTACTTGCATCTTACTCACTGAGTGCTTTTGTGGGTTGGGATTTATCTCATTTTTTCAGGTACACGAAATATGTGCTTATGGAAGGAAATCACCTCAGCGGAATCCCAGACTATCTTGACATGTGGTCGGACCCTGCAAACGATCCAACCATGTATACTGCAGGGATATTGAAGGACTAGAGTCCTTCTCACTTCAGAGACTGTGGGTGGTACCTTGACTGCCCACCGGAGCACACGACCTTTCAAGAACAGCATATGAAATACTTGAACAATAACGCTGAGATGCTGGCGCCTTTGACTGACGAAGAGTACCAACGAAACATAGCAACATTGGCTGCCAAGGAGCCTGATGCTCAGGGAACGCCGCAGAAGGGAAAGAAGGCGGGCCGCAAACCAAAAGATAAGGCTGTTGATGTCATAGCCATCTCACCAGCAAAGCCAAAGGACAAAGACAAGTCCAAAGAGAAGGAAAATGACAAGGGGAAGGAGAAAGAAAAGGAGATGGAGAGTGGGCAGGACTTGTTAGAGGACTGTCGGGGACTTAGACACTTATACGGGATCTGTAGGGTACCCTTAATTTTTGCACAGACTGAGACCAAGAGGAACCTTAGGGGTGACAGCAGCGCACTGTAGAGGGGGGTCACAGTCGTCACAGCCGACACAGCCAACACAGCCCGTCACAGCCGACACAGCCAACACAGCCCGTCACAGTCGTCACAGCCAACACAGCCAACGTCACAGTCGTCACAGCAGACACAGCCGACACAGCCGACACAGCCCGACACAGCCAAACATAGTCGCACAGCCAGTCACAGCCCGTCACAGTTTCACACAGCCAGTCACAGCCCGACACAGCCAAACACAGTCGCACAGCCAGTCACAGCTTGACACAGCGGTCACGATCATAGGGAACGAAGAGTAGGACAGGGAACGACTGTGGGGAACAACACCTGCGAAGGGAACATGATAGTTCACAGACGACGGTTAGCGAGGGAAACGGTTAGAACCGCGGAGAGGAAGATAAAGGGAGAAACGGGGAATTGAGGGACAGCATTCGGAGGAGGACTTCTTGGTGATAGAGGAGAGGGGATCGGGCAGAGATGAAGAACGGAAGTGAAGATAGAGAGATGATGAGTAGATGCTTGATATATGCAAGGCTGTAATGATATTGTAGAGTAGATTAGAGACACAATGGCTTCGGCCTGATACCTGATAAATCATAATCGGATACTTTTACGATACAATCACACTGTGTAGAGAGATCTGAGTGAAGCTGTGGAATGAATGGATGAGTTGGTGGAATCCAATAGATTGATAAAGCAAACTGATACTTAATTATCAATGGTAAGATAATTAACATGAATACCAAAAGGAAAACAAATAGGAAATACAAATAGGAAACAACCCCATGATACACTAGCTGTAGGTCATGACTGATTGTTCTGCGCGGGCTGAGTACTTAGAGATTTCCAACTCTTCAATCTTGGAGTTTCCGCCTCGAATAGCGAAGGGATGGGTGAGTAAAAGCCGCGCGACATTTGGCGACCATACTGGGGACCTGGGACATGAACAACCAGATGTGACAGGCATCTGGTGGGATCATGGTGGTTGGACCATTAAAGAATTTGAAGTGAATCAAATTCCCTGTGGAACGAAGGAAGAAAGATTGTCCAAACAATTCTTTCAAAGGTTCTTGGAATTGCCAGACGGTTGTAAAGAAAATATTCTTAAACGAGTGCATGATGCTGATCCAGAATGGGGTCTGGAGAAAGGAGTGATAAAGATTTTTCAGGTAGCCTGTAGAGGAAGAGCACGTTGGTTACCAACATTGGTTTATGTGATAGCATTGCTATCCATTAAACGAGTAGAGTTTGAAGGCTGGGAAGAAAGAAAGGTGAATGTTTATACTCATATGCATGAAGAGCTTGTACTGGTAAAGAATTGGATTCCAAAGGATATTTTGTGGATCAAACTCACACCAAGAACAGCTTTTCAGACTTGTTTGCCATATGGTTATATGGTAACGGAGACTTCAAGTATAGCCAAGGGTGCATTGAAGCTTGAAAGAAACCCAGGCATATACGAGAGATATTACAGAAGAGAGTTTTGGTTATTGCCACATTAAAAGAAATGAAAGACATGGGACATGAGTGATGAAAGAGAAGCTAGACGACAGAGATATTCAGCAAAAAGAGAAAGCTATCTGAAAGCTAATTATCCATATCTTTGGGAGAGAGGAATAGACATAGGGGAATCATCTGGACCTCTCACACCATCAAGATCAAAGAGTGCATCACCTATACCGGAAGAACTAGAGTTGGATGCCACTCCTTCTGTTTCTTTGCAAAAAAGATTAAGGGAATTGGTACAGGAAGAAGATCAATCACGAGGTGAAAGATCTGAGGTACATCCTTGGATAAAAGACTTGACAGAAATCTTTGATAAGAGTTGGCATGGAACACCAAAAGCAGGAACTCCAGTTTCTGAAGCAGAAGATGAAGAAGGAGAAGAGGATGTGGCAGAGCCAACGGAGAGTTCAGACTCTCCAACACCATTACAGTTGAGTTACATGAGTGAAGAAGAAACCCAAGGGCAGAACTTGGAGGATGAAAACAGAGAGAAGAAATTAGAAGAGGAAGAATATGAAGAAGTAGACCCAACAGCTGAGGTTGAGACTACAACCAGGACATCCCAACCCGTTGGACCTGGATCAAGTGGAGCACTTGGATCACAGGCCAACGAAGGTGTCGGCTCAGGGGGATCAGGCGGGCTGCCTGGATCTGGCTCTGGGGGGACAGGGAGTGTGGGAAGTAGTGCAACTGAAGCTGGGAATACTGTGAATATCAAGGGGCCAGAAGCAAGGAGTGCTCAAGGGCCACCACTTAGTGGAAGATCCACCACAAAAACAACAGGTCCAGAAGGACCAGCACCAGCAAGGGTGCCAGCACCTGTCAGTGGGCAAAAGGTAGGGCCACAGATGGCGTTACAACCAACACGGGCAAAACCACCCTTTCCAATATATTCAGGAAAAGGGATCCCGATGTACACATTAGCCAATTTGAGCACATGTGTATAGTGAACAATGAGAATGGCGATGATGCCAAGATGAGACTGTTTCCTTGTTCACTTATCAAGAAAGCAAGTGAATGGTATGCAAGATTTCCAGATAATCATTTCCTAACCTGGAATGGCTTGAATACAACATTTCGAAATAGGTTCAGGACAAGTAAAACTGAGGATGAAGTGTATGGAAGTTTACAACAGCTGAAGCAGAAGAAGCATGAAACTGTTGAAGAGTATATGGAGAAGATGGAATTGATGATGAAAAAGCTGGCTGCAGTACCAGCACCCGGTTTACAGAAGACTTGGTTTGTGAGTGGACTAAGACCAGAGATGCAAAAGAAAGTGGATATGTTACCCCATAATACAGTGGAGGAGGCATTTGAAACTGCAAACAGAATTGAGCAATTGGGAATGCTCAGGAGAGAGAAAAAAGAAGATGAGGACTCTGAGGATGAGTCAGATGAAGAAGAAGAGCAAGAACTAAAAAGAAAGAGTAAGAGAAATGAGAAGTTGAAGAGGGATAACTATGAAAAAAATTGGAAGAAATCTTGAAGAAGTATGCCACAGAGGCTGCAACACATTGGAGGAAGGGTGTATGGTGTGCAAAGTGCCAGAATGAAGGCCATACCACCACAGAATGTCACATGAAGGAGAAACACTGTACTATCTGTAAAATGGATAACCATTCTACTGAGAATTGTTACTACAACAGAAGGACAGCTGCAAGAGAACCTAGGCAAGTAAGGGTGCATCAGGTGCAGCCCCAGCCAAGAAGAAACAATGATCAGGACCACTATGGTAGGTCTGGTGGTTATAACAATGGCATGGAAGGGAGAGGTAATTCAAGAGGGAATTACCAAGGAAATTCCAGAGGCAACTATCAGGGTAATCCAAGGGGGAATTACCAGCCCGGGAATCAGGATTATAGAAATAATCCAAGAACAGACCAAGGGCGAGGACCCAATGGTGAAGAGCTATGTTACTATTGTAATCAGCCAGGACATCGCAAGGCAGCCTGTTCATTCTGGATAAGACACCAGAATGAGATGAGAGCTCCTGTGAATGAGGGCCCAGTGGTGGCAGCTCACATGGTTAGGCCATGTGTTGTACCAGAAGTAAGTACAATGATAGTAACAAGAAGTAAAGCCAAACTAATACCTCCAGTAGAAGAGGAAGAAGATGAGACTGGAAGTGGCAATGATATGCCTGAAGATGAAGAGACTTGGAAAGATGAGAAGGAACTGCACAAGGAAGTGGCAGATACTATAAGGGAAATGCAAAAGAGTACTGATATTCCTGTGGCAGATTCCTCTGATTCGGATGGAGAAAAAGAAGGGAGTGAGGAAGAAAGGAAAAAAGAAGATGCAGACATGCAAAGTAATGAAGAGACTTTGGCTGCAGTAATATGTCAAACCAAAGCAAAAATTACCATTGGACAGCTATTAGCTGTGGCACCTTATTGTAGGCACAGGCTGTATCAAGCAATCAATCGAATTGCCCAAGAGACAGGAAACACAGACCTGAACAGCAAGGTGACCAGTTATAATGTGAAGCCGGAAGGGCGAGAACCAGTCATGGACTTTGATGATTCTATGCCAGTAATCCAATTGAGAATTGGAAGCACAGAACTAACTGATGTACTGATAGATGGTGGTTCTGGAGTAAATATCATGACAGACCAATTAAGGAAGAAGCTTGGTCTAAGTAACATGAAACCAGCCCCATTTACAGTAACAATGGCAGATCAAAGAAGTGTGCAGCCATTGGGATTAATAAGAGGAGTTAAGATACAGATACAGAAAATGATCTTTATGATCACAGTAACTGTATTAAAAATGGATGAAGTCATGGAGGCTTACTCCTTATTATTGGGACGTCCGTGGCTGAAACAGGCCAGGGTATTCCATGACTGGAATTCTCAGTTACTAACCGTGCATAATGGGATACACAAGATACAAATTACCACAAAGAAATCTAGTAGATTACCTGCTACAAGAAGACCTCGAGGAGTCAGAGAGTATGACTGGAGAGGAGGACTGGATGAGGAGCAGGAAGCTACCCTATTTGTTGCACACCCAGAGTGGGAGCAGGTTGCAGAGATGCGGCTGGAAAGCCTAAGTTGTTTGAGAGGTATCTGCTGTGGTGTAGTGACAGCAACACCAACTGAAGAAGAAACCAGCATTTACCCATCACATTTCTATGAAGAAAGAGAAGGAGAAATAGAAATCCTAGAAGAACCAGCCACTGTGAGCTTACAGGATGAAGTGGTGACTGGTTGGACAATCACAGCTGATGAGCAGGTGAGAGAAGTAAATGTGGGAACTAAAGAGGAACCGAGGATGGTGAAAGTAGGAGCTGATTTGGAGCCGGAATTCTTCGAAGAAGCTAAAAGCTTGTTCATCAAATACAGAGATGTATTTGCTTGGAGCTATGAGGATCTAAAAGGGATACCGCCTGAAGTCTGTCAGCATAAGATTGAACTGGAGCCAGGGTCAGTACCAATCAAGCAGGCGAGGTATAGAATGAATCCCAACTACGCACAGAAGGTTGGAGAAGAGATAAAGAAGTTGGCTGAGGCTAAGTTTATATACCCAATAGAGTATACAACTTGGTTGTCACCCATTGTAATAGTTCCCAAGAAGAATGGCAAGCTAAGAGTATGTGTGAACTATAAGAAGCTGAATGCTTGTACGAAGAAAGATCCTTTCCCTTTGCAGCGTAGCTACGGCGTGAGCCCAGCCCCGTGAGCCTGGGAGCTGAGCTCACGTTGAAGCTGCAAAGCGTGAGCTGAGCTCACACTTCAGGGAAGCGTGAGCGGCACAAATCTGCTGGAGAAGCAGGTCCTATAGGCGAGGATTGCAGGAAGAGGGCCTATTACCGTGGACAAAACAAAGGGGGCCACCATGCACCGTGTCTGCAATGCCTGCACAAAAAGAGGAATATGAAAATATGGCAGATTTGAGCTCAGAATGATTGACACACTTTATTTGAATTCACAGATAGACGCTTACAATGAATGGCATGTGCATTTGCCCTGGTTCCGTGAACGAAATGTATGTGTTTGTCATAAATGCAAAGTCTTCACACGGTAACCTGGAAACCAGCATGGGAAGCGGGCATGGCTCGTATGTGTTCAAAGAGAATTTGGCGGAGCCCCACGTGAGGTGTCCCGCTGCAGAAGGGTGATGACTTCTCCGTAGCCTAGTGTGGCTTGGTGAATGAATTGGTCTCTCTTACCGTCGCAACACATAATTACAAGGTATATGTAATATTGATGCTTGCAGAGGATCCACTTCCCTCTCATGCCGAGAGCGCCCTCACGCATCGTTACAAAATCCGGACAAGTGCATTTAGGGAAATTCCCCACGGTAACCTGATATTCTTTGCCATGAAAAATTGAGCCAATAGACAGCACTGTGTAAATCCGTCCATACCCCGGGGCAGGGACTTCGGTGATACGAGTCACCCGAGCCTGCAAAATTCTAGCCGATTCCATCTTGCATTTGTGATTTGCACCCGATTCGTCATCAGCCGATTAGCGCTGTTTCTCAGCCGAGGGCAAGAAATATTCACGCACTTGCAATGCCCAACGCAAACCGACCTTCGAAATTTCAATCCAATGTCGTTGTGGATGTTCGATGTTTTTGTCATGCACCAAGGGTGTCCGTCATGTTTCTTGTCCATGCCTTGCAGAAGCCTAGCCAGTCCACTGGAAGACGTGGGAGGGTTGAGCTCAAACAAGATGTCCCCATCAAACTTTGTTGGCACGTATTGAACCCACTGCACACGAAGGGACTCCCAATCAACAAAACGCAGCTCGCTCTTGCACCCAGGCACCCTGCGAGGGCTTTCAATTTCGGAATGACACTCGTTATCTCCTGCAATTCGTCATCATCCAAGATGGGAGTCTGCACTGGCGGAGGAATCTCAGAAACATCCTCCGAGGACGAGTCTGAAAGAGTCACGAATGTAGTGGATGTGCTCACCTCTTGTTTCACATGAACTGTGCCCTTCTGCTGCACGACTGATGCTACAGTGCCAGGGGTAACTACTGATCCTGCTGATTGTCTTCTCTCTTTTCCAAGGACACAGGAAGTGCCTGGAAGGACTCTCCACTTCCTTCCACACTCGCCAACCAATGGTTTCTCCAAGTGCCCAGAATCCAAATTCCCATCCTCGTCATACACCTCTTTTTGAACAAGCAGAGAACCCAATTCCAGCGGGAACACTGTAACCAGCTCATCCTCATGAACAACTGCAAACCCATTGTCGTCTGTAGTGGTAGTCAGTGGAAGACTACCTGCATTGGAATGAAATCGAGCGAGTCTATCTTGCTCCCTCGACATGTTTTCCTCCACTGACCAAAAATTGCGATTCACAACGGAATCCCCGAACTGATAGCCCGTAATTCTCGAAAAGGGATCCACCACAAACAAACTGAGGTCAATAAGGTTAGCACTAACCCAAAGACTGTGGGCGATGCCTGCAAAGGATGTAGGAATGACATGCACCGAACTTCGCAGACAACCACACTGAGAGTCACCAACCAGAAAAACTGTTTAGGGTGACAAGAAGCCACAAGAAGCCGTGTTGTATTTGGATGAAAAACAAACCCTAAACATGACATGAAACCATCAATTATGGAAAGACGACAACAACCCTAGAGAGCAGTAAACAGGAAGACCCCGAATGTAATGAGGTTGTGTTGTGCACCTTGTCATTGTTTTTTTCATTTGGAATCGGCCTTATAGGGTATCTCTTTGAGCTTCAATGCACACTTACCTGGCAGCTCTAGCAGTGTGTGTCAACGCACACTGTTTGAGCCCACCTTGTCATTCTTTTTTTCATTTGGAAATCGGCCTCATAGGCATCTCTTTGTTGTTCAATGCACACTTACCTGTCAGCTCCAGCAGTGTGCGTCAACGCACACTATTTGAGCCCACCTTGTCATTGTTTTTTTCATGTGAAAATCGGCCACATAGGGCATCTCTTTGAGCTTCAATAAACACTTACGTGGTAGCTCCAGCAGCATGCGTCAATGCACACTGTTTGAGCCCACCATGTCATTATATTTTTAATCTGAAAATCGGCCCCATAGGGCATCTCTTTGAGCTTCAATGCACACTTACGTGGCAGCTCAAATAGTGTGCGTCAACGCACACTGTTTGAGCCCAACTTGTCATTGTTTTTTTCATGTGAAAATTGGCCACATAGCGCATGTATTTGAGGTTCAATGCAGACCTACCTGGCAGCTCAAACAGTGTGCGTCAACGCACACTGTTCCAGCCCACCTTGTCATTGTTTTTTTTATATGAAAATCGGCCACATATGGCATCTCTTTTAGCCTCAATACACACTTACGTGCAGATCAAACAGTGTGCGTCAACGCACACTGTTTGACCCCAACATGTCTTTATTTTTTTCATGTGAAAATCGGCCACATAGAGCATGTATTTGAGGTTCAATGCAGACTGACGTGGCAGCTCAAACAGTGTGCGTCAACGCACACTGCTGCAGGCATCCATGTTTTTTTTTTTTTTTTTTTGAGAATCGGCCACATAGGGCATCTCAAGGCAGCTCCAGCAGTGTGCGTCAACGCACACTGTTTGAGCACACCATGTCATTATTTTTTTAATCTGAAAATCGGCCACATAAGGCATCTCTTGAGCTTCAATGCACACTTACGTGGCAGCTCAAATAGTGTGCGTCAACGCACACTGTTTGAACCCAACTTGTCATTGTTTTTTTCATGTGAAATTGGCCACATGGGGCATGTATTGAGGTTCAATGCAGACTTACCTAGCAGCTCAAACAGTGTGCGTCAACGCACACTGTTCCAGCCCACCATGTCATTGTTTTTTTTATATGAAAATCGGCCACATAGGGCATCTCTTTTAGCCTCAATACACACTACGTGGCAGCTCAAACAGTGTGCGTCAACGCACACTGTTTGACCCCAACATGTCTTATTTTTTTCATGTGAAAATTGACACATAGGGCATGTATTGAGGGTTCAATGCAGACTTACGTGGCAGCTCAAACAGTGTGCGTCAACGCACACTGTTGAAGGCACCCACGTTTTTTTTTTTTTTTTTTTTTTTTTTTTTTTTTTTTTTTGAAAATCGGCCACATAGGGCATCTCAAGGCAGCTCCAGCAGTGTGCGTCAACGCACACTGTTTGAGCACACCATGTCATTATTTTTTAATCGGAAAATCGGCCACATAAGGCATCTCTTTGAGCTTCAATGCACACTTACGTGGCAGCTCAAATAGTGTGCGTCAACGCACAATGTTTGAGCCCAACTTGTCATTGTTTTTTCATGTGAAAATTGGCCACATAGGGCATATTTGAGGTTCAATGCAGACTTACCTGGCAGCTCAAATAGTGTGCGTCATCGCACACTGTTCCAACCAATCATTTTTTTTTTTTTAATTATTTAATTATTTTATTTTTAAAATAAAAATCGGCCACATAGGGCATCTCTTTGAGCTTTAATGCACACTTACGTGGCAGCTCCAGCAGTGTGCGTCAACGCACACTGTGGGTCCACCATGTCATTATTTTTTTAATCTGAAAATCGGTCACATATGGCATCTTTTTGAGCTTCAATGCACACTTACGTGGCAGCTCAAATAGTGTGCGTCAACGCACACTGTTTGAACCCCAATTGT
The DNA here is from genome assembly GCA_030704615.1 of Takakia lepidozioides. Taxonomy (NCBI): domain Eukaryota; kingdom Viridiplantae; phylum Streptophyta; class Takakiopsida; order Takakiales; family Takakiaceae; genus Takakia; species Takakia lepidozioides. Next base: position 29,759,772 of record CM060732.1, on the reverse strand, counting down.
CATTGTTTTTTTCATGTGAAAATTGGCCACATATGGCATGTATTTGAGGTTCAATGCAGACTTACCTGGCAGCTCAAACAGTGTGCGTCAAGCACACTGTTCCAGCCACAATGTCATGTTTTTTTTTATATGAAAATCGGCCACATAGGGCATCTCTTTTAGCCTCAATACACACTTACGTGGCAGCTCAAACAGTGTGCGTCAACGCACACTGTTTGACCCCAACATGTCTTTATTTTTCATGTGAAAATTGGCCACATAGGGCATGTATTTGAGGTTCAATGCAGACTGACGTGGCAGCTCAAACAGTGTGCCTCAACGCACACAATTGAAGGCATCCATGTTTTTTTTTTTTTTTTTTTTTTTTTTTTTCAAAATCGGCCACATAGGGCATCTCAAGGCAGCTCCAGCAGTGTGCGGCAACGCACACTGTTTGAGCACACCATGTCATTATTTTTTTAATCTGAAAATCGGCCACATAAGGCATCTCTTTGAGCTTCAATGCACACTTACGTGGCAGCTCAAATAGTGTGCGTCAACGCACACCGTTTGAGCCCAACTTGTCATTGTTTTTTCATGTGAAAATTGGCCACATAGGGCATGTTTGAGGTTCAATGCAGACTTACCTGGCAGCTCAAACAGTGTGCGTCTACGCACACTGTTTGAGCCCACCATGTCATTGTTTTTTTTATATGAAAATCGGCCACATAGGGCATCTCTTTAGCCTCAATACACACTTACGTGGCAGCTCAAACAGTGTGCGTCAACGCACACTGTTTGACCCCAACATGTCTTTATTTTTTCATGTGAAAATTGGCCACATAGGGCATGTATTGAGGTTCAATGCAGACTGACGGGCCAGCTCAAACAGTGGCCTCAACGCACACTATTGCAGGCATCCATGGTTTTTTTTTTTTTTTTTTTTTTTTTTTTGAAAATCGGCCACATAGGGCATCTCAAGGCAGCTCCAGCAGTGTGCGTCAACGCACACTGTTGAGCACACCATGTCATTATTTTTTAATCTGAAAATCGGCCACATAAGGCATCTCTTTGAGCTTCAATGACATTTACGTGGCAGCTCAAATAGTGTGAGTCAACGCACACTGTGAGCCCAACTTGTCATTGTTTTTTCATGTGAAAATTGGCCACATAGGGCATGTATTTGAGGTTCAATGCAGACTTACCTGGCAGCTCAAACAGTGTGCGTCAACGCACAATGTTTGAGCCCACCATGTCATTGTTTTTTTTTATATGAAAATCGGTCACATAGGGCATCTCTTTTAGCCTCAATACACACTTACGTGGCAGCTCAAACAGTGTGCGTCAACGCACACTGTTTGACCCAACATGTCTTTATTTTTTCATGTGAAAATTGGCCACATAAGGCATGTATTTGAGGTTCAATGCAGACTACCTGGCAGCTCAAACAGTGTGCGTCAACGCACACTGTTCCAGCCCACCATGTCATTTTTTTTTTTTATATGAAAATCGGCCACATAGGGCATCTCTTTTAGCCTCAATACACACTTACGTGGCAGCTCAAACAGTGTGCGTCAACGCACACTGTTTGACCCCAACATGTCTTTATTTTTTTCATGTGAAAATTGGCCACATAGGGCATGTATTTGAGGTTCAATGCAGACTTACGTGGCAGCTCAAACAGTGTGCCTCAACGCACACTGTTGCAGGCATCCACGTTTTTTTTTTTTTTTTTTTTTTTTTTTTTTTTTTGAAAATCGGCCACAGAAGGCATCTCTTGAGCTTCAATGCACACTTACGTGGCAGCTCAAATAGTGTGCGTCAACGCACACTGTTTGAGCCCAACTTGTCATTGTTTTTTTCATGTGAAAATTGGCCACATAGGGCATGTATTTGAGGTTCAATGCAGACTTACCTGGCAGCTCAAATAGTGTGCGTCGTCGCACACTGTTCCAACCAACCATGTTTTTTTTTTTTTTTTTTTTTTTAAAATAAAAATAAAAATCGGCCACGTATGGCATCTCTTTGAGCTTTAATGCACACTTACGTGGCAGCTCCAGCAGTGTGCGTCAACGCACACTGTTCGAGTCCACCATGTCATTATTTTTTTAATCTGAGAATCGACCACATATGGTATCTCTTTGAGCTTCAATGCACACTTATGTGGCAGCTCAAATAGTGTGCGTCAACGCACACTGTTTGAACCCAACTTGTCATTTTTTTTCATGTGAAAATGGCCACATAGGGCATGTATTGAGGTTCAATGCAGACTTACCTGGCAGCTCAAACAGTGTGCGTCAACGCACACTGTCCAGCCCACCATGTCATTGTTTTTTTTATATGAAAATCGGCCACATAGGGCATCTCTTTTAGCCTCAATACACACTTACGTGGCAGCTCAAACAGTGTGCGTCCCCACCATGTCATTGTTTTTTTTTATATGAAAATCGGCCACATAGGGCATCTCTTTTAGCCTCAATACACACTTACGTGGCAGCTCAAACAGTGTGCGTCAACGCACACTGTTTGACCCCAACATGTCTTTATTTTTTTCATGTGAAAATTGGCCACATAGGGCATGTATTTGAGGTTCAATGCAGACTTACGTGGCAGCTCAAACAGTGTGCGTCAACGCACACTGTTGCAGGCATCCATGTTTTTTTTTTTTTTTTTTTTTTTTTTTTTTTTTTTTGAAAATCGGCCACATAGGGCATCTCAAGGCAGCTCCAGCAGTGTGCGTCAACGCACACTGTTTGAGCACACCATGTCATTATTTTTTTAATCTGAAAATCGGCCACATAAGGCATCTCTTTGAACTTCAATGCACACTTACGTGGCAGCTCAAATAGTGTGCGTCAACGCACAATGTTCCAGCCAACCATGTTTTTTTTTTTTTTTTTTTTTAAATTTAATTTATTTATTAAAAAATCGGTCACATAGGGCATCTCGTTGAGCTTTAATCCACACTTACGTGGCAGCTCTTGCAGTGTGTGTCAACGCACACTGTTCGAGTCCACCATGTCATTATTTTTTTAATCTGAAAATCGGCCACATATGGCATCTCTTTGAGCTTGAATGCACACTTACGTGGCAGCTCAAATAGTGTGCGTCAACGCACACTGTGTGAGCCCAACTTGTCATTGTTTTTTTCATGTGAAAATCGGCCACATAGGGCATGTATTTGAGGTTCAATGCAGACTTACCTAGCAGCTCAAAGAGTGTGCGTCAATGCACACTGTTCCAGGCCACCATGTCATTGTTTTTTTTATCTGAAAATAGGCCACATAGAGCATCTCTTTGAGCTTCAATACACACTTACGTGGCAGCTCAAACAGTGTGCATCAACGCACACTGTTTCAGCCAACTTGTCATTGTTTTTTTCACGTGAAAATTGGCCACATAGGGCATGTATTTGAGGTTCAATGCAGACTTACCTGGCAGCTCAAACAGTGTGCGTCAACGCACACTGTTCCAGCCCACCATGTCATTGTTTTTTTATCTGAAAATCGGCCACATAGGGCATCTCTTTGAGCGTCAATGCACACTTACATGGCAGCTGGCATTTTAGATCGACCACAAAGGTCATCTATGTGAGTTTCAATTCACACTTACTGGCAACCCAAACGGTGTGCGTCAACGCACACGGTTTGAGCCCCCCTGATTTGCTTGTTTATGGATATGGAAATTGTGCACCTACGGCTAGTCTGGCAAGTTCATTCGACTCCAAAATGGAAGCTCAAACAGTGTGCGCGGACGCACACTGTTTGAGCCCCCTTCACTGCCTTTTATTTTATTTCAAATTGGCCACTTATGGCCACTATGCCATATTAAAATCACACCTTATTGCAAGCTCAAACAGTGTGCGGCAACGCACACTGTTTGAGCTTCCTTATGTGATTGATTTTGATGTGAAAATCGGTCTCCTGGGGCCACTTTGGCAGGTTGAATCCAATCTTTATTGGAAGCTCAAACAGTGTGCGGCAACGCACACTGTTTGAGCTTCCTTATGTGATTGCTTTTGATTTGAAAATCGGTCCCCTGGGGCCACTCTGGCAGGTTGAATCCAATCCTTATTGGAAGCTCAAACAGTGTGCGGCAACACACACTGTTTTGAGCCCCTTCGTGCTTGTTTTCTATGTGAAATTGGGCCTAACAGGGCCAGTATGCATGCTCAAAACTCCCAAGTTGTCAAAACTCCCATGGTATTTGGATTGCCCTCCTTCTGAGACCCCAGCTCAGGATGTGTCTTGAGGAGAGAGAATGAGCGTATAGCAGCCACCGCCGCAGCAGCCGACCTCGACATTCATGATATAAATTTGAGGACTCTTGCAGAGAAGGAGCCTCCCGCTCAGGATACCCTGGGTAGAGGTAGAAAGGCAAAGGGAAAAGATGTTGTTGGTGGTGTGAGGAAAGGAAGGGGTAGGGGGAAGGGGGCACAAGGGCAGGTAGGTGGGCTATCACACCTATTTGGACTTCTTTCAAGTCCTCCTCGGTCTTACGTGCAACCTGTCTATGCGGAGGCACTCGCAACAAGCATGTCCATTCATGGCACTCGTTGTCCGCCCATTGACGGCCGTGGTAGAAGACGTGGTGTTGGGGCCAGAATCTTTGTGGATGACATAGCACAGGAGGTCGAGAGTGATTCTGATGACTGTGACACTTGATATGAAGTTTTCTTTTGGTTTTATTCGGGGCCAAATTGAAATGGGATGGTTGTGTGTCCTGTTGTCCTGTTTGCAATGTGTGCGTGGGATGCAACTTCATGGGAACAAACTATTATTGGAGATGGGGTTGCATGGACTGCCCGGATTGTTCCTTCAATCTATTTAGAGTTTTGTGGACCTCACAGGCTTGAGTGCATTTCAAAAACAAACAATCGACTTTGATTCGTGTACAGCATTCTCGCATCATTTGCTCGTTTGTCTCCAAACCTTCCTGCTAGAAGAATGCTTGGTGAATCCATCGAAGTGAAGTCCACGTGATCAAAGATCGTTCAGGCATTCTCAAATCTGGTGAGCATCCATGATGCTCCCGCACATACTTGGCATGTTCACAAAGGTGGTGAGTAAGAAAAGATTTCGCAGGGATCCGCTTTAGATGATGTCAGTGTGCACCTCCTCACGACGTACCCACATTCCAATGCAGAGTTTGGCTTTCCGTCCTTAAGCTCCCGACAGTCTCGAGGCTGAGCCAAAAGCCCAGGCCCTCCTGAGGCCTAGTTTTTGGGCAAATTACACACAGCAGATTGATGCTTGTGTGAAGGGATTTCTAGAGGATATCTGGAAAACCTGGATTAATTCTTTATATGAAGGAAAGTCTTTGATAACATCTAGATGGATGCAATGGATACAAAGGATGGATACAATGGATGTAATACATCCAGTCTGCATTCCCGGGAAATGGCTGTTCAACCCGCGGTAATAGGTGACACCCGCGGAAATAGGCCCTGTATGCATGCTGACGTGGCGTGAGCCTGTGCTGGGCTCACGGTTTCCTGGGCTCACAGGCTCACGCCTCCGGGCTCACGGAATAGCACCCCCCTTCCCTTTGCCATTCACAGAAGCAGTATTAGACACTGTGGCAGGCCATGAGATGTACTCATTCATGGATGGGTTCAGTGGTTATAATCAAGTGCAAGTGGCAGAAGAAGACCAAGGGAAAACAGCTTTCATCACAGACTGGGGGGCTTATGCATACAAAGTCATGCCCTTTGGACTTTGTAATGCACCAGCGACCTTTCAGAGAGTGATAAGTGAATCTTTTCATGAGTATCTGGATGATTTCATGCAGGTGTTCTTGGATGATTTCAGTGTGTACAGCTCTAAGAATGAGCACTTGCATAAATTGGAGTTATGCTTGCTTATCATATCCTGTGTGTTTCATTTCTGCCAATGGTATAAGCTGTAATCCTAATTTGCAATTCTCATTTGGACAGGGCCTATGAAGAGGAGATGGCACTCATAGAAGCATCCTGCACTGAGTTCAGAACATCATACCTTTGTGGACAAGACCAAGACCACCACAATGGAGAAATTCCATACCCAACAGATATGCGCTTACTGGCTCCATTCCATGAATGGATTGAAGGTGCTGTCCAACGCAAGGTGAGTTCAGGTGAGTCCTATGATTTGGACATATGCCATTTATGTATAGCACCAGCAGTACAGTCATTGGGCTTCAAGTCCATGTATGCTTACGGCAATCACTTTCGAGCAATAAGTGATGGGACTGGCGCCAGAGAGAGGGTGACATTTGATTCTGGAGTTGCTCAAGTATTCCATCAGGAAAGCGAAAACAGAGTAGGTATGTCCAGACGAGTGTTATCCCAATTGGAATATGTGGGTGTTGTAAGAGAAATAATTCAACTGGATACGGAATTCTTCACCCAATTCTGTTCTTGTGTACATGGGTGAGGTCACACATGGTGGGCCGGAATGCCACCATGAAACGAGATGATTATGGCTTTATCTTGGTTGACTTCAGTCGCATGTTGCCTGGGATGGAGCAGCCCTGGACATTCCCTAGTCAGGTGGAGCAAGTTTTTTTCTCGGATGAAAAAAAATTCACGAGGGAACTGGAAGGTGGTCCTTCACAAGGACCCTCGATCCCGACGAGTGGTTCACGATATTACAGAAGTGGCACTGGGTGAGGGAGACATTTATGTAGGCATGGTGCCTCCTGAAATTCCTCATAACATCATGACTGAGCTTGCTGTTTGTGTTCCTTTGAGTGAGGCAGATGAATTGGCCATTGCCAACTTGAATGCACCTGCAAGGCAGAGGCGAAATGGTAGAAGGCGGAGGCAAGCTCCACATGGGAGGTACCAAGCCAGTTGTGCTATGGTGTAGAGTTGGTTTTGCTATTGCATGTACTTTTCCAGGGTTTATACTTGATACAGCATGGTACCTTACATGGGTGGGAGTGACTGAGCTGTTGGGGGTGGGCAGAATTCTGACAAACACACTTTCATTTGTGACAGTGAACCCTAAACAGTCATGAAGCTGTGGCATGAATACTTTTCTGACCCTAATCAATGGTGGCCCAATTGTGGCAAAAAGGTGAATGTCTGTTGGATTACAAAGAGTAGCAGATGCAATTGAGCATATGAACTAGTGTGAGAAGTTGAGTTGGGTGTTTCCTAGAACAAATGAAGGCTGTTATTGTCAGCTGCTACCAGCAAGGCAAGGATGTATGCATGATTTGTGCAGAGGCATGGATAGCTGAAGGAGCAGGGATAGAGTGTGGGTCCAGATTCATCGGTGAGGGCCACATTTCAAGCACAACATTGCCTATGATTCCTTATGGGAGAATAGCTACAAGAAACCTGCATGGGTAGATGGTCAACTGGAAGCCGCAGCAGCAGCGACACAATTGGTAAAATCAGGCAATGAGGGCACCTTCTTCAACACATTTCACCCTGTTTTTCCCTCTTATTAGAATCGGCCCTAAATTTCCATGTTGAATTCTGCAAGTTAGCTGGTGGTGGACACATGTATAGCAAATGTGGGAGCACTGAGGATGCGTGTTCAACACTATGGCTGAATGAGATTGTGCGTTTGCAGTGCGTGTGCAAGTCTGGCAACTTTGGATGCATCACCAAAGTTGGAATTGTAACAGATGCGATCCAAATGTGGGGAGCATCAAGGGTATGCCAAATGCCTCGTATGCCAAATGTGGGAGCATCAAGGGCAAACCTGGCAGCTCTGGAAAAAGGGAAGAGGTCCATGGCTTCATTGTCAAAGCTGGAATTCTACCTGATGTGATTCTGAACAATGCCCTCATGGACATGTATGCCAAATGTGGGAGCATCAAGGATGCGAAGGCAGTTTTCCAACACTATGGCTCTTGGAGTGATTTTGACATGTACCAGCGAAGGGAGAAAGTGGGGCCCTCAGTAGACGAATTGAAAAGCACTAGTTAAAAAGCACTGGCGCTTGATAGGGTGGGGCAAAATTCAGGCTGGGGTGATCATTGATATCCCGGATGCAATGTAAAAAAGACGGTTGTGAGTGAAGGACACCCGTAGCAAAAAAACCCTGTTGTCTCAAAAAAGGAGGCAGTCACAAAGAGCAAGGCACTTTGTCCAAGCTTCTCGAATCTAGCAACAATGTGGACAGGGATTGAGTCATTGGGAACAATTTATGTAAGGTGGCGAAGAAATCCTTGTCTGAGGATCACTGGATATTTCTCTAGTACGGTTGGACTAGTAGAGATTGAAATCCGTGCTCAGCTCAGCTTCAGACTGTCTCATTGTGAAGGGTCACGGTTGACTGGACAGAAATGGGATTGGCATTGCCGGGCTCCCAAATCTCTGAGACGACATGTGGTAGTTTTATCTATAGCTTCTCAAAGCAATTGTTTTACATTGTTCATTATAGTGTGACATTCTCATAACGATATTGTCGTCAGCTGCATGAGCAGTGCATCTTTTTGGATTGTTGGTCCCCATAACCCTAATAACCTTTTGAACTTTTTAAATTCTCTAAACAAAAGTCTATGTGTTATGTCGTCCAGGGCATGTTGAATAGAGGTGGAAGTCATTTTATCCATCCATCTTCCACCTGGATGGTCAATGGGCCAAGTCATATCCACCTTGATGGTCAATGTGCCACGCCATATAGTTGCCCCAAATTCATGTAGGACATCTGACACTCACCTCACACTCCATGACTCATTTGACACTCATGTCAAATGCCCCATATGAATTATCTTGGTCAACATCTGTTGACCGTATGGGTGTCATTCGAGTGTGAAATTTGTAACACCATGTGGCTTTTCCTACAATGATCCAAATCACACCTTGCCTCGTCTCACATGGGTGTAAGAAGAGCCATTCAAAGTGCCAGGTGTGAACTATGGGTGGTGTTGGAAAAACCGGTTTCTGTAGTAGTGTGGATTCATCATAATAACATGGCTCAGTGCAATGGGATCACCACGACACTGGGCGTTGAACACTGGGATGCACATACACTACATACAAAGATTGTCATTCTCTATTAGTAGTCTAGACGCATTAAGAAGCTTTAGTGATAACCACCCAAAGCCTCATCTGCAAATTTTAGACACTCAATTTTAAACTTCAAGCAACGGACCTAGTTCCATGCTTCCACTGGATTTGGGTGCACTTCCAACTAATTATTGTGCATCCAACCTCACAAAGGAGTCGTTGAAGAGCTGCATTCCTGCTCAGGTCTAGGCAGCTAGAGTGGAAAGTTTGAAAAATAAAGAAGAGAATGCTGCAGACTCTAATCTTAGAGTAAATGACATAAAGATATTAATTTATAAAAAATCCAGCGCAGATCTCTTACAGCCCAATTGCTTGTCTACGCCACTCTCTCCATCTCTTCTATGGGCATTGGAAAGGTTCAGGTTGGGATCCCAGCCTGAGGATGGAAACTGGTAGATGATGGGTTAATCTGCAGTGTTTGCTTGTACCCAGCTTGTGCCAGGGAAGACAACAGGGGATTGGGACTGAGGAACATTTCTTCCACTATCCACTCTAAGGCCTGCTAGAAAAGAAAGGAGAGAATGTACTCATAAGACCTTGTGTGCTGTAGCCTTGTGGCCATAAACCCTGTGCCCAGTTTGGATGGAAGAAGAGGGAACAACCACTACCTTTGTGGGGCCTCACTCCAGTAGTTCAACTTACCTCAGCCTTCCTAGATCCCCACTAGAAAGCCCTTCACAGAGGCATTATCAACAGCAGCCTCCTAGTCAACCCCCACAATCTCTCAGCCCAACATCATCCCCAGCTTTTAAACATAGCTTATGAGCATTGCTTGATCTGAAGATTTTCCGTCTGAAACATGGTTCACAAACGTCAGAAACGAACATTTCAACATTCAAAAAGTAAGCCTGCATAGAGCACACAGTCATGTGTTGATGACGTGGTTGCACAATATCGCCCTCAAATCAGCACCAACTGTATGGCCCCTATTGACAACTGGTTCTTGACTGTGGGCAACTCGATCACGCTCCATGATGGCTGCCATGGCATCCATCTCATTGTAGATGCCCTCGAAGTCAACTTCCTTGAAATCAACCAAAAGATTATATAGGATGCAGCAGGCATGAATAACCTGGGGCAAGAAATCAATGTCGAGTTCGCTCCTCCAACCCACCTCTTTGAAGGTGCCTTTCATTCGACCAAAGGCAATCTCCGAGAAAATTCTTGCCTTTGACAATTGGTGATTGAAGACGGTTTTGGCTCTAGAGAGGACTGGAGCATTGGGAGCTCTTTTGTAACTAGGGATGAGCCAGGGGAGGGCAGGGTAGACTGCATCACCAATAAGGAGTGGTGGGATCTCGTGTCCATTGTCAAGAATGACATTCTCACCACGCAAAAGAGTGCCTTGTGACGCAGGATAGAAAAGGGGGGAGTTCCGTAACACCCTAGAGTCGTTCATACTGCCGGGCTCTCCAACATAGATATCTACAAACTTTGCATCTGGATCCACGACCCCTTGTAGAACCATTGAATAGTAACCATTTTTGTTCCTGTAATCAAATTTGATGTCATTGTTGGGGGCCTTGATTCTGAACTGTGTACAATCAATTGCACCAACAACATTCGGAATCCCTGATCTCTTCTCGTTTTCAAGCATCAATTTCTTGAGAGTCTCACCTCCTTGCCACTGCAGGTGGTGACCCAGGACAGAGATAATGGCAGGGACCACTTGTCGCAAAAGCTCATACAGAGTTGAACGACCAATTCCAAAAGCCTCGGTAATTTCTATTGTTGTGGCTGCCCACAGTAGTTTATAAAGCACTGCCCCTACTCTCATCGGTACAGGTAAGCTCCTCCGGTACCTAGTATCCTGCATCTGTATAACCGGTGCAAGGGCATTGCACAACCAATCGAATGTGCCTGCACTCATCTTCATAATCTGCAGCCATCTCTCGTCATCATATTGCAAAAGAAAGTCCTCAAACCAAGCTCTCGATCTGTGCTTGACCCACATCCCTGAAGACACACCACCTCTCGGCTTGTAGTTCCTAATGGTCCAGAACTGGCGCTGCAAAAAACTCCTACATGCAAGGAGTAACATATTTGGATCGTCCTCCTTGGCTAGGTCAATATCATGACGAAGCAGAGTCGGTCGTGCCTCTTGTGGGCGTCTCATCCCAAACAACTCTGGAGCCTGATCGAGCATGAACTGTATAAAGACAAGAATCTCTCCCATGGCAATAGCCAATTCGTTTGTCATATTGAAGTCTGAACTCAAGAACCAGCAACACCTCTACTAGGGCAGTATTTAGATTGGCATCTTCTATGACTCCAACTTTGACAATGAACCCTGTAGATATGAGCATTCCAATGCTTGAGAACACATCTCAAGATGGATATCATACATCACTAACTTAGCTTGATCCACAGTATGGAGCATGAAAATGTAAATGAAAATGTAGTCTCATGGAGTATCATTATTGCAGGCTATGCTCAGCATGGGTGTGGTAGGGAGGCCCTCCAACTATTTGAACAAACGCAATGGATAAAACGTAGAGTTTGGACAGATCAGAGTTGTCTGTAAAACAGTCTCTTCTACAAAGGGCTTGTGTGCAGCAGCTGGTGGGCCCAGAAGGAGCTTGTGCAATATCATTGTGTTCCCTCCACTGGACACATAAACTTGAACAGGCTCTTCAAGACCAAAAGGTCGAGGCATTGATGATGTTTAAGCATCATCAGACATTGAAAGACATTTCAAAAAGGGATCGACCAGCCAAGCACGCATGTCAAAACAGGGAGAAACCTGCATGGAGCAATTCCAGAAAAAATTCTCACCTTTGCGACTCAGGAAGGCCTTTTGCTGTCTTCTAGCATCAAATCGCTGTGAACTCTACAGGCACCAAGCACCACAGCTCCCTCTTCCCTGCAGCCTTTCGCAGTTGGTGATCGCTTGTCATTGACAAAAAGATAGCACAAGTCTCTCAAACTGACCTTCCACTGGAACAACAGTCTGAACGCGGCAGGGCCTGGGTCGTCAAGCACTCCCACGGGCTCCGTCCACCATAGCCGCGGGAAGACGGGCGGGCAGCCCAAATTTTTTTTTTTTGCGCTCCTGCTAACAAACTGCCGCGCGACGGTTTGTTAGTAGCCAGGTGCGGCCACCGTCGAGGTTCCTGCCAGACCTGCTAGCTAACCGGCAGGTGCGGCCGGGGCCTAACCGGCATATTGATAAGGGGGACACCTTTTTTTGGGACCCTTCTATTGATAACCTCTAACCGCCTTAATTTTCAAAACACTACATTATATATAACCGCCTCCATAACATTTTAAACGAAGATGCTTTACCCGGACCCTTCAATATGCCCAAAATGTAATACCCGGCCAACACTGGTTCATACCCACATTTTTTTTCTCACAGCGTTACAAAGTTTTATTTTTGGCGATTTATCACCAAATTTCGACCTCGAAATATAAAATGAATAATTTGGTCTGTTTTTTAATGGATGAAATCGCCAAAATTTTCCAAAAATAAATAAATAATGGATGAATTCACCAAATATGGATGATACCAATGGATGAAAGTATATAAGAAGATGATTCTATCCAAATTTCAATGGATGATCAAATCTAGGCCTGCTTCCTTTTAGCCAAGATATCTATTTCTGTAGTTTGTTTTTAAAGGGGGATGTAAATTAAAATAAAGACCCTGCGTTATTGTCAAACATGAATTCAAATCAAATTCAAAATGTCAAACACAAGCTCAAATTTAATTTATTCTTACGTTTCAAACTATTTTAATTGTAAGATATCAAAAAATACACTTTTTCCCCTTTTTGGCTTTTTGCCGTTATTGGGTCCATACGTCCATACCCATCTTTTCATTTTCAGATGCATTGTACTATCAAACACAAATTCAAATTCAATTTATTGTTACATTTCAAATTATCTTGATTTCAAACGATCAAAAAATACACCGTTTTGTTTTCTAGTTTGGCTTTTGTCATTATGATTCATACCCACTCTTTCATTTTCATTTTCAGATGCGTTGTACCATCAAAAATTCAATTTATTCCTACATTTGAAATTATTTTGATCTCAAAATATCAGAAAGCACATTTGTTTAGCATTTTACTGTCAATAATAAATTCAAATACAGATGTTTAATAGAAGTTCTATATCTTAGAAAGATACACTGCCTTGTGGGTAATTGTTCTCATAGGTGAAGCCATGTTTTAGATCTTTGTTTTGTTTTTTTTTTGTCCCTGTCTAAGTAGTGACTTTACTGTCTGAGGCCCTGCATACTTGTAAATGTGAAAATGTGATTGCATGGTGACTAGGATATTAACAGGCAGTTCAGAAATTAGATACTGACAACTCTTAATGCAAGCAGGGCAGGATCATGACTTCAGTGCCATCTCCTTTTTCAATTCTGTGTAGCTTGACCACAGCCTGAACACCTTTGTCCCTCAGATCTGGCAATGTCACACATCCGGTCCATTGTGGCCGAATATCAATGTCAAACTAGTTTAAGGTCAGCTAGTGTAACACCCACTCCCATGTGCACAATAGTTGGTAAGACCTCAACCTTTTGGACACCTTTTTGCTGCACCAGTGTCACCCAATCTCTTCTGGGTTTTGGTTTGCAAGTCAGGTACCGGGCAGCAGTATTGTCTGAACTACACAAACTCAAACAGGACCGAAATTTGGGGCCACCATCATCACTGCCTCCAACAGCAGCTGCTGATTTTCCTGTCCTCCATCTGCGTCGACGCTTGTCTGACTGGACTCCCTTTGTATGTTCTTGCCCTGGTTTTATGTTTCTGCTGGGTTCTCCATATTCCAATTTTCTAGGGAAGCTGACCAATAGAGGGGAGACACTTTGTAACATGCGCTTATGAGCTTGGTCAGTCAAAACAGTCACACACTGGCTGTTACATGAGATGCCAACCTACTTGTCCTTCAGGGATGGCATAGTTCAACTCTCAGCCATGGATGCAATCCATCCAATCTGTGCATGTAATCCTTCAGCTCTCTCTCATCATACTCTTGCTGCTGGCAGCATGTGAGAATCTGTTGAAACAACTCCATTTGTGAGTGTGCAGATTATGAGGATAACAGCCATGAGTGGAGGTGCGAACAGCTCAAGGCAACTTACATTGGTGTTTAGACTTTCGGGATATGGATTCTCCAGCGATCATATTACTTTGTGATGCATACGGCAGGAAGGGTGTGGGGGGAGGAGGATTTGTGTTTGGTCCGAAGTGCAAGGCCTTCATCGCAACTTCTGGAATTTCTAACTCATCAATTCTCACTAAATTGGTAGGCCCTTTCATCCTGTCACATGATTGAAGTTGAGTGTTCATGCTAATTCAAGAGAGGTGATGATATAACAGTTGCAAGTAACAGGGAGTCGCTAAATTTACAATGCACTTTGTGTGGACGTAGGTTTTTTGCCTTTTCGTTGCACTGAATTTCAAAATGACACATTTCAAAAAAGGTTTCCACTGATTGTTTGACAGACAAGCATGGCCAAATCATCAGTCGGCATCTACTTGAATGTTGATACATCAAAAACAATTGGTGCCCCAGCATTTTTGAAACAGAGAGGTGAGCGCAGGTCTGTCCTTGGTTTTCTTTCTTGTCAACCCTCGAGATGCGAATCACGCATGCTTTTGTTAACTTAACAATTATTGATGTGGGTATCACAAGCTAGCAGACAAGCAACCTGGGAGCTTATGAAGATTGGAGAACCAAGAAAAGAAAGGGTACTAAGGGGGCAGGGCGTTGCCCTCCTATCCAGCATGCATATGCAAGCCCATTGTGTGACCGCATGTTCAGCACAGCTCCCAATTTGCGGTGTTGGACTCCCAGCATTTGAGGAGGGCCGCAGAGCTGGCGGGATCGTCAGCTGGTTTAACTGCCCCTCATCCGAATTCTGGTTGTGTGATAGCACATGGTTCACGGGTGGTTGGTGAAGGCTTTCTCTGTGCCCAAGGTACAAAGAGCGCCAAAATGCAGGCAGTAGAGAGAGCTGGGGAATATGCCAGGGGGGCGACAGCATAGTTAAATCTGGAGCCTGGAGACTGTGATGGTGATGATAGTGCAGTGCTTGCACTCACACAGGTAATAGTCCTGTGTGATATTGCTCACTATGTTATCCGCAGCTGGGTCTGGTGAAACTTAGCATGCAGGATTGGCTTTTGATGAAAGTAGGTAACTGTGGCTCTGGAGGTTAATTGCACTATCTCTCATCCCTGCATCAGAAGAGAACTTATGGAACCACCCACTCTAACAACATAACTGCAGTTCTACCGGTAGACATTCTTGGTTCTCCGTGGCGATGGCCTATCACCTGTGCAGCTCTTCTCCCTTTCTTCTGAGGGCATTGGGGTTCAGGCTGAAGGAACTCAGGACCAAGTCCAGGATCTACACACGTGCGCTGGGGAACAAATGGGAAATTGATAGTGAAGAACATTTCTTCTTTCACTGCCCTGTCTACTATGAGATCCGTGGGAGATTCAACTGTCTATTCCAGGATACCCAATCTCCCACGGGCGATCTTCCATTGCGAGGATCAGAAATGCTTGGCAGCCCACCTGCATGAAGCCTTGACTCTTGGAGCAATAGTTGCTTTTTGGCTGCTTATTACTCCTCTCTCTTTCTTGTTTCTTGCTTCCTCTTGTCCCATAAGCTCTTTGAGCTTCCTAGGTACGTTATAAAGTAATACTGACAGTTGAGTGGAAGTCCCCGTAAACAATGTGGCATTAAAACCCCAATATATGAACCCCACTAAAACATTGTGTGTAGAATATCCCCAATAACCACCCAACAGTTGGGTTTCGCCAGCGAAACGCAAACATTAGCTTCTTATCAATACGGAAAATAAGGCTCAACATGTCAACCATTTGTGCAGCCAAGTTGTTATATTGCAAACCCTCCAACATTCCCGAAATCAACTCCGTCTCGGAGTCCAGACCAAGCAAACTATTATCTGATATACGCGTCACCTGCATCGACGTACCTACAACGAAGATAAACCAATTCCAAACGTTAGACAAACGACCATTTCAAACATTGAGAGTATAACTATAAACCTCACAAAAAAACTAACATGTTCGACCTCCTTCCCAATCAACAACACTGGCTATGAGAGGTTAGGTTTGGTACAAAATCAGCCTAGAGTGAAGTGAACTCTCATCAGTGGTGAGCTATCTGTTTGAGGAAATTTGAGGTGATCCCATTTAGGGATGCATGACAAAAGTGTGCTGGTCACAGCTCTAATATCTGGTAGATTGTTGGAAAGTCTTGTGAACTTTGAATACGATTTTCCAACAGTTTTTGGGGAGAGAATATTTAGGCACTCCTGCTATGAACATTTCAGGCGGAAGATTTACTCGTTAGGTCTGGTCCTTGAGTTCTCAGTCTCAAATTGAATGTTGGCATTGCTTTGGTGAGGTGATCGGACTTTATTGTACTGATGATGCCTTACTCCTGTTGGTCAAATGCAGGAAGCTCTTAAGGCATGTCAGGTTGTGAATGCCCCTATTGCTTACAGGGCTGCATATCATATTCCTTACTCTGTTTTAAAGTATGCCATGACTCTTGATGGTAAGCTCCACCCTTTCTGTCAAATTAAGGAGTCTCAGAGATTGAGTTGATGCTTAACAATCTTTATTGATTGATCAGAAAGAAACGCCAAAGTGGCTCCACCAATTGAGTTTTGTGCTGTAAAGATGATACACCCTACAAGTTGGATGTGGGTTTGGAGCAGGAAAGATTGCTGCAAGCACTGGACATGCATCGTGGGTGTCTGGTAAGCTGCCTAGTGGCAGCGAGTGTTTGCAACTCGAGCCCAGAGTGATGCTATCATTGTGGGAGGAAATACTGTTCGGCATGATGGTTTGCCTTTAACTAGATTGTAGTGAAGCTGGTCAGTATTACTGTGTTTTGGGAGGTTTGGTTTCCCGCATGGATTTTGCCTTGTTATGCACTGTATTTACACAATGCTCTTTAAATCAGCAAATCACTTTAGGAGGAATTGCAGTTCTATGAGCCTGGTGGCTGGTTATTGGGGGCCCCTGTTTTCTGTTCACAATCTTCTCTTTCCTTTGCACTGTATTCTCTTTCCTGCGATTTCATCTCGTCGGGAGCTTAAGGACGGAATGCCAAACTCACCCCGAACAGCCACATTGGCTGTTTTGGAGCATGCTGACATACTCTCCTTAAGCACCCCCACTTGAATGGATTCTAGAGACTTAGCCTGGTTGG
The DNA here is from genome assembly GCA_030704615.1 of Takakia lepidozioides. Lineage (NCBI taxonomy): Eukaryota > Viridiplantae > Streptophyta > Takakiopsida > Takakiales > Takakiaceae > Takakia > Takakia lepidozioides. The sequence goes on along the minus strand of CM060732.1, from coordinate 29,742,578 downwards.
AGTTATCAACCCATATTGCAGATCCGTACTCCAAGGCAGGTCTAATAACGCGACAAAGCATGGTTTTCTTAACCTCAGAGTTGACCCCTCTGCAGTGGAAAATTTAGTGAGCCCCAGAGCTTTGCCCTTGCCAGTTTGAACAACTTTCCGGATATGTGCATCCCAATTACAATTGGAGGAAAACTCAACGCCCAGGTAAGTGTAGGAAGGGAGGACCGGGATCTCTTGGCTACCCCACTGCCACTTAAGATCACTTCCTCCCTCTCCTCTGTCGTTGAATGCTACCACTGCACATTTGCTGACATTAGCCTCTAGCCCCCAAAGATCAAAGTATCTCTTCGCGCAATCAATCAACTCCTGGAGATTGGTTGGAGTCTCCCCTATGCCTGCGAAGTCATCCGCAAACATAAGGGCTGGTATGGTGGTATTACCCACCCTTAACCCAAATCCCTCACTTTCCACATCATCGAGGAGTTGATTGATGAAAACATTGAAGAGCAGAGGGGAGAGAGTACATCCTTGAGCTACACCTTGGTCTATGTCAAAGAAGTTGGACTTCTGTCCGTTAACAGTGACACAGCTTTTGGTGTGAGCATACAAGTTGTGGACAACTCTCCACATCTTTCCCTTGATCCCACAAGACCAGAGGCGGAACCATAGGCCATCTCTCCACACTGTGTCATAAGCCTTTTTGACATCCAGGAAAAAAACATAAGTGGGTTTCCCTTCTTTTTTCCTTCCCTGGATAATCTGGCTTAGAGTGAAGATATGATCCACACAGCCCCTGTTTCGCCGAAAGCCAGCTTGGCCTTCGTGGAAACAACCTCTAGACTCCAGATCAACCTCGAGACGAGTACTTATAACTCTGCAGAATGTCTTGCCAACAGCATTGAGGAGCGTGATGCCACGGTAGTTCCCCGGTTCTTCTCTGTCACCCTTCTTGTATAGATTGACAATGACCCCCTGTCGCCAGCGAAAGGGGATCATTTCAGTCTTCCAGATAAGGTTAAAGAGGAGAACTAGGGCCTCTATCATGGGATCACCACCGTGCTTGATAAGCTCGTTGACAATACCATCAGGTCCACCAGCTTTATATCCATTTAAATGTTCAATTGCTTCCACAATCTCAGAAGAACTAATGGGAGCGTTATAAGCCATTGAAATATATCAGGGCTGTTTTGAATCATAGGAACAGTTTTTCCAACTGTGTCCCTCCATTCAGCAGAAGACCCCTCACTGTTAGACCTAGAAGTTCTGCCAAGTATACTGTAGTGAGTTTCAAAGGTTTTGACAATGTCAACCGATGAAGTCACCACTGCACCTTTAGTAATCTTCAGCGCTTGTACTTGCTGACCGTTTTTCGGCTTGTACAAACGTTGAAGGGCCAACCAGAATTTCTTGTCATTACCACCATGGTGGTTTGAGTTTATTTCACTGTATAACTTGTCCCAGTATAATTTCTTCTGAGACCTAACAAGCTGATTGATATCTTTATGGAGCTGGTAGTACCTCGCCCACAATTCTCTGTTGGTTTCAAATTGCAGCACTCTTTATAGAGGGCTCGTCTCTCAGCTATCTTGAGTTTAATCTCATTGGTCCACCAATTAACAGCTCTACCGCAGACAATTAGTTTCCTCCCAATGATCTTGTCAGCCACGGAGGAAACGAAACTCTCCCAAGAGTCCACTGCTCTTTCGACTTCATTTCTTGCGTTGTCAGAGCGAGACTGAAGTTCTTGGAGCGATTGGACAAAATGAGGGAGAGCCTCTTGCAAGGCCTGGACGTACTCAGCCTTGACCTCCTCATTATGGAATTTTTCTATGCGCCACTTCCGAATCGAACGTTTCACAGATCTCTTGGTGTTGGGAAAACACCTTTTGATCTCAGTCCAAACCAGGAAGTGGTCAGAGGTACCAATATCAGTTCTGTCGATCAACACATTGGCACACTGGGGGAACAAATTTTTGTCCATTATGATATAGTCCACAATGGAACGTTCCCCAGTTTGGGATTTCTCACGAGTCCACTGCACTTGGTCACCTCTTGTCCTGTTATTCAAGGTCAAAAGCTGAAGCTCTTCCAGACAGTTAATTAACCGTCTGCCATTAGAATTCAGCTCGTCCTCACCAAAAGGCCCAATGATATTGTCCTGATGGAGCCCTTTGCCCACCCGGGCATTGAAGTCACCCAATAGCACCACCTGACCTTTGGCAAGGAACGAAGCACAGTCCAGCTTTACATCTTCGAAGGCTTTGTCTGCGTCAGCACTAAGGGTCCCCTCTGTGGGCATGTAAACACAACCCACAAAGAGGTCCTTCGTACTCATGCCGCCCTTCAGATTCAGTTTTAGCCAGATACTATGCTCGTACCTCAAACCCTTGTTGATAATTTCACAATTGTCAAACAAGAAATCACGGACAAAGCATCCAACCCCTTTTTGACCGCGTTTGGCAGAGGCTGCCTTGAGAGTACACATCTTACCTGCCGATTTATAACCATTGACATCTCCAACCAGTTTATCCGATGCTTCCCATGTTTCTTGCCCAGCACAGATATGAATATCATTAGTCCGAAGAACTTGTCCCACTTCGAGTTGTTTCCTTTGGTTGGAAGTTGAAAGTGGCCAGCCGCAAGCCAGCCCTTTGCATGTGAATTGTTTGTCGTCTAGGTAGCTTGTGATTGCTCCTGGACGGCCAACCGTTCTGCAAAGGGGGGACAGTTACCCCATGTGTAGATTGTGCTCGTCTTGTGTAAACTTTGAGAATTGGTAAACCATTGAGGGTACCAAATCCTTCAGTTACACGACGCACAGGCTCCGCACACATAGGGACAGATTGTCCATCTGACTGCTTGGGGACAATTACCCCGTGTATAGATTTTGCTCGTCTTGTGTAGACTTTGAGGATTGGTAAACCATTTAGAGTACCAAATCCTTCAGTTACACGACGTTCAGGCTCTGCACACTTAGGGACAGATTGTCCATCTGACGGCTTGGGGACAATTACCCCGTGTATAGAATTTGTTCGTCTTGTGTAAACCTTGAGGATTGGTAAACCATTCAGTGTACCAAATCCTTCCGATTCAGGACGTTCAGGTTCCGTACACTTAGGGGCATCTTGTCCTTCTGGCTGTTTGGATTCAACCTCATCCAGAGCATCAAACCGATTAGAAACTCAAAAGTTGAAGTCCTTGCCCTTGGTTGTCTTCCTAGAGCGCCCCATTGAATCACCAATGTCTAAGCCATGAAATCCAAGCCTAAGCTAGAGCATGTAGTTTTAAAGGACACATCGTCCATCCTGGGATTCACCCCAAAAACTACACATGAAGCCCTAGATTTGGCATAAGTAACCAATTCCCAGGAATCACCCTGAGGAGTGTTGATGTTGATAGGAGCGAAAATTTTGATTGTAGTCGCAGGATAAATCTGACTTAGAGGCTGTAGTGTCCAAAGCCATGTCTGTTGCCATGAGATTGTCTGATGAAAATGAAGTTAGGCAGAAAACTTCCCTGAACTTGTTTCCAGTCAGTGACATGGGGGAGGACATCTTGGATGACCTCAAGGGTCTACCCACTCTCGGCACTAGACTGAAATTTAAACTCAGGGCAGGAAGCCTACCTTTGAACAGCAAACAGAAGCAGAGAGGAAAGGGAGAGTGCAATTGCCCGTTGTGTGGGCAATCTGAAGACAGTATTCATTTTCTGATACACTGTCCGGGGTTCTCTCACCAAAGAGACGCTCTCTTCAAATCTATCAAGGGAATTGTGCCTGTACCCCTGTTTACCAACTTTGAAAGTCTCGAGGCTCAGGCCCTCCTGAGGCCTAGTTTTTGGGCAAATCACACACAGCAGATTGATGCTTGTGTGAAGGGATTTCTAGAGGATATCTGGAAAACCCGGATTAATTCTATATATGAAGGTAAGTCGTACTACCAACGTCAGCCCCTGACAGAGGTAGGTTCTGTCCTTTTTGTTCCCGCTCAAACTGGGCGCGGGGTCAATGGCCACAAGGCTACGGCAAACAACGTCTTATGAGTACAATGTATTCTCTTTCCTTGTCATCTTTTGTGTCAAATTACACAAGTCGATAGCTCTCGAACATATCGTCATATCCAGATCCACGCCTGACAACAAGGCAAGAAGGGGGCCATCTGCCAGTCCGAATTGTCATGTCACGATGCCCAACTTACCAGAGAATGCCAACCTTTGGGATGTCTCCACCATGCAGACTATAGTGATGGCACAGCGTGGGGGTATTATGTAGTTTTCAAAGATGATTTCTCAGGGTACAGAATGATATTATGCATGAAGAAGATTTCCAGGCAAAGCTTGCCTCCAGAGGGGTAGAGGAGGTGAGTTTGACTTTCTTACCCCCAGGGCAGTAATGGACTATTGCTATGCCCGAGGGGTTCCTCTCAGTGCTCTGGGAGTGTGGGGGCAGGCTTTCAGCGCCTGCCATTTCTTCAGGTGTTATCCACAAGGCAAGATCTCTTCTTCACATTATGCTTTCAGACTTGGACATGTCAACAGAGTCCATCCACTTGCAAGAAATGCACCTGCACCTATACCTTATACAAAAGCATTTTTTGTGATATTTTCACTGTTTTCCACTTTACAAGGATCATGGTTGCAAACATTGATGAGCAGTGCATTAAGTTGTAAGGTTCACAGAGGGTCAGTGCTTCAGGCTCAGCCTGATGAGAATACCCCCGGACATTGTAGCAGAAAATGGATATTGAACTGGTTTAGTTTAAAGCCAGAGTGTCTGGTTTGTTTCTGGAGGTTGACTACACTTGCTGTCTATTATGTGTGGAAACATTGTGCTGTTTCTTCAGGACACCGGATAAATCTTTGAGCATTTGAGTGAGCTATAATCTAGAGAGTGTCGATTGTTGATGATGGTCTAATGAGTTTAAGACAGTCTAGTAAGTGCTTTTTAGGAACCACTTATTACAGTATGGTTTTGCTTACATTCTGAAGATGCTCGGTTGTGCTTTTTTTCTGTTGGAACAGGTGCGAGCATTTGATGCTCCGAAGATCATTGGAGGTGTAACAGCCCCATCGCCGGTTGGAGAGCTGGGAATGATGGAGATGACACAAGCCCTCAATTTGTCAGACGTCATGTTTGAGCAGGTAAGCAGATGTTACCTGGAAGTTCCTGACAATATCACTGTGGTTTTGCAGTAGTGGGTGCAATCACCATAGACACTATAGATAAGCACCGATATTTCCTACCTCCAGGATGTAACTTTGGGTTTGGTATGTGTGTGACCTGATTTTCAACCCTTTGATGTTTGCCATTTGCCGACAATTTTTCCACTAAGCTGGAAGAATAGACATTGAAATAGCAGTAACGTTCTCATATAGATGGGAAGGAGGGGCACTCACAACTATGTGACAGGAAAGTTTAACAAACAACAATCATTAGAGAATTAGGCCTGATTGATTGCTGCTCAAAAAAGATCTCTTTTTGAACTCCCAACTTCAACACACAGATGAGAAATAAACGAAGAATCATTTATCATGCAGCTCAGAGATCTTATACCAAAATACCCACACCACTGCCTGTACAAAAGGACAACTACTGAAGAGGTAGAGAAATAAACTCGGGATGTAGGTCCGTACAGTAAGCTTAAACTATGATAGGACAAGATATGCTCATAGAAGGATATCTGCAAGCTATTCCTGATGTGCGGCCACCCACACCCCCTGCTGTGGAGGCTGCGGCCGCAATAGATGCTAGCATCATCCCCACTTACCACACTCCAGATGTCATTTCCTTTTATAAAGTTTGGGATCCTTATGGCGCACTATCCAACTTCTCCCCCCATCCTATCTCTTTGCCAAATATGGATGGAAAAATTGTGTTTTGGAAAAGTGTGGAGCAGTACTATCAGGTTGTGATCTCCTTCCATCCCCTGGCATGTCTGTCTTTATCCTTTTCTCTTCTTTTTCCCTCATCCTCTCCTTTGTACGAATTTGGCATTCTCTAGACAGAGATATGATGCTAAATGAAGCTAGCACAAAAACCAGGTTAGAAGGACTAATATATTATATGTAACAGAAATAGTAACATATCTGTCAGCTCATCATCAACCACAATTTGTATGAGATTGCCAGTAAGAGAGATGACTTATTCAACTCATATTCTCTACGGGACCTGGGTGCCCCCCGCGGACGTTGTAAATTTTCTTTTCTCTTACTTCTGATTAATGCTGACTTTCCAATCAAATACCCTGTTTGCAGGCCCAAATGTTTGCTGGAGTTGCAGATCCTTTGGCACTGGAATGTGTGCATAGGATTCAAGCAGCTGAGAGTCCAGTAGAAGCAGCCAGGATCAGCCAGGCACTTGTCAGGCAACAGCCTCACCTGGTACAGCTCATGCATACCACACCTTGTGCTCAAGTTTTCCTGGATTAATAGTTAAGTGCCAACTCTGCACAAAGCCATGTTGTCTAGATTTCAGGCACCCTGAGAAAGTGTTATGGCATTTTAGCTATGCATCGTTGACTTGACATACGTTTAACATGTTTTCCTCCCAACTCTTTGATAATCCACCATCTGTCACACTTCCTGTGGTCCCTTGATACTTTCATGGTCCACATTGGATGCTTTGCTTCCAAAGAAAACAAGGGAAGGAGGCGATGGGTGTAGATTGTGGGACTATTCTTACTTTGTTTCTGAATGTCTGCAGGTTGCCCAAAGTGACCTCACACTCCTCACTTTTTCCAAAAAATTGACTGATTGCAAGGGATGCTGTGGTAGGGAAGGCTTGAATAAGGATACATTAAAAATAGGATGCACTTGAAAAAAAAGGGATTTGGCCAGATCTTCCTGTTGTATGTCTGAATGTAAAAAGAAATATTTGGATGCCAGCCACCAAAAAGGTTTTAAGCATTTGTTTGGTTGTCTTAGCATTGTTTGTGACATGTTATAAAATTCTCTAGGTCCTGCCCTTTTGGGAATTGTTTTTTAATAAGCCTTGTAAGTTCTGTGTGGATGGCTGAAGTGGGCGTAAAATAAGATCCACTTCTCCCTGCAAGTTTAGTATATAATCTATGGTGTAGATAAGTGGGGACAAGTTGTGGACTGTATAGCAACTATTCTTTTGAAAATTTGTATGTCATCCACTCCATGCCAGGCCCTGCTTTGCAATCCTCCATAATAAATTTGCCTCTTGAGGGTAAAACTGTTTCTCTTTCAGAAAAAAAATAAAAATTGTTTAACCCTTAACTTCCCACATATAGCTTTTTTTTAACTCAAAAAATTCTTATCCTGGCAGGTAAATTTCCCCTCGCCACCTACCAAGTAACATCCATAAAATAAAACCTTACATAACTATGGCGTATCCACACACCAAAAATGGTACATTTTCACCATATATTTTGGGGAGATTATAGTATTTTCTTGGAGGTTTTTTATTTTTTATTTTTTTATTGGGCTCGGGTGATTTCGCAATTTGACCAGATCATTGAAATGACGGGATGAATTCCCCTGGGATTTGATGGATAGTTTCACATTCCGTACTGGAGACACGGCAGCCATTGTGATTGTCAAGGAGAGAGATTGGATCCTGCAACAAGCCAAGAAGTTTAAGTGGGAGGGGGCACACCTGCTCCGAGTGTGGGAGGATGGACAACCAGCATGTAGCCTAGTGGTAATGGGCACATACCACGTTGGATGTGGTTCTGGGTTCAAACCACCATCTAGTGTGTCACAAAGGTATCCACCTTCCTGCTGCAAGGCAATAGCCCTCCGGGATCAAGTGATACTATAAGTTACGTTCCCTTCGGGAGGCGTCATACGTTTACTTTTTGTGGGAGGATGGCCGGGTGAGGATTGTGCTTTACCCAACACAACGTGTATGATTAGTGCGACATGCCCATAAGGAGTTGGGGCATTTTGGAGTGCGACGCACTCGCATTTTACTACAAGGGCAGTATTGGTGGCGTGGTATGCATACAGAGGTGCAACAGTTCGAGGCTAGGTGCATGGTGTGTGACAGGGTGCGTGACAGGGTGCGTGCTTCATTCAACGCCCCTACGCCACGATTGCATCATTTACCCATCATAGGGTTGTGTCGTGCGCATACATATCGCTACACAACTACATCGCTGTCCAAACCACACCACACATATATGCACAATAAAGTAGTCTGCCACAATTGATAGAACAAGCTAAGAGACACACTGTTCACACCAGAAACAACATGAAATCCACACAATAAAGTAGTCTGCCACAATCGCCCCCCTAGTTGGTGGATAGGTCCCTCTAACTCCAGATAACTACAAGATGTAATAGCCACAGCCGTACTAGGTCCTCTATCACTGTCCCTATTGTACTCAAACTCTATTGACCAAGAGGCCGGGTACAAGAGTAGCCCCATCGTTAATCGCCGTCTTGCAATCTGTGAACTTGAGCCAGGACCTCGTGTATTCAAGGTCTCATGTAGCTGGGCCTTGCGTTGCTTGTTAGCCTTCCATGGTTGTATCCACTCCCACTGTCCAATGCATTGTGGACATAACCAATCCCCATCCGGAACCATCTCAAGAGGTGGAGTCAAACATCCCATTGCCAACCTCTAGAGCATCGATCACACACCAGCATGGTGGCTGCCCCTTTAGCAGACCCACACAACATGCACCTCAAACTTGCAGATACCACTGCCAGGTTTGGGTCAATCCTGCCATCAACATTCGGAAGGTGACATGGCGCACAATTACGCACATGGTCCTTCCAAGTTATGCCATCCCGACCCTCCAAGACCAAGACGCCTGAGGGCAAGACCTCTCGAACCCTCAAAATAACACGTCTTGCAGTCACATCCAAGGTCATAGGAGCAGTCTGCTGCAGATAGACATAGTCACCAGGGTTGAATCTCCGAACCCCAGGACGATAGCCCCCACCACGTATGGTAGCATACCTCAACGTATCACAGTGCTGTGTAATGGCAAGGTTCTCGAAAGCCATGGGCATGACTTTCTTGAACAACTCTGCACGCTGCTCACATGCACATGCCCACACGTCCGGATCGTCAAGATTAAGAAGTGTAGCAGCTTCTCTGCGAATGGATATAGGCAAATCCGGCTCTCGGCCAAAGAGAAGAAAGTATGGTGAGAAGGAGACAAGTGATGCTTGCTTGCTGAACCTGTAGCCCATGGCTAACCAGGGTAACTGAAGGTCCCAATCTCCTAGGTGTCCCTTTTGCAAGCCATACTTGCGCAAACCCCTCTTTACTGTCTGAACAACTCTCTCTGCCAAGCCATCGGCCTCAGGATGATCCCGAGAAGTGGTGCGGTGGTCTATCAAGGCCTTGTCACACAAAGCCTGAAACTCCCCCAAGGACTCTCTCCCTTGGTCCGTGAGTACCTCAGCTGGAGCACTGAATCGGCTAAGGACACAATCCAAGAATGCATACGCAGCTCCCTCACTAGCCTTATCAGGCAATGGAACCAACTCAATCCATTTGGAGAAGTGCTCCACCATCACCAACACGTACTTGTTGTGACGCATGGTCAGTGGCAACGGCCCTGCGAAGTCAAGACTCCACCTGTAGCCCAATCCCATGATCGGAAGAGGGTGCAATTGTGGAGTAGGGGCGTTGAATGAAGCACGCACCCTGTCACACACCATGCACCTAGCCACAAATTGTTGCACCTCTGTGTGCATACCACGCCACCAATACTGCCCTTGCAGTAGGCCATGGGTGCGTCGCACCCCAAAATGCCCCAACTCCTTGTGGGCATGCCGCACTAACCGTGCCCGCTGTGTTGGGTGAGGCACAATCCTCACTTGACCATCCTCCCACACTCGGAGCAGGTGTGTCCCCTCCCACTTGAACCTCTTGGCTCGTTGTAGGATCCGATCCCTCTCCTTGGCAGTCACAGTGGCTGCAGTGTCTCCAGTGCGGAGGTAGTCCAACACAACTGAATCCTCATGTATATCTTTGGCGCCACCTTGCTCATTGCTGGCCTCAGGGTCCTCAGACACTTGATCTACAGTCATCCCTGTTGCAGGTCCAACCTGACCTTCCGTTGCCAAGATACACAGAAATGCAGATGCATGCCATCCGGGCACCATCTCCTCGTCCGTCTCACCATGCCACCGAGCTCCAGTGTCATCCTGCTGGCTCGTGCATGGATTGCGACTCAACCCATCTGCATTGCGATTGACCAAACCCGGTCGATGCACCACCTGAAAGTCATACTCTTGAAAGATGAGTGCTCACCGTGCAAGCTTCCCCGTAAGCTTGTCTGACTCCATCAACCACTTGAGTGGTTGGTGATCCGTGACAAGGGTGAAGAGATTGCTGTATAGATAGCACCTGAAGTGTGCCACGGCCCACACTGCAGCTAAGCATTCTCCCTCATATGAGCTATACTTAGACTCTGCAGCATTGTTCGAGCGGCTGGCATAAGCCACTACGAACTCTCTTCCCTCATCATCCACCTGTGTGAGCACCGCTCCAAGCCCCAACATGCTCCAATCTGTATGCAGCTGAAAAGGACGCCCCCTGATAGGTCGTCTCAAGATGGGCGCCGAGGTCAACCTCGCCTTGAGCTCTTGAAAAGCTTGTTCTTGCTCATCTTCCCACTGCCACTCCTGGTCCACCTTGGTCAGCTTGGTTAGAGCCTTTGCAATGGCACTAAATCCCTTAACAAACCGTCTGTAATAGTTTGCTAACCCCATGAAAGCTCAAACTCGGCTCACATCCGTGGGGCGTGGAACCTGTGCAATGGACTCTACCTTAGTTTGCTGTACCCCCAATCCTCCAGGATATATCATGTGACCCAGATACTCAATCTGGTTGTGGAAAAACTTGCACTTGCCCGGATGTAACTTCAATCCGTGCGTCCTCAAGCGCTCAAATACCCCCTGAAGGTGTCTCTCATGCTCCTCCACTGTAGCACTAAAGATGATGATGTCATCTATGTAGCATCGAGCAAACTCCAGCTCTGCTATAATCCTGTCCATGACTCTTTGAAACTGAGCGGGAGCGTTTTTAAGCCCAAATGGTAAGAACCGCCACTGGTATAGGCAATCCTTTCCGTGCTCATTGATCCCCCAGAATGTCGTCTTTTGCTTATCCGCCTCTTTGATCGGCAACTGGTGATATCCGGATCGTAAATCCAACGTGCTAAAGACCTTGGAATGCCCAATGGCATCAAAGATCTCCTCTGGTGTCGGCATGGCATACCTATCGGACTTGGTCTGACGATTTACAGGCCGGTAATCACCGCACATACGTCTCTCCGTCCAATTGCCATAGATATCCTTCTTGGCTGGCATCACTGTGGCTGAAGCATACTCTCCACCAGAGAGCTCCACCAAACCTGCCTCCCAGAGATCTTGAGTCCTCATCTGATTCAAAGACCTCTCCATGTCACTGTATCTATAGGGTCTCCGAAAGATTGGCGTGTCAGTGGCCAACTCAATACGGATCTCTTGACCCTTCAGTGCTCCCAAGACCTTCAAACTGAAGGCAAAGCAATTCCTGTAAGCCCTCAGGAACCGCCGTATACGTCGTCTCTCTCCTCCGGTGACAATGGGTCCAATGTCAGGCTCCCAATTGTCCTCCGTAACTGCAACCTTAAGTCCAGTGGGCTTAGAGGTAGAGGACGCGTCCCGTGGTTGCTATGCTGTAACCTCCTGAGCAGTACTCCATTCCTGCTCAGTCAATGACAAGGCCTCATCCTGCCCCATCATCTCATCATTGAGAACCTCCTCATCCCGAGAAGAATCCCCAACCTCATCCATCACAGCTGCCTTGGCTGCCAACTCCCTCTGAACCTCGAGCACCTCCCACGTGTGCCATGGATGTCTACACCCCGTGGTCCTCACCGGCTCGCCCCCACTCGCTGCCTGTACCGTCTCGGTAGGCAGAGAGACCATCAAGGGAAGTGCACTCCGCACTCTACATTGCTCAGCCATAGCCAAGTTGATAATCCATGTCAAGCAATTGAGATCCATTGCTTGCCCCAACACCTGACGACGTGATGCCTCAGAAAGAGAAGGCACCACCGTGGTCCCAGTGGAAAATCCCATAGCCCGCTCTCGCTCGTCGGCATTAGGCTCCACTAACTGTTGCAACTGGCTATCCCACAAGAGGCCAGGTACACCATCCCGAAAAGCATGGGATGGGAAGCTGAGCAGTGTAGGTAATGTTGCTCGTGGTTGACCCACCCTGTTGACCACTGCCAAAGGCGAACGGTCATCGTGTCTCACACGTTGAGACAGCCTCCATATGTCCAAAATGCCATCCACGGTGAGGTGTGCTGGCCGCTGTGCACGCTGAGCAGGCGGGGTGGCATCAAGTTAGTCCACCAAAAGCGTGGACGATGAGCACGTGACCCCACTGCAGCTGCATCCAGCAACACTGCTGCCCCAAGCCACGACCGGACTTGATGCCACTGGCCCGAGAATCACCCATTAGTGGCACATTCTCCAAGATGTATGCTGGAGATACCGCTTGATGAAGCTTGCAAGTGGCGCAAAACCCGCACCATCTCCCAAAGCAGACCGTCTTTGAGTCTCACAATCCATTGCCATGCCCGGTTGATGAATGCTTTGGCGGCCAACCGCACTATCAGATCAAGGAGCCAAACTGCTCCAAATCCTGCGCCCCCCCCAACAAGGAAATGTTTGCATTGGCAAGGCCTTGTTGGTACACGAAACTGCAGACACCAGGCAAACAAGTCAGGGTACTGCTGTACCAATGAGCACATGGCGCAGTGAGACGCGTCGTGCAGTCTCATCCCTCTCCACATACAGGTAATGCCTACCCGCCACACCTACGTTAGCACAAGCAGGCATCCGGTTGCTGATCACGCCAAACAAGTCCAGAAGGCAAATGCCTTATCCATATAATGACACAATAGGTGTGATATCCAATGGTGACAACTGAGGTGGTCCTGGTGCAATACCCGCACTCTCCTCCTCTCCTGATGGTATTAAAAAGCCTTACCCAGGTTGTTGAACCCGTCTCGATCAGCAACCTGCTTTGCAAATCCTTGCTTGTACCCCACAATGGAGGTGAGCACCATGGCAGGTAACTCCGACATACCATGCATGTCATCCTGCTCTGCTGGAGGGTGGGAACTCCTCTGCATGGGCATTGCCTTCCAGCACTCTCGGCCAACTACTGCAGCTGTAAAGGGGCTAGTGTTGGCATCTTGCCCGGTGGGCAGCCACAATACCCCAATGAATGTCACAGGGAGCTGTGCACGACGACCACCCTGATGCCATTTCTTCTAGTGCCGTGTAGGATGCTGACTCCTCCAAAAAGCAGGGTGAAGCCCATGGGATATAAACTACCCCACCAACGAGAGGACATCGTAAGAAGACCGCGTCTGTCACAATGGCCTTGGGCTGCATCACTGAGCCATCTACAGGATGATCTGCTTGTAGTCCAATGACCAACTCACGCCGTGTCATGCCCCGAGCCTGCTATGATCCTCCCAGAGATGTCTGTATCTGGAAAGAAGAAGGCTCAATATCTGCCTCCATGAGGCCCAAACCTGCAATAGCAGCCTGCCCAAAATCAGTGGCTGAGCCCCCGGGTCCAACAAGACCACAGTGGCCGGTACTTCTGACTGCGTGTCCACTCAAAGAGGAAAATGCCCATCCTGGTTGTCTAAACACGACAACTAGGTGTACCATGGCGCGCTCAAAGGCTGGCCTAGCTGGCAGCTCCGTCACACCTGGTAGCTGGTGTACTTGCCAGGTCCCAGCCGTGGCAGTCTTGACCCTCAAATCTGAGGATACCCTCTGCCACTACACCTTCAGTAACTCCGAGAAGACAAGTGAAGTGACCTCCCCACTCTCACAGAGTGTTGCTGCTAGTTGAACACCTGCAGCTGGCTTACCCCCGGCGTCGCAATCATGGTTGCCGAAAACAGTGGGGCTTTGACACTAGAGGTGGCTGCCCCCAAAACACACCGGTTGTATAGCCTTGATAGCAGGGTGTCAGTGCGCACGTGGTAGTTCTCCCACAATGGCATGTAACCTCCGCCTCGGTAACAGTAGGCGAACTAGGTGCAATCGATGGCGTCGACACAGTCTCGCCAATGTGAATGACTGAGGAAGCATTGCCTGACGGCTTGTCATCCCCACGCTGTGGATCCAATTCCACCTCTGACCATTTTGGCTCAGGAACTCGTGCTGCTCCTCGGTCACGGCTTGGTAGCAGACTTCACCTGCACTAGTGGTAGTGCTGCCCTCGCACATGAATCCATTGCCTCCCATATCTCCTCCCTTAGGCGTAGGAGGTGGACCATCCGCTTGGGAGCCGGTACGCCTGAATTGTATCCATGGCAGCGAGCTTTGCTCTAGCTGCTGATGAAGCCGGCTTGGCCGGCCTTGGTCAAGACACGTGACCTCCGCGTCCTGGCCATGTTGAGCTTGCCTTGGCCTGCACTCGTGCACCGACCACCTCGTCTTCTCTGGGCTCGCCCCGGCCACCATTGTTCCCTTGGAACTGGCCTGGGCGCAACTAAGGATGCACAAGTCATGACACGGGCATCTTCATGCCCATACTCTGCAACAATGCCCACACGCAACTGTGCAGGCTGTGCTGTGTGCGGCCTTTTGCCAATCTCTGGGCAATCTCTCTTGACATGGGTACTCCACATGTCCAACATATCCCCCTGGATGATGTTGGCCTGCAAAAGATGCCACGGGCCTCTGCACCTGAGGTCCCCTGTAAGCTCCATGGAACTTGGGTGGGAAACCTTGCCCCCTGACAACACTGTTGGCAGTCCCTTGTGCCTGTGGGGCTGGCAGCTACACCTCATGCAGGCATGTCCTTACAAATCCAATGGTAAACAACTCGCTCCTCCACCATGTTGAGCTCAATCCGCTCAGCCAGCCCAAAACACATCTGCTAATGTGGGGTTGGGCTGTGCTTGTAACAGGGTTGCATCTCGCACCCTTCTCTGAGCTCCTTGTCCAAAATCCAGACCAAAACTGGATTGCCTGAGCTTCAGTAACCCTTGGGTCACACTGATCAAGCGCCTCATAGAATGACGCCTCTCGCAGGCTCTCTGGTTTGCGCTGGAAGTATTGCAAAACTTCGCAGCTTCTCAGTCCGTACACCTTGGTAGTTCCTCCGCAACTCCTGGAAGAACTCACCACCGGGTGAATCTAGGCCACATGTGTTGTAGTCGTGGCAGGAGGAGAGTAGCACCTTTTTGAAATAGGTCCACCTGCAGAAGTACCGGCACTACTTGTTCCACTATTAGTGCTGGCAGTTGGAGATATTGTTACGCTGATGCAGCTACTGGTCGCGTCGTGCATCGAGTAATGGAGACGTAGTCAAGTGACCAATACATCCTCCACTCCTCAATTCTCTGCTTCATGTCCTCGCCTGAAACTCGTGGTAATCGTCCATAGGCGAGCCTCCAAAGGCTGGAACAGTCCCTTCCACGCCATGAATGGGTGAATAGCTGTGGATTGCGCATCTGCCTGCAAATCACACCATTGTCGAAGCTCCTGGATAAAGTCATCCAACCGATTGTGCCCACAGCTCCAGAGTACCTACGAGGCCCCTGGTAGCTCCATACATCTCCTCCATGTCGTCCCACAACAATGGCAAATGAAACTGCACACCGTTGATGAAGCCTCCGAGTTGTGTTTGACTCGTTTGCATAGTTGGAGGGTGGAGGTGAAGGTGGTCTGAAACTACACTCGCATGGTGAAACCCACTCTCACTGCTACTGCCTGTAGCGTACTCCCTCAGAACCCCTGGGTAACTCCGTGATGACACTCACAATGTGCACCTCCCCACGTGACATACAAGGCTCTATATAATTCTAATAGTGAACGGGTAGGCACCTGTTGCAGTTTAAGGGTCATATCCCAGTGGACTCGGGCACACTACACCTGCATCCACCGCAAGAACTCTATGGTTGGCTGGTCATCAACCCAGTCTCACCATAAAAGAAACACTGGGTCTGGCTGGTCATCACTCCAGCCCACCACCGACAACATACCTAGGATTGACGGTGATCAAATCCGGCCTAATCCCTAGAAGCAAGGCGACCACACAAAACCAACATGGCGCACAGAGTCAAGCATGCAGGTGTAGGGGGGATCCAAACACAAGAAATCAAAAAAACATCAACACCCACACACCAAAATCCAGCTGCAATGCTGATCGTGCCAAGCAGAATATCCCAGCCCAAAACCCCGGACTGACTGGCCTCCACCAGAGAGGCTTTGGCAACTACGAGTACAAGTAATGAAATAGTACAAAGATGGAGGGAAGAAAGGAAGTCCGCCCAAGCAAGATCTTAATCCTGATCTATGCCTCTAACTTCCAGGACTTTCTCAAAGGCCTCGCTCTGCGTGATGGTAAGGTGTAGAGGATATCTATTCCAGAACCTGCCACCCTGCGCACCTAACATGTCCAAAGCTACAGTAGCTCGCTCTAACCAACCCTCCTCCTCTTTCTGCCAGGTAGAGACAAAGCAATACTCCCCACTCCCGCTCAACTGAAACACTAAAGGAAAACAAAGGTAGGGTCGATAGTCTCTCAACTCGAAAGCTTTGACACGGTTGCGGGTGTCCCATTGCGAATGACTGCATCTCCTTCAAGCAAAACAAATTGTTATTGCTAATGAACCCCCGCTCGTGGTTGCCTCGGGAAGAGCGTATCCGACTGCAACCATGTCTGACTGCCAACTTGTGCAGCTCCTGCTCCTAGCTCCAGTACACCACGGATTGTGGGTGAACACCTTGGTCCCGGGGGCTGTCTTGGCTGTGTTCCAAGCCTAGCTTTCACCCACTTTGGTATTCACCTACAGCAGCAGAACTGCTTGCTCCAACAGAGTTTTGACTGGCCAAAGCAATATTGAGGCCCTCAACGCCAACTACAGCAGTTTGGTCTATTGCAATGCCTGACTCCCAGTATGCAATCACTCGTCCAACTGCTCTCCACTCAAGCAAAGTCTGAGTTCCTGAGAGAAACATAAATGTCTCAGTGTGTGCACAGGCTAAGAGAAGAGACCTGCCCTTCAATTACGTCCTCATTGCCCCCAGCCATACAAGGAGGACATCCACAAATTGTGTCTCATGTAGACCACAACAGGTTCTAGCTGAAACAAAGTTGTGGATCTTTATAACATCCACACACTACACTCAAAAAAATTCCATAGATATTTTAGCAGAGTCCAGAAAACTAAAACAGGTCTGAATATGTAGATTTCCACAATTTGCAGGTACCGCGCAAATTTGAGGTAAACAGCCTTTGTATGACAAAGTTATGGCCAAAAGGCTCTTCTTCACAATAATATATGTCATTCAAATGAAAAAATCTATTACAATAATCGTCTTGGTTCCCTGTCCATGGTTCCCTGCGAATTCTAGCATTCTCCACTATAAAACAACATTTTGAGCTCCCAGCACGAAAATATCTTGGGCTACAATCCACTCCGTCCGCCTCCCTTATAGAATGTGAAGATCCACTCACAGCAAGAATCCTGGAAGGAATGACAAGGGAGTCAGTTCATCCGAACTGTTCGTTAAATCCGATTGCAATCTTGCAAGCATGGTCGTTACAACTGTACCAGACGTTTTGGTAACTATGGCCATTGTGCTCGTTCTTTGGAGAAATCTTCAACTTCGGGAGTTGCTGTGCAAGGGATTGTCTGTCCTCAAACGTGCACGGCGTCCTTCTACCTCCTTCAGGAAGCCTGGCTACCACAGACACGTCTTGTCATGCGTCAAGCATGGCTATGTACTGCAGGGCAGATGCCAGCATTTTTGTGTGTAGGTTGCGATGGCAAGGGCATGGCATAAACAAGCTGGCATGTGTGGAGAGTGCGAGGTGTGTGGGCTAGCTCAAGCCGTTGTCAATTGTAAGGACGATGTAGCTGCACTTTGCGTTTCAGGCGACACAAGTATCCATTCAGCCAACTCACTTGCCTGTCGGCATGAGCTGGTATCAGTCACTCCTTTCTTTGAGTGTCCGAAGGTGTAAAAAGAGCCCGCGTAAACAACTTTGGCTGGCAGTGCCTGAAACTGAATGTAGCGACTTGTTGAAGGATGATGATCAAACTACCGTGGCTGACGGGACTTCATGGCTTCTCCCTCAACCTCTTCTGCCACTGGCAACTACACGGAGGTTCCATCGCCTCCATGGCTTTCTAGCATGCAGTCCCAGTGGTGGATGGCAATGTTATTTGGTTTTTGCAGGCTACGAGCCATATCTTCTAAACAAAACATCAGCTATAGTCAAGCTTATGGGCTCTAGCCACACGTTGTGGATGCAAAAGAGGGCCTGGAGACCTTAACCAAGCTTGATGGAACTAGGGGTCGTTGTCTGCACCCCTTCATCACCCTATCTGCTCTCCTTGTCCTATTGGCAATCCACAGCTAATCGAGGACAGCACCATCGCCACTTGGCAGTTCATCATGTGTTTTTTTTAAAAAATTATTACAGACCCGTCCAAGTCCAAGATCGAATTCCTCAAGCATAATCACCAAGCCTCATTGCTTGTTGATCTTATTGACTACAAATATTCCCACCGGTTCTGCTGTAACTATTCCACATGAAAGCCAAACTACGGCACAATCTGCCTTCATGCCAGCTGTCCCTGCTCGCTGACCAGAAAACCACGATAGCCAGCCAACTTCTCAACTCGGCCTTTACTGATTGCACACCATGATATATGCCATGAACAACTTCACCAAATCGTTTGTCATCGAATACCGATATAACATGGCACGACGACTTGTAGACATGAGCCCATCAACCAGTCCAACACCTGGCTGCTCACTAGTGTAGGTCTGAAACCATCAGTCTGCTCAGGAATTACCTAGCATGGTACTTTTATCTCTGCAGCTGAAGTCGAAGACCACGGTCCACCTACTCGCGTAACCAGCTGCACCTCCGCTTCTAACCACCAAGACAATGAAGGCTTGCATCCCAGCCTTGCGAGACAACAATAATGCTGATCGTTTCACCATGCTCGGCTCTCAATCTGCCGCTCAAGTGACCGTTATAAAGGGAGAATACCCATGCACTTTCGTGTTCCGCTTTCAACACACAGAGCCTAACTTGCCATTGCACCCTTGTGTTTCTCTCTCACACAAAACCCACAAGTGCTAAAAAAACTAATTAAGCTCACTGCACTCACAGATGCAAACTCATCTCTCTCGAGTGATAGAACAAGCTAAGAGACACACTGTTCACACCAGAAACAACATGAAATCCATCGCTATCACTCGTTAAAACAGAAGTCGAGTCAGGGGCACCCCAAGCTATGGGGACTCCACCCCACAACAACCTATACTCCCATCATAAGCACACTCAGTCCTAAACGATGCAGGAGCTCGGTCGTGCAGGCTCAACTCGAGAGAGATGAGCTGCGCGACTGATGCTCTTGAGAAGATAAGACGGTTCAGGTGTCAAAATAAACTTGACACCTGATTTAACACTTGACCTAAATCCAAGTGTTAAATATAAATAACTAGCTTTATTCTAGTTAGTTTCACACTGTGCTTATTTAACTTGACAGTTGGGCTACAGGTGGAGTTTTGACTTCGCAGGACCGTTGTCATTGACGATGCGCCACCACAAATATGTGTTGGTGATGGTGGAACACTTCTCCAAGTGGATTGAGTTGGTTCCATTGCCTGACTCAGGCTAGTGAGGGGCTGCGTATGCATTCTTGGATCGTGTGCTTAGCGGATTCGATGCTTCAGCTGAGGTACTCACGGACCAAGGGAGAGAGTTCTTGGGGGGGTTTCAGGCTTTGTGTGATAAAACCTTGATAGATAGCAAGCAAGCATCACTTACGTCATTCTCACCATATTTCTTTCTCTTTGGCCGAAAGCCAAATTTGCCTACAGCCACTCGTAGGGACACTGCTCAAGTCCTTAACCTTGACAATTCGGACGTGTGGGTACGTGCATGTGATCAGCGTGTAGAGTTATTCAATAAAATCATGCCTATGGCTTTTGAGAACCTTGCTATTGCATAACACCGTGATACATTGAGGTATGTCACTATACGTGGTGGAGGATATTGGGAGGTTCCACCCTGGGGACTATGTTTATTTGCGGCTACATGGGGTGTTATTCTGAGGGTTCGAGATGTGTTGCCCTCAGGAGTCATGATTTTGGAGGGTCGGGATGACATGACTTGGAAGGATAATGTGCGTGATTGTGCACCATGTCACCTTCCCAATGTCGATAGCAAGATTGACCCAAATTTGGTAGTGGTACCTTCAGGTTTGAGGTGTATGTTGTGTGGGTCTGCCAAATGGACAGCCACTATGTTGGTATGTGACTGATGTTCAAGAGGTTGACACATGGGATGCTTGACACCACTTCTTGATAAGGTTCTTGATGGAGATTAGTTATATCCACATTGCTTGGGATAATGGTAGTGGATATGACCAGTGGCAGCTAACAAGACATGGGCGACCAAGCTCATAGGAGTCAATACACGAGACCCTAGGCTCAAGTTCAAAGGTTACAAGATGACGACTAACGATGGGGCTACTCTTGTATCCGACCTCTTAATCTATCGAGTTTGAGTATAGTAGTGACAGTTGTGGAGGACTTAGTGAGGCTACGGTCACTATCACATCTTGTGGCTACCTGGAATTAGAGGGATCTAACACCAGCTAGGGAGGCGATTATGGTGGACTAGTGGTTATGCCAGACTAGTGCTGGACTAGTTGTTGCCTTGTGACAGCCTTGTGATAGACTAGTGAGTGATGTGCATGTGTGTTGTGTGGTTGTGGACATCGATGTAGTTGTATAGTGATATGTATACGCACGACAACTGTCAAGTTATTTTACCACTAGTGTAAAACTAGCTAGGAAATAATTGATTTTGATATATTGATATTTGGGATTGGCCCAAATGTCAATCTAGGGGCCAAGGTATGTTTAGGCACTTGGCGTGGTTATCTCCACGGCAAGCGCGGTGGGTTCATCTTTCTCGAGTTGAACCTCACCGCATCTAGCTATGGCGCTGTAATATAGATTCCCCATAGCACGGGGTGTACTTAGCTTGACTTTATATGAGTGTTGATTTCATGTGCAAAGCTTGTGAGCTCGAGAGAGCTTGTATTCTTGTATTCTTCTTCTTTATTATTCATTTATCATTGTGGTGGACTAGTGGCTATGCCAGACTAGTGCTGGGCTAGTTGTTGCCTAGTGGCAGCCTTGTGATAGACTAGTGTGTGATGTACATATGTGTTGTGTGGTTGTGGACAGCGATGTAGTTGTGTAGCGATATGTATGCGCATAACAAAGTGATGGAGCTCGGGATGCGCTAAACGCTCGGTAGAATGGCAAATCAATTATGCAATTCCCCCACCATCAAGATAGCTAAACCCCAAACCCATCAGTTACAAACACAAATTTAAAAAATGAGAGAACAAAAAGTTCCTGCTGAGCAATGGAACCTTCTCTTTCTGTTGTTCGCATGAAAAATAAGCAAAACCAAATGCTAATATCCTCTCAAAAACTCCCGGTCACAAGCACAGACTGCATATGAGTGAACATCTACAAATGTCTTCCCTCAGGTTTACGTGGAATATGTCAACCACGTCAACTAATATGCATTCCCTCAGCACCTACAAGCCAACGACCATTGTGTAATTATGAATGGAACATAAGGAAAGACATGTACCATAGCAAACACTATGAAATAATTCAATGAATGAAACATATATACCGCATAGATGCTTCAGAAATAAGGACAGCGAGGAGTGTAACACACTGCAATCATGGAGGTGCTCAACAAGTCCTTCAAGTTTGAGATGTTCATAAAACAAACTTGAGCAATGACGTTCACAATGAAGAACGATGTAAGTCCGGTCTGACCCATTAGGATTTCCATAATGCAACATGCAAAGTCGGTATCTTATATGCGGAGTGACGATCCACAATCGCACCCCAAAAAATGTGGGCAAATTTACATGATTTACATGCTGTTTCTCATTATAAACTATCTTTGTCATATTAACAGGGTCCAAGTAGCATTGTTTGACAACAAATCGGTACATGCATCTCTTTTGATGCCTTGTCATGTTTTGTTGTTTGTAGTCCTTATTTGTTTGGGTTTTTCTCTTGTGGATGCTGGCCCCACTTCCCCACTTTTCCCCCTTTTCGTGGGTGGACCTGCACGCCATTTCTTGGCATGCATAGCCTCTGTTACCTCCACAATGTTTACGGTATTGTCTTCTAGGCCATAGGCGCGGTGATACCTACGCCAAAAACATGAGTGGCCTTTTAGAACAGCTCTAATGAAAAGCATAAGTGTATGGCTAGTGGGATTGGACAGAACCTTTACAGTCTAAAGCATTCATTTCGTTTTCATGAATCATGGCATACTCAACAGGAATTCATACCTTGTAATGTTCATGGCACTATTGATGCGTGGTCCCTAAAGACTCCCAACAGAGATGCCTTTCTGTCGATGACTGAGGAAGGTGCATGGGGCCTCCTTCGGGGAGGATTCACCAACAATGAAGTTGGCCACCCGATTCCAAGGGATATATGCAATTTTCAGCTGTGTTCTCATCAGGTATCTGTCCATGCCATTGGGACCTCCATTGCACGTCATGGTGTGTGAAAGTACATGAACACAACAAAGAAATGAATGTGGCAGAGATGTGAGGGTTTCAGATGTTCATTGCAGAACTCACTCACCAACAAAGTATAACTTGGAGGAAGAGAACAATGAAAATCCAGAGAAGCATGTGTGAAAGTACCAGTGTCTGTAGCTCATGACTTTGCAGTTTACAAAGAAGGTGGGGCAAAAGATTGCCATGTTCAACCACTCCAGCCATGCTTTCACAAACAAGGTTTTTCTGAGTTTGCTGATGTCTTCTTTTGCTATCCCCACACGAACCTCGCACTCTTTTATCCTGCTGGGAGATCCTGGGCATGGAGAGCATGGAGAGAGCATGGAGAGAACCGTTGTACGAGGAAATGCACGATGGGGGGAGCAAAACCCTCGATCGGGGTGGCAGTGTATGTGACAGCGTGGCATACATCCCAACGTCGACCATTCTTTTCTTCAGATTTGCCATTTGAAACTTTGAATAGATGTCAGGATTATTTAGAAAAGAGGGCATGATGTATGCTTGGGATACCATGTAGGCTTGGAATGCAATGGCATGCATGGGGAGGATGAAGGCATGCATAGGGGGATGGGGACGATGCCATGCATGAGAGGAGGATGGGAGGCGGGACGAGGATGATGGAGAGGGCATGTGTCATGTCCCCGCAGCGGGAACATGAGGCACGGGAGGGCGTGCCGCGCAGTGTGCGGGCGATTGAGTGGGGGTGGGGAGGGGGGGTCCACGCTGGCCCCTGGCATTCAACTCCAGGGCCTCATCTAACTAATTACTTGGCTTCTCTTTTTGGAAGCCATGAATACAGAGTGGCGAGTCTGTCATCTGGAATCCATTCTGCATCCCCGGCCTGAGAATCCTCCGCAGATGCCACCCCAGACCTTAACGGGATATAATCTGACCCCCGGTAAAGGCCAGAATTTGGAGCCAAAGCAAATTACGAGTTGTTACGAGTTGTTGGGATGCACCCACACACTAGGCTAGGTAGAGAGAGCTGCAATCTGCAGGCCAGTGCGCCGCCTCGGCCACTCGCTAACATAAGGACGACAACTCCACATAGAACGTGCCTCTCGGGCGTGGCAGAAAGAAGGTTCCATTATGATATCTAGGTAGAATGTGCTCAACATGCATGGCAAGAGAGCACCTATGATATCCATCTCCGGAGTAGCGCCAATTCCACAGAGAATCTGCCACAGAGGAACGACAATTTCAAGTAGAACATCCCTGGGAGGCAACGAGAGGGTGACGTGACGGTTGGCATCAGCGGCCTGTGCGGTTTGCGTCCGTGGAACTCTTGCAAAGCTCTCGCACACCATCGCCCACCAGAGCTCAATGGAGCAGAGCAATGGTGATCACGTTGATGGAGGCCCCAAGAAGAACAGGATCCAGGTCTCCAATACTAAGAAGCCTCTATTCTTCTACGTCAATCTTGCAAAGGTACTACAGTCCCCATTAGGGTGGTGTTTTGACTTTTGAAAAGGAAATTAGTTGCCGAATGATGTTCTTCTATTTATTCTTTTCACTCTTCTTTCTTCCTCCTTATTTCCTTCTCCTCCTGCTCCTTCTTATCAGGCAGGACTTCAGATTGAGGGACTTTCAGTTTCTCGTTAAGGATGCTCAAACGTGTATGCTCCAAACATTTGTTTTCACGTAGAATGGGAGTGAGATCTTTTGGGTAAATGCTGGAGGTACGGCAGTGCAGACGATGTCACTGCTTGATTATACGATCTGCCCTGCAGGTTTTGATGATCTCCCGTATCTGTGTGTGTGAGAGAGACACAGAGAGAGTTCTCATCCCAAGGGAGCCAAGAATCTCTGATATTTTAGGTCTTTTTTCGTCCTTTTGAGAAGAACGAGCCACATGTTTCTTTCTTGTAATGAGACGAAATGGGTGTTTTGAGGTGCCAGAGATTTATGCAGCAGTACGATGAGGTGGAGCTCTCTGCACTCGGAATGGGTGAGTTCTTCACAAGTTGTTTTAGTTTAGTTTTTGGAAGGAAGAACACACTTCACTTGCCAAAAGAGGCCAAAGAAACAGTAGAGAACCGAAGTCTTCCCCCCAACCCAGCAACAACACCAACAATGCGAGCCAAAAAGCTCAGGGGCTGCATATGCCAACTGTTCTTCTCAAGTTTATAGGGTCCATAGTTTTTTCTTCTCCCTCTTTCCTTCTTCGTACTTTCCTTCCTTCAGTCTCTTCTTCTTGTCCTTCTTCAGGATCCACTGCAGATGGAATGTGGTATGTAGGAACCAAGCTTGGCCTTAGTTGGTTGGCAATGTGTGCTTTTACTTAGTCCATCAGTGTTTACCTAAAAGGGGTACAACATAGAACTTGATTGAGTGAGACAGAGGTGAACTTGTCAAGCAAAAGGACTCACTTGGAATTATGTGCATGATCTGTGCACAAGGCAGCCATTGCCACAGTGGTGACTGTGGTGGAGATTCTGAAGAACAACGGGCTGGCCATTGAGAAGAGTAAGTTGCACTGTTGGCCTTCATTATTTCTTCTTCAACTTTGTCCACTACTGTGCATCTTGTTCTTCCGCCATTTCTACTTTGCTCTCTTCTACGTCTTCTCCCTCTCTCAGTTCT
Organism: Takakia lepidozioides; assembly: GCA_030704615.1. Taxonomy (NCBI): domain Eukaryota; kingdom Viridiplantae; phylum Streptophyta; class Takakiopsida; order Takakiales; family Takakiaceae; genus Takakia; species Takakia lepidozioides. The sequence continues at coordinate 29,717,394 of CM060732.1, read as the reverse complement.
CCTCCTACTCACGCATCCGCTTTATTGTAGAAGGATGGTGGTGAAGGGAATTGGATTCATGATAATGCCTAATACTTTTGCGAATGCAGAGATTTGCACTTCAACGATCGATATGGGGGATGAATCAAGAGGGGGCCCAGTTCAAAAAGCAAAGGTCTGTTTCCATCCTGCTGCAAAAACAGCATCTATGGTTTATTCTTTCCAATGTAGAATTGGCTTCAAATGGAAAAGGTTCATGAAGATGATGGTTTCATTTTGGGTTTTTACGGGCATCAAACATTTAATGATTATCAAGAAATAAATGCAGAATAATTTAGCATCATTTGCTGAAGTCATGAAATAGTAAGTGAAGAAAGAGGTGAGGTTCGAGTAGAAATACCTAATTTAGCAAGCAATCGTATATGAGAAAGCAAAAAACATCTCAAACCACTGTTATGCTCAAGTTCCAACTTCCAAGAGCAGAGAATTGGTCTTTCTTAGATGTGAAAGGCGAAATGAGTTCAAGTCTTCTAAGAATTCCCGGTAGGTCTCGAAAATCCACTTTGGAGACTTTTGGGGTTTACTTGCCCTGGCTGCGTTTTGTAATGGATACCATCCCTTAGGGTTAGGGTTGCAGAGATTACCTGCCTACAGGAATGAGGCAGAAAACATAACAGAAAGTGGTTTCTTTTTGGTGGGTGCAGATGGAGATTGTCCTTAGTAAGTCGGATCAGTTTGATGAGCTTATGGCGGCAGCCGTTGAGGAGAATGGGATGGGTGATTCGCCATTGGATTAATAGTTTAGTTCGCTGTTGCACATTGCCATGTAGCCCTTTGTTTGTTTAACCCCTAACCGCTGCTGCAGCGCTTTCTGGGTCATTGCAAGTTTTTCAACCTTTGCAGAGGATTTGTGACAGTCACTACTATCTCCAAGTGAGATGACGCTTTCACAGTAAGATCTATGAGCTCACTGTTGGGATTCCCCACCCATTTACAACCATCATGTCATTGATATACTGAAGTTTATACAGAAATTTCCTTCTCTCTCAAAAGGAAAAACTTAGGGCACTTCATTCTATCAGCAAGAGTCATGATATTTTTGGCCTTGTTGGTAATTTCTAGACGTGATTAAGAGCAGCAGTTTTAAAGGAGGAATCATATCCTGGTGGAGACAAGCAGATTATTTGCAGTCAGTGTAAACACAGTTTGTGGGAGGTTAAGTGGGGAGCTTTCTTCAGCCCACTCACATTAATTAGGTTCTCTCTCTCCCTCTCTCCTGTGTGAAGTCTGGAGTTTTGCATGATTTGAATTATAAATAGCTGTCTTGGTTAGGTGTTCCCTTGTTGACGCAATTTAACAGTCTGACCTCTGTTGGGAGCTGATGAACTCAAGGGGAGCTATAACGGTTGGTCACTGATCTAGAGGATTCAGTTGATTTGTTCAGTTTTCTTTTGTATTCGCTCTAAGTATTAAGCCCCTCCTTGTTGCTTCCTTCCTTCTAATTTTTTCTTCAGTGTAACTTCCCTTAATATTCTGTGATGGTGGGTTTGTTTTCACTTTGGAACCTCTTCTTTACTTTGAGCATCATCAGATGAGCTGTGCACAGAGTTGTATGCTCTTTGAACTACCAGATATTAACCTCACCTCTAACTTATCCTTGGATGTGGTGATCTCATATTATCTTTGGACAACTTTCAAATGTGAGTGCAGAGTTAACTGGCCTTCACATTGATATGTATGTTTGCAGGAAATGTATGGATGTGGTTGTGTGTGTTCTTTGGGTTGGAAACTCGTCAAGCATTTTGCACGTCATTGATGAATTGTGCACTCAGCACATCCCAAGGGTGCAAATGCACATAACTCAAACAACCTTCACTGGGGCCAGTTTACAGTATGGTGCGATTGAGAGGCCAAGTGAAAAAGATTATGGGAAGGTAGAACCCATAGCTCTGGGGGACTCTTGACTTCAAACTGACATGTCAAAAGCAGTGGTTGAATTGGGTTCTCAAGTGCGTGGTTAGGCACGTAAAGCACGTACCAGAAATTTTTTAGTGTGCTGCTTATCCAGGTGAAGATTCGAGGCAAGTCCCCATAGGGCGTTACGCATTCTGTGACATCCCGCGAGAGCCTGGCCAGGGCATTCACAGAGATGCGTCTTAAGTGTTAGCATGCGTCCAAGATTCAGGCATGAAAATTGTTGGGGACAGTTCCCAAGCAAAATTGTGAAGTTTGGAATGCGGCCACGTAGCTACCCCATGATTTCACAGAGGCAAAGGGATTCGGAGAAGAGTCTCTGCAGTTTAAATCGAGTTTCTTCTTTCTCTTTGAAATCATTGTGGGGTGTGATTCTGTTCAAGGTTCATTGAGATTCATCATCTTCCTCTACGCCGTTTCCTTTCATTTCCATATTCTGTAGTCTGGTGTAATTGCAGTGCAAGAGAATCATCGTGTTCAGCTGAGCTCATTCGAATCTTCCAGACTTTCAACCTTATTTTGTTCAGCCGGTTTACCTTTCATTGGATTGCGAGGTCCTCCGGTCCAGTCAGTTATTTCGCACGTACAGATTTCACTTCCATTCTATATTTCTGTTTTTCCATCCCAACTTCGATCTTCGGTTTCAAGCCCTCTCTGTCTTTCTCTCTTCGGACTGCGCTACCCACCCCCCCCCCCCCCACCCCCGGAAAACAAGTGCGCACATTTCAGCCATGACTACGAGCTGTGGGCTTGGACTAGTACAATCCCCACCAGCAGCTTTGAACGCACTCGTAATCTCATCCGACCCTCCGACGCGAACATCCTGCAATCCTCCTCGGCTATTCCCGAATTCGACTAGATCCGCCAAAACGTACTCTCATATCCCAAGCCATGGAAGGCGTGCAGTGAAGGCCTTGCGCATCCGGGCAGCTGCGGAGGTTGCTGGTAGCGCTGCCATCTTGACTAATAAAGAACTGATCAAGAAGGCGGATGCGTACTTCGAAACAGATTTAAGACCCATTGTTTTGTTTGATGGTAAGAGAAAGTTCGATTTTGCGTGCAATTCTCACTACAGGAACTATCAATTTTGTGAGTTCCCACTTGTATGTATTATCTCAGGCAGGAATTTGGAACTTACTTCTTCATTCCAATTGTCAGGCTGTACTGTAAAATTAGGGTAGGGTAGTTTCATTTACACGCTCTCTCTCTCTCTCTCTCTCTCTGGTACGAGGCTACGGCAAACAACCATCTTATGAGTACATTGGTACTGGATTCAAACTCATGCGGAGATAAATACCCCGTAAATAAACACTCAATTGGATTGTCGACCGTCGTGCCGGAGCACTAAGGCATCGACCTGTGGGTTTTCATAGGGACTGTCAATCAGTGTGCCACCCATACCGTTCATGAACATGCTTGAATTGCTTCTGATGGGGCACTTTTGCTGTGGAATAGGCTGCATTTAGCTAGTGCCCACTAAGTTGATGTCATGGAGTTAGATTCGAGTTCCACGCATAACCTTTAGATGGCCTTTTACAACAATGAAATCGTAGATGTCGGTCTCATCTCTATTTTTAGTGATCAACTGAGGTCATGATAACTTTAGGATCTTGCGTGCCGCTCAAGAGGAGTGGCCTGTTTATAATTCCAGTGTTTATGATTTGGATTGAAGCTTGCTGGCCGTTCATGTGTGTTTGTGCTGTTATGCAGTTGGGTTTTACAGACCTGGATGTTCTGACCTGTTGATTAACATCATTTTCATGCCCTAGGACTTTCTTAGCTTGGTGTATGAAGTTTTCACTGCAGCTGCCACCTCAAGTGTTTAGTGCAGGGATTCCCAGCAGCACTACACATGAAGCTTGGTCAGAGATCTAGCGCGGATACAGGAGATCTACATTTTGTTCTCACTAATTGGAATTCCATGCTGGCAACTTCTGGGGACCTTTTGGTTATTTGAAGTCTGTGTTTAGTTACACAAGTCTCCTTAGGGCCTTGACGGGTATATTTTTTCAAGCATACATAGAGGCAGGAGATACTATAATTGGTTGTGGGGAAAACTGAAAAAGTTCACAACACAAGAAAGTGACACTCACTAACAAGGATTCTGGTACATGGCAGGAGTATGTAATATGTGCAATGGGGGTGTCAACTTCGTCTTAGACAACGATCGTATTGGGTGATTCTCGTGCCTCGTGCTTCACAATGCCCTTGGATTTTTCTGGCTAAGTTACATTCACTTTGGCACTGCATTTTCTCTATAACATATAACTGTTCTGCAGTAATTGAAGGACAAGTAGTTTATTCATTATGGCCCTTTTTGCATTTTATTCTGTCATTGATCTTAACCGTAGGCGGCTGCGATTTGCTGCGCTGCAAAGCGAAGCTGGGAAAGCACTGCTACTACGATCAGGCCGGTCTCCTACTGACATCTCCAGTTTGGTCCTCGTTGAAAAAGATGGGTACAGTTTCCCCCCCCCCCTTCCTCTCTCTGTGTGTGAGTACATTCTCTCTCTCTCTACCCGAAGGACCTTTTGTTCCCGCTCAAACTGGGCGCGGGGTCAATGGCCACAAGGCTACGGCAAACAACGTCTTATGAGTACAATCTACCCGAAGGACTACCTAAGTGAGGCTGGGGCTGGGCTCTAGGATGAAGTTCAGACTAAGAGTAAGCTAGCTTCCTGTGTATGATAAGTTAACCCAGTCCTGGAAAAAGAAACCCATGTGCCAGACTATGGGCAATATGATGTGAGAATAACAAAGCTGAGGCCCTGTTTTCAAAGGGTGAGAAAAGACTGGCAGTGGACATATTTCACTCATAAGTGGGGAGACATTGTCTTTCTTTCTTTGGTCCTTTTGTTGTTGGATTGTGATGAGCCTTTTGACAATCTCATGCTGAATGCCCTACAGTGTTTGTCCCTTGACGAGCTCAGGGGGGAGGAAGTTCCAATGGACTGAAGAGACTTTCCCCTAGCTGATTTACTGCCAATAGCATTGTCTTTCAAATTTGGCAGTTTATCTCAAGTGTGCTATGCTTGGTTGAGCAGGGCGTACATAAAGTCAGAGGGCATCGCGGACTGGCCAAAATAATCTCCAGGCTTTCTTGCCTGCCCTTGCCAGTCTCGCTCTTCTTTTCCCCTTGTAAGTATAAGATGTATAACTATCCTCATTTTCTTATTGGGTTGTGTCCATGGTTATCTCCAGGCCTGTCCGTCTTCCTCTCAATAGCTACAATCTTTGTCTTGCAGATTCTTCAGGGACTTTGTTTATGAAAGAGTGGCAGACAACCGGTACTCAATGTTTGGACAAACTAGTGCATGTCGGACGTCAGACATGCGATTCAAGGATCGTTTCATTGAATAATCATGCTCACTAACTGCCATGCCAGATCCTGCAGCTCCATCACTTGGTTCGTGCGATGGAAGATATATTGTCTGTAAAGCTTTGCTGGTTTGCATAGAGGGATGTAAGCTTGAAATTGAGGGAAAGAATAGTGGTGATATAATGATCTGGCTTGTCCTTTGAAAATTTCAACTTTGTGGTGAGAATGTTTGGAGTCCATGATGAAAGTCAAAGGGGCATGCATAAACAGGCAATCAGGTACAGCAGGCCTGGCATCTTTATGACTAGAGAATTGCTGTCGATTGGGATCCTGAACCTGCAAAATATCCAATGAAGATGTGTGAATAAAATGGTTTGGAAATACCTGTTTACAACCTTCAACTGATCTTACATCTTGTGCAAGGCAATGAGACACTGAAAAAGAGAATCAATACAGTATGGCCTTCGCCTCCCAACTGTTTCTTTAGGCCAGTGTTCGAAGAAATATGGGTAAACCTACTTTATAGGCTTTTTGACTACGTGAGTGAGAAGGCCCAAGGTAAGTCTCAATCTACTGACCTGCTTGATCTCAACCTTAGATGAGGTTTTGCCAATGGCTCACAACGGCTGCCAGAACCTTTGTCAAATCCATGCACAGTTCCCTCACCACCAACTGGTATTTCGATGGAAGATCGCTGTCTGAGACTATAACTGACCTTAAATACACTCTCATCTAGACGCCACAATTTATAAGCTTCTCAACTTCAGCGTCCACTGCTTCTCCTGTTTCCAAACTGTCGGTTTCCTCAAAATCTTCAAGCTCAGTTTACTCCACACCATCACCACTTGAGATGTGACCACTGACCAGACTTGACTTTTGCAGACCGAATCAGTACATCAAACATTACACACCAAGATGGGGTCTTCTTATTACCCCCTGGTTTCAAAGACATGCAAATAATACAGCTCTACAATTGAAAATGCTATGCCTTTAAGCTTACCAATCAGAAAATTCTTGCTCTCTGTCTTCATCCAACTCACTAAAACATCACTTTCACTTCAACTTCCCAGGCTGTCAGGTGGCGCATTGAATTTCTACATCGTGTACCCACATTACCTTGCATGCTGATGTGAATTGGCGACTTTCTCTTATGCCTTGCTGCTGCAGAAACCAATTGCAGTCCCTGACATTGTGCAGTAACAGATGTGGTTCTCCTTTGCAGTGGCCTGTCCATTCCACCAGAGCAACCCCCTTTCATAACCAAATGATCAATTACAGGTTGCAATAAAGTTTAACTCCATCACAGTAACAACAGGACAACTTGGAGTATATTTTACTCTTCAAGATCGTCACTGAACAAAGGCAATCACTCAGAAAGATGGGTCAGGCAAGTAGCAACGAGCAATTGGAATTCACATGGACAGAATTGTAGTAAAAACTACGTAGAGTCAGAATAACCAGACTTCTAGAATAATTTCACCCACTGCAAACAAGGCAAGGCTGAGTGGCACCTTTCCCTTTCCTTCTTCCTCGATATTTTGAACATGGGAGCGAATCCATGCCATACAAGCAACAAGAGGATTTCCCTTCACATTAAAGACTTGCCTTCCAAGATTAATAGTGCATCTTCCTTCAAGCTATGAGTAGCTTTCTTCCAGCCTGAAGCTCTGGGCCACCCTTCTCCAGAAATAGATGGCATTGTTTGGTGGCAGCCTTTCTTGCTGCAACTCTACATTTGTGGCCACCAGTTCCTGCTACAAGATTGAACTCAGCAAATTTGAGCACCGCAAAGCATATGCAGATGATATTCATCACAAATATTTTGCAAAGTTTGTGCACCTGCTCTTTCGTTTTGTTTGGACATCATGTTCTCAACATATGCCTATTGCATAGATGACAGCTGTTTCAGGCAGAACCATAATTGCAGATCATAGGATTGGTATGTTTCTTGATAAAGAGAACTTACATCAGCTGATTCTGCAAGGAAATTGCACAGTATTCAACCAAATCAAGTATGACTGCAATCCAACAATGCTACTACTACGGCACTCCGCACAGGGGTGTGAGAGGCTAGCATTCATGCAACTCGTGGAGGTCCAAGTATGCGAGCAATCTGAGCCAGTAAGCAGCTCCTGGAGCTCCAAGTCCACTGAGTTACATTTTACCACCAACAGTATTTCCTCGTCTGTCACAGATTTTATGACTCCTTGATTCCCTTGGTGATTTACCCTTTGACCTGCACAGACAGATGATGAGTTCAGACTCTCATGGAGAGATGCCTAACTTCAGCCTCCATGCCTAGAAGGGAAATCCTCAAATCCAGTTGAGTTCAATTTGCTGCTTCTCAAGGGCAACAAGACACTCTGTACTCTTTCATCCACTTGACAATATGTCCGTCAGCCCCAGCAAAGTGCCCCTCCCATCATACAGCCAACAACCAAAACACAAGAAACTGACGCAAGAGACCCATTGCGCTCTTGTAAAGCGCTCCATGAATAGACAGTAACCAACAGTGAACTTCAGTAAGCCATGACTGGTATGAAAACTCATGGCAACACCACAAACATTGCCTATGACACTTTTGAACATGAGGAGCAACAGTAAGCCAATCCCAGACCCTGACAATTTTGCAAAGAAGTACAATGGTGGAGGCTTTCAAGTATACGAACCTGATGGAAAATGGGTGGAGTGTGCCCCAATCTCTCCTCCTTTGTTACGCTGGTGACACTCCAGGTTCTTGAGAATCGGATTGACGATTTTGTTCATGCTTGACCAGCCCTAAGCTTTTCAAGCTGAAGTTGCTAGATCACCACATGAAATGTAAGGTGTATCTAAATCGAGAAAGTATTGATCTCCAGGCGAGTCTTTAAAACTGGTGTATGGTCCAAAGTCACCCTCAAGCGACTTGTCAGTAAGCTGTCCTGTTTCTAAAATACTAACTTCCCACTGACTCTTTCAACCAAAAAACTCCTAGAAGATGGTCCTTCCACTTCTAGCTGACTAAGAAACAGAGGGGAGAGGGAAAACTGTCAGATAGCTACCAAACGAGCCATCTATCTACAAAGTCAAATGGAGTCATAACAGTGTCCTGAAAAGGCGAATAGCGAGGGAAGCAGTACGACCTCCCCGGCGATCCAATTCTGTAAAGAGACCAGCATTCACAGGCTGGGCTTTATTATAGAGATCATCACGTTCTCTTTGAAGCTGCTTGCGTAGGTATGGCGAAGTGGTAAGAAGCCACAGCTGTGCTTCTAAGTCTCTATCACAAGAGCGATATCCAAAGTTCGAGCTACCAATTGACGTAATGCTGGGTACTCCATCTTCCCCTGTCAGGCTACACCACAGCCCCTTGGCATGAAAAGTCCAACCCTCCCTTCCATACTCATAAATGTTGAGGCCACCTCTCCTACTAACATCCTGAGCTTTTTCTGTGTCGTGAACGTTTAGAGATTGTGCACGCTCATGTAGACTCTCCTCCAACAGGGAATATGCACGAGGGATCCAGCCTGATAACCCCTTAGATCCGTAAAACCCATTGGCCTGCCCCACATCACCATTCACTTGTCAGTAGCCTTCCCACAGGTATGTGGCCATAGGCCCTGATCAGAGCACAAAAAAGGAGAGGAAGGATAGAAGAGAGTGGGGTCCACTACCTATCACAGAGGGTTCCCTCCTGCAGTGGGATTTACCTTTTAAGGTAATTGTACCTTCCAGATGTTCTTGAGAAAGCTCTTTACCATAGCATCCATCAACATGATTATTCAACAGAGAACTGAGACCGAAGGGAGGTCACCGCTTCAGCTCGAGCTTCTTGCCAAAGTGCTGAATCATCCATCCTGGGATCCACCCCAAAACCTATGCAAGAAGCTATTGACTTGTTGTAGAAGGCTCTTCTCCAGGAACCACTGGTCTATGGAGGGTTCCAACTCCATGTGGTGGCAATTGACAGGTCTCCCTTGAGCACTTTCATAAGAAACCATTTAAGCAACAGAGATAGAGACTGCAACTTCCATGACACTTTAGACCACTCTAAAACTTGTTAAATCAATTCTCACAACACGTTGTTCTGTTCCTTCTCCCAAACTCCTGTAAAACAGAGAAACTAACACCCGCCAGCCACAGATATCTTAAAGCAAGTGCATCACCTTTGGTGAGGCGGTGAGGATTTTAACATGCTTGTTGGTAGCAGCTTCCAACAGCGCTGCTTCATAGGCTGCAGTCAAGTTGAAGTAGGGAGACGACAAATGGATATCCGTCCCTGATGGCAACTGATTTAACAGCCATAGAATAGCATCTTCATCTTGTCTAATCCCGAGGGGTCCCATTTGCACAGTTGGAAACAACCATGTATCCACCCCTTCCCCAATAGTTGGTGAGGTGGGTGGTGGCAAAAGCAATTCCGATACTGCGTGAGCCATTTCGGATCGAAATGCAACAGGATTGACAAGGGGGTCCAGTTGACCATGGAAATGTGGAGCTTTCCAGCCATATCCAGGGTATAAGAGAAGGATGCCACTAAGTCAATGAGAGAGGAAAAATGGGCTGCCAAAGGCTTGCAATTTGGGAAGCAGAGATATCGGTCTTGACGTTGGTGAAAATACGAGGTACTGAGATTGGCACCTGATATCACTACTGTATCATCAAAGATGAACGCCTTGATGTGGCAAACCCCTACAACCTCCTTCAGCCTTGCTGGCAGAACCCACTTGAAAGCTTGCTTCAGTTCAGGCGTATGATACAAAGCCACTTGCAGTCGCTCCACATGTTTTCCCCCAGTATTGCTGCGCCAGGTGGCCGAGTCTGAGAGCAACAAGTCTGCCAGCATTGCAGCACTGGAGCTGTAAATGTCAGAGGGATCCTGGGATGGACGAGTAGTTCGCAGCGCATCAAACAACAGGGTCACCCGAAGTGAAGGATTCCTTGTTAGCGAATCTGCAATGACATCCACCTGCCCATATTGACTGTGAGAGAATTTAGGCCTCCCCGACATGGTATCAGGTGACATATATTGTAGTTGAGTACTCATGCACAAACAAGTATCTGATGAAAATCTACCACATGCAATTCCTGGTATGCTTCAAGGACCAAAGAAAGAAACCAATTTCCCCAAAAAACAAAAGAAAGAACAACTGCATTGCTCAGACTACCTACATGTTGCAATCATTGCTGAAAGCTGACTCGATAGATTCTAGCCCGAGTTCCCAGGTTACTCAAATTTAACACTAGAAGCTACTAGGACAAATCAGCATCCATAAATTATCTTCTATTGGTACTTCAAAGAATTCGTGTTGCAGTCTAACAAACTTCTACTCACTTCACTGAGTAGCATACATCCTGGTTCCTTATTGTTCGCCCTTGGAGGCATGCACAAGTTGGCTCCAGACGACCACACACAACGGATCATACTGCTTACTGCATTGAAAGTTTGTAGAGGACTGCATATGCTAAACCTTCAGAATCCTACTAGAGTTCGGTGGCGGAACAAACCAGCTCGCGTTCAAGATTCCCAGTACCGATGTAGAGAGAGGCCATCAACACACGCTCCCGCGCATTGCGTACCCCGTCCTTCAGCACTTCCAAGAACTCGGTCGGTGTTTTCAACACCTCTATGCTCTCCCCTTTCACAGGAATAGCCTTGGCGAACCCAATCAGCCCTTCCAATAGATCCTTGGTCATACCTCCCAGGGCATTGCTGTCTTTTGCATAGGTTGTGATTCGTTGATGGAAACTGTAGACGGAGAGCACTCTCACAGTCGGGTGGATGCTCTGTTCCAACAACACCTTTCTGTTGGCCTGCAGTGAGCGAGAGAGGTGGAACGCTAGGGCTTGGGAAGCCATGAGAGCACCCTTTGTGTATAGACCCACGCTTCCTTTCGACAGTTGAACCCGGCGAAGAAGATGGTTCTACACTCAAATCATTGCTCCAATTGCGAGGAAGGATTGCCCAGTCCAAAGGCCAGATTTTGATGCAGACTCACAGTCCTTCAGAAATGAGTGAGAAATGAGAGTCCGGCTGTGAGGTATCGACGAGCCAACACGATCCGAGTAAATAGTACGCCAACTTCTCTGTTCAAATTCACGATTCACATGCGAAAAACCACGCACAAGAGGATCGCTGAACCGCTCTCTGTGCCTCCCAAGGTAATTCCCAGGGAATCTACAGTGCATTTATGGGATTTGGACCTCCAAGACATCAGGTAGCCCTAGGGAAAGGCAAAGGAAAACTGACAAGCTCTGCAGATACTAAGGAAGAGGAGGCCGGTCTCACTAACTTTATGCTACCATCAACTAATAATACTGGTAGCACCCATTTGATGAGTTCAATCGTTTCTGCCAGTCAATTCAAGTTACCCCTACTGTTCGGATTTTCTCTCGTTTATGGTCTCTTAGGTGAGTTGATGGAAGGTGGGTGCAGGTAGAGCAGCCCACAATGGGTGCATGACTAAAAAGTATGAATGCCAAAAGCATCTTTGGTCCCCACGGCCCGTCCTCTTCTTTCAACTAATCTCAATCTTTCAACCATGACCACATCATCTCACAATTGCCCATCTCTTGACAATAGCAGTTGCACCATTCTCCAAGCCACTCATTGCCTTTACATACAATGGTTTGTCTATTGACCATTTTCGTTATTGGCGCTTACATGGACTTTGGAGGGCTCTTAAGCCTAGCAGTGCAATGAGAACCCTCTGCCAACAGACATGGGAAAGCTATCTTGAATTTTGAGACAACTACTCCACATGTGGTTTTCAAACTTCTGGTTTCATATCACTATGTCAGACTGAGACTTCGAAGATGGAACCATTTGCAAATAAGTGGTTGATAATCTTATACCAGGCAGCCTTCCACTGCATGAGCTGGTAGATATATGGATATGGACTTCTTTGCTCACTAGAGCAAACTTGCTAGTACACCTTACAATTGCTCGGCTTCACAGAGGTCTGTTTAACTCTGGCCTGACAGAAATGACCGTCAACACAACCATGTGATGCTTTGTCATCGTCCATAACCAAAAACGATTGACAGATTTCTCATAAACTACCTGTTTGTTTCAAAATGAACAGAGCTGTCATGCTTGGCCAAGGACTACGATCGTAGATCAACCCAGCAGAAACTGCCCCTTCACTAACTTTCATGGCTATCTGCCCCTCAACATACATGATCATTCGTAGAGCAAAAGACTTACATTACATTTACAAGATTAATCTTGACGGTATCATTTTTTCTTTTTGCCAATCACTGACTTAGACTCTTTGCTGGACAAGGTAGCAGTGCTACCAGCTGGAGTGTTTACTAGATGCAACCGAGCTCCTTCCTTGCAAGCTTGGGCGGCTGCCTTCATCTCATTGGCTGCATTTATGAACTTCCCCACCTCCTGCATAGATGATTTGAAATGAGTATCCCAGCACCATGAGAACAAACTAGGATGGAGGTGTCAGTCACTAACTAGGGTTAGGTTTGTACTGGTAACAGCACCGGGGCTTCCATGCACAAGAACGTAGCATGCCAATTAATCACAGGCTTGGCCACGGCGGCACCATGAGGCTAGGACAACTCCGACCACAATGTTACACGTATCTGCAATGAGTCTGCTGATTACAGATGGAACCACCAAAGAAGCTCTATCCCACATGGAATCTGTAGGACACCTACAGACATCTACTTGTCATCAGCCAAACTGTCAGCCCATGCATCCAGACAGAAACATAAACACTTCCGGGAAGCTCATGCCCAGATGGTATACACTTCCTTATACAATATGGCCTTGCATTTTCCTCAAAATCATGGTAGTGACATATATCTTACCAGTCCCTAGCCCTAGAGTACAGGTGAACTTGAATATAGAGCACATCTAGCAATGTAACAAATTCATACACCATATTAATGTTGCCATATGCTGATTAGTCACATTCAGCCCTATTTACTTCCACGTGAAGTCATGAACCATATACAATATGTCTGCCGACCTTTTACATCTGTGAAGGGAAGGATGCAAAGATGTGTTTGCATGGTGGCTCTCATGATATCTGACGTTTGTGATGATTTTGGAGTTTCATAATCGTTCTGTTCTCTGCTTCTGCAGAAACGCACGATTGACAAAGAAAACATCATACAGCTTAGCCAAAGCCTACTTGAGGAGAAGAGGGACTAACCTCACTTGCTTCCAAGTCCTTGTTCTTCTTTAGAGACGCCTTGAACACCCTTCCTGCGATCGCCACAGCACCCAACATGAAAACCTTGCATGCTATGTGGGTGTTGAGATTGTGCATAAGACCTACCTTGGCATGGCAGAGGACTGAAATTGTGAGCCAGTTACCACTCAATGGTCGGAATTAACCAAAGACAATTTTACAATAGCCATGGACCAAGCTCCTCCTAAGAATGCTACAACACCTACAACCAGAGGAACCTAGGAGACGCTTCTTGAGAAACCACCGTTCCATTACTACTTACGGGCCAAAACCACAATTTTTTTTCTTCACAAAACCAAGGCTCATGCACTTGCGAACGCTGTCAGTAGCTAGCAACTTGACAGTGGAATGCTGAAGTCGCGACGCACTGGTAGGTCATAGGACCCATGCCTCAAAGATGGCAGGAGGCCCAGGAAAGCACTCGCTAAAGAAAAGCTTACAATGCTTGTTAGTAGCCCAGGATACATATCATTCCACCTTAGTCCCCTTATGTGATTTTTCTTCAAGTACGTTACCAATCCCCACTCTTAGACACAGAGACAAATCCCAGGAGAGAGAGATCCTGAGAGACAGAAGCGAACCTTTCCGGATGTGCGGGAGCTTGCCGTGGCGGTTGGCAGCACTGCTCTTTTTCTGCTGCCCTTTGAAGAGCCCACTCTTCTGCGTCATTCCCTGGCTCCGTGTGTCTCACACGCCTCTCCTCCGACCGTCGGGCAACACCGCAAACCACCCCGCTCCTCCCTCGCACGCAACCCTAGAACCCGCACCCTCAACAAGCAGCACTTGATAATTCATAACGTCTAAAAATGGACCGTGATACATGCATTTCTTGACAAAACGAAAGCTGGCCCGCTCAGTCTGCCCGTGTAATGCCTCCGTGGCTCAGAGATGTACGGATCCGCCGTGACAACGCAGACGGGCGGATGAAATCTGCGGACTCATCCGCTGGCTGAACTTGGGCAAGAATTCACCCCAGCCAAGTTTTCAGTGCCTTGCATTTTCCATTCTGAGTGATGGATAAAGCATTGTAATTTCTTTGATTTATCCAATTGATCTAGGAATAGCCTGTATTAGGGTCCCTTATCAACCGTTTAGGAGATAATTAATTCACCATGAAAGTGCCTAATGCATTTTGGGAATTTTTCAGATTTTGGCATAATTGTTCAGAAACTACGGGACCAAAGTGCCTAATACCTAAAAATTGCAGCAAAGCAAGCCTCTTCTCATGTTGTTTGTAATAAGATGAAAATTTCATTGAACAAAAATCAATACAAATATATGCGTGTGGAAATAACCAGTGTTGGGCGGTTCTTGCCTTTGTGAAGGAACCTTCGGTTCCGGTTCCACAAATTTTTGAAGAGACGGTTCCGGATCCGGATCCGGTTATTTTTAATTAAGGCGGTTCCGGTCCGGTTCAGGTTCTGACTTTTTAACATGGGGGCGGTTCCGGTTACCGGTTAGTTGCTGGAAAAAAAACACCAGTTCCGGTTAGGTTCCGGTTCTTTTTTAAAAATATATTAAATTCTTTTAATTTTTTTATTCTTCTGGAAAATTAGATGAACTGATCTGATTGGTCATACTGAGAATTTTCAACTAAAACCAGGGAATTTATTAGTAAAACAGAAGTAAATAAACTTATATGTTTTTTGTGATTGTCTTTTATGGTATATATAACTAGTTAAATACGCATGGTCTCCATTAAAAACGGAAAACCAGAGATTTTATAAGTTTTCGTACGGTGTAGCAAAGAACAACTAAAACAAACTAACTACATAAGGATCTTAATTCAAAATACAAAACAAATTAAACATGTGTAATTCTATGGTTACCTTTTATGGTGCAGCAAAAGCACAACTAAAAAAAACTACATAAATTTGTGTGTTTTGGATGATGCTTTGTCAATATAGCATACAACAAACTAAGTACACGGGATGTCACTGAAATTTTCAATAAAAATGACAAATAAACAAACTCCAATCAAAGGAATATAATGTAATATGTTGAACAATAATTTATCTTTAAGACAAATCATTCTACCTCAAAGAGGTTTGCCTCTGCAATCAAGTCCTCATTCTCATCTACGAGGACTTCTTCCCTATCCAAAAACTCTTTCATGGAAGTACTAAAGCAACCAACTCTAGCATTATTTGGCCAATTCTTGACTACACTCACAAGTATATCAAGGTTTTCAATATTTAACATGCACCGTCTCAAGTTTGTTATGACACCTGCAATACTAAAAACCCTCTCAGCTTCAATCTGAGATCCAACTATGCCCAAGATTAGCCGTGCCAAAAATCCCACATACGGAAAGAGATACTCGTGTTCTTTCCACCATTTCAAAGGAGCCACACACTCACCCTCAATTATCTTCGTCCTTCTGAAATGTGATAGTTGTTCTCTCACTATTGTCAATGTCATGTCTTCATTGTGGTCATGCACACCAAATAAGAACATCTCGTCCATTGTGGAGGTGGGCTGTGATTGGGCCGGAGTATCCGGATGTAAGACCTTGAAACACTTTATCAAAAGAGGCTCTAACACCATGCTATCATATTGGGACACAATATGCAAAGCACGCTCTTTGCCCACATATTGTGATACCAATGACAACCCCTTGTAACGTAGGTCAAGCATAAGCGCGAGCATATTGTGAGCTTTGCGCGATTGAAACCCTTCCAAAAAAGAAAGAAATGGTTCCAAGACATATACCACCTCTCGAGCCATCCGCCATTCCAACAATGTCAACTCTGTTGAGAAATCCCCCATGCAATGATCCACAGTTGCAGCCCTGGGAGCACTACTTCCTCGCATGCGAATTGTTGTGGCAATGGCTGCATTAAGAGCATCGGACAACAGCCAAAATCCCCCAGATTGATTCATAATGCACTCATGAACCACAGGCCCTAGAACTGTAGAAATTGATTGGGCAATGACCCACATTTGTGGACTTTGTATGCGAGACTGCAGTGTCAATAAGGTTTGCCTAGAGTAACAAGTAATTATGGCTTGCCTAAACTCCAAAGTCTCTTGGAAGATGATCACCTTGGAAGCAAACCGTGTCTTCACCGGAGTCTTCAGTTTGTGGGGATGAATGCCGCTGTCCACACATGCCTTTGCCCATTCTTATATCCCTTTGCCACTTTTTTTTGTCCAAGTAATGGTTTTTTGCAACTCTGATTGGGCATTTTTTATAGAAACCGATCTCATGAGGAGGTGGGGAGCATTTGACAGGGGCCCCGCCGGAGGAGCCCAGGCTGCGGGAATCCGGCGAAAGTACTGTCAGATCACATGCGTCCATTAAGTTCTTACATTGAAATTCTAGTGACAAAACATAAGACACTCAATGAAAATCAATACCTTCCACACCAATATTCCAATTTACTATTATTTATGAATTTTCAATGATAAAAATAACTTGAAATTCAATATCTTCCACACCAATATTCTAGAGAAAACCCCAATTTACTATTATTTATGAATTTCCAAGGACAAAATTACCTGAAATTCAATATCTCTCACACCACAGGTTTAAAAATATTATGAAACCGGCACCCCTGTTCATCAAGGATTTTCCAAAGGTATCAAGACCCTGAGCAGATGCCTCGCGGTTCGGAAATCCTCAACAGCGCTACGAACAAAACAAAACAACGCAAACTACCAAACTTAATATATAGATGGTTTACACTAGACTTAGGATGGTTGAATGCATGCAAGGCTGCGGGCCTGTGCCGTTCAGCACATAGTCATTCTATATTGTAAAAAAAACCCAATTTGTTATTTTTCATGAATGTCTAGTGATAAAACGTACTCAAAATTCGATGTCTTCCACACCATAGGTCAAAAAATTATGAAACTGCCTCGATATACTTACCTCTACTCATCCAGGGTTTTCCAGCAGTATCAAGAACCTGAAATAAAATAAAAGAACCTGGGCACAGGCGCATGCACGTGGTTTGAGAGATGCTACAAACAAATCAAAAACTACCAAACTGAATAGACGCTTCCCTACAAACAATATGGGATATATCCCCAACAGATTTCTGCAGCGCTAAAGCTTGCTTCTAATTTGGTTTTTTTATTTTTGTACACCAGCCCCAGCAACCGGTGGGCGGGCCTTGAGGCCGAAACGGAAACCCCCTCTAGTCCTGCGCACATGACCAAGAAACGGGGCTGATCCGCTGGAAAAGTGGGCTGATCCGCCCTTGACACCGCTTCCCCGTGCTGATAGCGATATTCGCCCCGCGCCATCGCTCAGCCTGCGAGCTGATCCGACGAATAAAAGTAGATGAAAAAAAAAACCTTTTAGATGAAAAACAAAAGTTAGTTTTCATGTTAAAACAAAGCGTCTAGTCACCTAATGGCTCCACCCTAAAACTCTAAGTAGTAAATTTCCTTAAAATGTTATATTGAAATAACATAATTACATATTCAAACTATATTTTAAACATATTCTACATAAGACAAAAATTTATTTCTTGTTTATTTATAAATAAAACCAGGGACAGAGGCCTGGTGAAACTATTTTGGTATGAGTTAAATATTGATGTATAATATTATGAAACTGATATTTGGATTTACTAATTATTATTCAAATGCATTTGACACTGCTGAAATGCCTCTTGGCTTAACCCCTAAAGGACGAGAGGTGTTTTTGGGTTTTTGGACAATTCCGGGACCCACCCTAACTCGTCAGCGGCTAGCTGCCCACCAACGTTCATCCACTTTGATGAACCGTACAAACTGCTTTCTACCTACCAGATGCATAAACCCCCCAAATTTGGGGAGATTCAACCGTGTAGTTGGGAGATTATAACATTTGAAGACGGTGCATTTTTTTGAAAATAGAAAAAACAAAGCAAAAGTTCATGTTTGACCAAGCAAATTATCCATGATCCCAAATTTTCCTGGGAGAAAAAGTGCTATATTCCTGTGAAGTGCACAATCCCAAACCCTCACACCAAATTTCACCCCAATCTGCTAAAATGAAAGGGGGGGTGCTTTGTATGTGACTAGAATGGGGGTCCAAAAAGAGACTTGCAAAGGAAATGGTATAGGCACCATTGGGACCCCAAATTCTCCTTCATTTGGGAATTCCAACGGTCAGTCCCTCATAGGCCAAGAACTACACAAGCCTACCCAAGAATTTCCCAAAAATTGCCTAAAACGCATTTGGGATGTGGGATTTTGTGAAATTTCCGGCCTCCTCCAGGTCAGGCAATCGGTGGCCGGAATTTCTCCTGAATCCGGTGACTTTTTCCGGGCCACACCGAGGTTTCCCATTATTTGCGAGGGCCAGCTCATTCCAGCTGTCCCCGTGTTTGTCGGCGTTTTGGGGAGGGCCTCACAAGCCCCCCACTCCAACCCCTGCCCCCGCCGCAAAATCCCACCCGCGTGGCCGCTGCCACCTGCCACGTCGACGGGCAACTGCCGTGCCCCCCCCCCCCCCCCCAACCCACCCAAAATCCTGCAATTTCCAAACTTCAAAAAATTCCTGACGGCGGAGTTTTTCTCTTGTTGGGGGCGCCATAAAGACCTGCGTGTGCAGCTCGTTCAACGCTACATTTTTCGTTCAAGCCGCTCATTCATCGTACTTCATCTGTGCATGCTACGGATGGATGAAAAATCGGGCCGACCCGATTCAGGTCGGCTCGTCGTTTAGGGGTTAAAGTCCGTAGAGCCTTTTCCAATCGCACATAGCATCCAATCCAGAGAGAAACTGCACACAAAACATATACAGCCAAATATTATATTCATAATGGGACCAAATGCCTAAGGTATTGTCCAGTGTTGGGCGATTCTTGCCTTTGTGAAGGAACCTTCGGTTCCGGTTCCACAAATTTTTGAAGAGACGGTTCCGGATCCGGATCCGGTTATTTTTAATTAAGGCGGTTCCGGTCCGGTTCAGGTTCTGACTTTTTAACATGGGGGTGGTTCCGGTTACCGGTTAGTTGCTGGAAAAAAAACACCAGTTCCGGTTAGGTTCCGGTTCTTTTTTAAAAATATATTAAATTCTTTTAATTTTTTTATTCTTCTGGAAAATTAGATGAACTGATCTGATTGGTCATACTGAGAATTTTCAACTAAAACCAGGGAATTTATTAGTAAAACAGAAGTAAATAAACTTATATGTTTTTTGTGATTGTCTTTTATGGTATATACAACTAATTAAATACGCATGGTCTCCATTAAAAACGGAAAACCAAATATTTTATAAGTTTTCGTACGGTGTAGCAAAGAACAACTAAAACAAACTAACTACATAAGGATCTTAATTCAAAATACAAAACAAATTAAACATGTGTAATTCTATGGTTACCTTTTATGGTGCAGCAAAAGCACAACTAAAAAAAACTACATAAATTTGTTTTTTTTGGATGATGCTTTGTCAGTATAGCATACAACAAACTAAGTACACGGGATATCACTGAAATTTTCAATAAAAATGACAAATAAACAAACTCCAATCAAAGGAATATAATGTAATATGTTGAACAATAATTTATCTTTAAGACAAATCATTCTACCGCAAAGAGGTTTGCCTCTGCAATCAAGTCCTCATTCTCATCTAAGAGGACTTCTTCCCTATCCAAAAACTCTTTCATGGAAGTACTAAAGCAACCAACTCTAGCATTATTTGGCCAATTCTTGACTACACTCACAAGCATATCAAGGTTTTCAATATTTAACCTGCACCGTCTCAAGTTTGTTATGACACCTGCAATACTAAAAACCCTCTCAGCTTCAATCTGAGATCCAACTATGCCCAAGATTAGCCGTGCCAAAAATCCCACATACGGAAAGAGATACTCGTGTTCTTTCCACCATTTCAAAGGAGCCACGCACTCACCCTCAATTATCTTCGTCCTTCTGAAATGTGATAGTTGTTCTCTCACTACTGTCAATGTCATGTCTTCATTGTGGTCATGCACACCAAATAAGGACATCTCGTCCATTGTGGAAGTGGGCTGTGATTGGGCCGGAGTATCCGGATGTAAGACCTTGAAACACTTTATCAAAAGAGGCTATAACACCATGCTATCATATTGGGACACAATATGCAAAGCACGCTCTTTGCCCACATATTGTGATACCAATGACAACCCCTTGTAACGTGGGTCAAGCATAAGCGCGAGCATATTGTGAGCTTTGCGCGATTGAAACCCTTCCAAAAAAGAAAGAAATGGTTCCAAGACATATACCACCTCTCGAGCCATCCGCCATTCCAACAATGTCAACTCTGTTGAGAAATCCCCCATGCAATGATCCACAGTTGCAGCCCTGAGAGCACTACTTCCTCGCATGCGAATTGTTGTGGCAATGGCTGCATTAAGAGCATCGGACAATAGCCAAAATCCCCCAGATTGATTCATAATGCACTCATGAACCACAGGCCCTAGAACTGTAGAAATTGATTGGGCAATGGCCCACACTTGTGGACTTGGTATGCGAGACTGCAGTGCCAATGAGGTTTGCCTAGAGTGACAAGTGATTATGGCTTGCCTAAACTCCAAAGTCTCTTGGAAGAGGATCACCTTGGAAGAAACCGTGTCTTCACTGGAGTCTTCAGTTTGTGGGGATGAATGCCGCTGTCCACACATGCCTTTGCCCATTCTTGTCTCCCTTTGCCAAATTTTTTGGTCCAAGTAATGGTTTTTTGCAACTCTGATTGGGCATTTTTTATAGAAACCGATCTCATATCTGCGCATATTTTGCATCATTTGTTGCATACTGGCAACACTTGGACATTGCATGCCCAAAACAGCTACCCACAAATGGAGAATCCAACCCCAAACACGCACATGAAGCATTGGTCAAAGTGGCCAAGTTACCTCCCTCATCTTTGACGTAAGCAATAATGCGAGTATTGAGGCCATACTTCACAAGAAGATTGTTGACTTGATGTGCCATGGCAGCCCGAGATGTGTCAGGTGTCTCAAACATGCCAAGAGTCACATGACATTGCTCCCACTGTTCATTAATAAAGTGCGCTATGATGACAAAAGTGTCAGTTCCCCCTCTTGACGTCCACAAATCAAAACTCACGGAGCAAGTAGCACAACTCTGAAGAGATGGGGACATGTAGCGCTCTTTCGTCTTCTCTGCCAAGATTGGAATGGCCTCATTCACAAATGTCCGTCGAGAAGGGAAAACAATCCGAGGATTTTGCCTCTACACCATCCTTCTTAGCCAAGGGGATTCTACCAAAGACAGTGGAACCAACTCCTTTGCAATGAACAAGACTAAATCCTCATTGAATTGCTTCTGTTGATCATCATTTTGGTTGTATGGAGTGGAGCTCCCAAAAAAGGAAACTATGTTCCAGGAGTGGGGCTGGGCCTCTTTTTTGCTAGCCTACGGGCCTTCTCAGGTCCTTCATTTTCCCTCTCAATCCACCTACGCAAAACAATGTCATGTTCTTGATCCACATGCTTTCGAAGGGCAGAGATACCATTGGTTTTATTATAGGTCACAATGCCCTTCTTGCTTGCAGGAGTGACACCAACATGATGACATAGAACACACCTCATTTGTTGTGGATTTGTTATGTCCAATGGTGCAGAGTCTTTTGTTGCATAGAATGCCCATGTCGAAGCAGTGCGATTGTGGGGCTTCCAAAAATCCCGTTGTTTTTCAAGTACTGGGAGCTGCGCCTCCACATCCAACACCGTGTGTGATGGGAAACTGTGGAAGATGACATTGCAGCCGAGGCTTGATGAGCTGATATAAATGAGATTGCATGATGAGCATCCTCCGCAACATGGCACTCCACCAAAGCTCTCTCATTATCAACTTTGACGTCAAGAACAACTTCCCTTTCTAGTTCATCGAAAATATTGGGCTCCATGACATAAAAAGCTTGTGGAACAACTCCTGTGTAAAAACAATGCAAACAAAGAATCCAAAAGACATTTAATAATTGTGCACAACTCATATATTTACAAAAGTTTGGAATGGTATATGGCTGGCCAAAACGAAAGTGTGGGGAGAGACACCGCACTGCTCAATTTATTATTTCATATTGAGCTGAATGTTACATACATGGCCCACATTTAGATCTACGTTATTTTTTTTATCTAGTACATGTACATTTACATTTTCAAATTACAAAAACTACCTAGCAAGTTGGGGGTGGACCAGTCTTATGCTTCAGTGGTCAGCTTGGCTACTTCATGCCTTGGGAGATGATCTGCAATGCCCCCACCACATATAAATAAATCAGTCCTTGTTGTACCACAACATGAAGAGTTATAACTAAAAATTATGAAGCTTTAAAGTAGGGTGATTGTCCACAAGAGGTAGGGGCTGGCTGTCAAGCCTTCTTGATATTTGTGCCCCTTTCCGAGTTCAAACTTTCACTATGAGAGGAGGAGCAAATCATCCCTCTGTTGTACCACACATTGGAAAAAATAAAATAAAAAACTAAGCTATTAAAGGGTGGGGGCTTACCATAGGATGAGGGGGCTGGTTAGCGGGCTCTAAACTCGCACTCCTCCTTCTTGTGTGTGATCTACATAGCAACAGAGTAGGGGGCTGATCAGCCCCTTGCTATGCCAATTTTCTAAGAAAAAAAAAATATGCAACATTGAATTAGGGGCATGCTTACATGTGTGGTGGAACGGGGGCTGGTTGGCAGGCCTCCCTACTTGCCCTCTTTCCCTCCCATGCACGATCTACAATAGCAAAAGAGCAAGGGGCTAATCAGCTCCTCTTATATCACAAACTTAAAATAATTAAGAAAATAAAGAACAATGAAGGGGAAGTACACGCGGGTAATGGGGGCTGGTTGGCGGGTCAAGAGGCCTCCTATTTCTGCTCCCTTCCCGAGTGCAACATATCACTATGAGGAAGGGCGAATCAGCCTTTTGTTGTACCACACATTGGAAAGAATAACATTAAAAAACTAAGATAAAGGGTGGGGGCTTACTACAAGATGAGAGGGCTGGTTGACGTGCTTTTTTACTTGCACTAGACGTCCTTCTTGTGTGTGATCTGCATTAGCAACGGCTAATCAGCCCTTGCTATACCAATTTTATGGGGGGAAAAAATGAAGGGGGATGCTTACATGTGCGGTGCAAGAGGGGCTGGTTGGCCAGCCTTCCTACTTGCCCTCCTTTCCCTCCTATGCACGATCAGCCGTAGCGCAAGAGCAATGGGCTAATCAGCCCCTCTTTTAACAAAAATTTAAACAACTAAAAAATAAAGCTCAATGAAAGGGAGTTACAAGCGGGTAATGGTGGCTGGTTGGCAGGTCCCTCCCTACTTTGGGCTCCCTCCCTCTCATGCAGAATCTGCTATAATAGAAGCCACAGGGGCTATCTTATCAACCCCCAATTGGAATTAAAAAAATTTAAAGAAAGGGAAGATACTTACCAGTGGGTAATGTGGGCTGGTTGGCGGGCCCCTCTTTGCTTGTGCTCCCTCCAATGTAAAATCTACCATAGTGGAGCAAGGGGCTATCAGCCCCTTGGTATATCATCAAAGAAAACAGGAAAAAAAAAAGAAAAAAAAGAAGAATGATGAGCAATGATTACCATGGACCAAGGGGCCTGGTTGCAGGTGGGCCCTCCTTACTCGTCCTCCCTACCTCTTGCACCACATGCCATAGCAGAAAAGGAGGAAGCTGATTAGCTTCATGGTGAACTAAAAGCTAAAAATAGTAAAATAACCAAAAGTGGTGGATGCTTACCAACAAGGGGCTGGTTGACGACGGGGCTGGTTGCGCGGGCCCTCCTGCTGGCACTTCCTCCCTCCAATGCGCCACTTACCACAATACAAGAGCATGGGGCCATTAGCTCCGCTGAACCAAAAAATTAAAAAAAAACAAGAACATGGTGGATGCTCACCAACAACAAGCGACGGCTGGTTGGCGGGGCCCTCCTGCTCACACTCCCTCCCTTTGTGTCCACCACCTGCCACAACAGCAGAAGAGAGATCAGCCCCCTCTTGTGCGATAAACTGAGAAGAAAAGAAACAAACAACACATTAAATCAATCAACCTAAGAGGGAAAGAGAATGGAGATGGAGATGAAATGAGAGCGAGAGAGAAATCAAACAATAAAGTAGAAGATGGAGACATGGAACACAAACCTTACCTGGACTGGAGTAGCGAGCAAGATGTATGCGAGAGAGAGCGAGCTGGATGAGTTGTAGAGACACTTAGGGCTACAGCCCATGGGTGGAACCGGAACCGGAACCGCTTTGGAGTCCCCAAACCCGGTTCCCACACATGTGGTCATAGCTGGAACCGCCGGTTCCGGTTCCCAAGCAATCCCCAATTTCCGGTTCCGGTTCCGGTTCTGCACAGGCGGGTCCGGTTCCGGTCCGGTTCCACATAACCGGAACCGGAACCGGCGGTTACTCGGGGCCCAGGCGGGTAACCGCCCAACACTGGTATTGTCCCTTATCAACCGTTTAGGATTTGTAGGAAGTTATTTCCAGTGTTGGGCGGTTACCCGCCTGGGCCCCGGGTAACCGCCGGTTTCGGTTCCGGTTATGTGGAACCGGACCGGAACCGGACCCGCCTGTGCAGAACCGGAACCGGAAATTGGGGATTGCGTAGGAACCGGAACCGGCGGTTCCAGCTACGACCACATGTGTGGGAACCGGGTTTGGGGACTCCAAAGCGGTTCCGGTTCCGGTTCCACCCATGGGCTGTAGCCCTAAGTGTCTCTACAACTCATCCAGCTCGCTCTCTCTCGCATACATCTTGCTCGCTACTCCAGTCCAGGTAAGGTTTGTGTTCCATGTCTCCATCTTCTACTTTATTGTTTGATTTCTCTCTCGCTCTCATTTCATCTCCATCTCCATTCTCTTTCCCTCTTAGGTTGATTGATTTAATGTGTTGTTTGTTTCTTTTCTTCTCAGTTTATCGCACAAGAGGGGGCTGATCTCTCTTCTGCTGCTGTGGCAGGTGGTGGACACAAAGGGAGGGAGTGTGAGCAGGAGGGCCCCGCCAACCAGCCGTCGCTTGTTGTTGGTGAGCATCCACCATGTTCTTGTTTTTTTTTAATTTTTTGGTTCAGCGGAGCTAATGGCCCCATGCTCTTGTATTGTGGTAAGTGGCGCATTGGAGGGAGGAAGTGCCAGCAGGAGGGCCCGCGCAACCTAGCCCCGTCGTCAACCAGCCCCTTGTTGGTAAGCATCCACCACTTTTGGTTATTTTACTATTTTTAGCTTTTAGTTCACCATGAAGCTAATCAGCTTCCTCCTTTTCTGCTATGGCATGTGGTGCAAGAGGTAGGGAGGACGAGTAAGGAGGGCCCACCTGCAACCAGGCCCCTTGGTCCATGGTAATCATTGCTCATCATTCTTCTTTTTTTTCTTTTTTTTTTCCTGTTTTCTTTGATGATATACCAAGGGGCTGATAGCCCCTTGCTCCACTATGGTAGATTTTACATTGGAGGGAGCACAAGCAAAGAGGGGCCCGCCAACCAGCCCACATTACCCACTGGTAAGTATCTTCCCTTTCTTTAAATTTTTTTAATTCCAATTGGGGGTTGATAAGATAGCCCCTGTGGCTTCTATTATAGCAGATTCTGCATGAGAGGGAGGGAGCCCAAAGTAGGGAGGGACCTGCCAACCAGCCACCATTACCCGCTTGTAACTCCCTTTCATTGAGCTTTATTTTTTTAGTTGTTTAAATTTTTGTTAAAAGAGGGGCTGATTAGCCCATTGCTCTTGCGCTACGGCTGATCGTGCATAGGAGGGAAAGGAGGGCAAGTAGGAAGGCTGGCCAACCAGCCCCTCTTGCACCGCACATGTAAGCATCCCCCTTCATTTTTTCCCCCCATAAAATTGGTATAGCAAGGGCTGATTAGCCGTTGCTAATGCAGATCACACACAAGAAGGACGTCTAGTGCAAGTAAAAAAGCACGTCAACCAGCCCCTCTCATCTTGTAGTAAGCCCCCACCCTTTATCTTAGTTTTTTAATGTTATTCTTTCCAATGTGTGGTACAACAAAAGGCTGATTCGCCCTTCCTCATAGTGATATGTTGCACTCGGGAAGGGAGCAGAAATAGGAGGCCTCTTGACCCGCCAACCAGCCCCATTACCCGCGTGTACTTCCCCTTCATTGTTCTTTATTTTCTTAATTATTTTAAGTTTGTGATATAAGAGGAGCTGATTAGCCCCTTGCTCTTTTGCTATTGTAGATCGTGCATGGGAGGGAAAGAGGGCAAGTAGGGAGGCCTGCCAACCAGCCCCCGTTCCACCACACATGTAAGCATGCCCCTAATTCAATGTTGCATATATATTTTTTTTTAGAAAATTGGCATAGCAAGGGGCTGATCAGCCCCCTACTCTGTTGCTATGTAGATCACACACAAGAAGGAGGAGTGCGAGTTTAGAGCCCGCTAACCAGCCCCCTCATCCTATGGTAAGCCCCCACCCTTTAATAGCTTAGTTTTTTATTTTATTTTTTCCAATGTGTGGTACAACAGAGGGATGATTTGCTCCTCCTCTCATAGTGAAAGTTTGAACTCGGAAAGGGGAGCACAAATATCAAGAAGGCTTGACAGCCAGCCCCTACCTCTTGTGGACAATCACCCCACTTTAAAGCTTCATAATTTTTAGTTATAACTCTTCATGTTGTGGTACAACAAGGACTGATTTATTTATATGTGGTGGGGGCATTGCAGATCATCTCCCAAGGCATGAAGTAGCCAAGCTGACCACTGAAGCATAAGACTGGTCCACCCCCAACTTGCTAGGTAGTTTTTGTAATTTGAAAATGTAAATGTACATGTACTAGATAAAAAAAATAACGTAGATCTAAATGTGGGCCATGTATGTAACATTCAGCTCAATATGAAATAATAAATTGAGCAGTGCGGTGTCTCTCCCCACACTTTCGTTTTGGCCAGCCATATACCATTCCAAATTTTTGTAAATATATGAGTTGTGCACAATTATTAAATGCCTTTTGGATTCTTTGTTTGCATTGTTTTTACACATGAGTTGTTCCACAAGCTTTTTATGTCATGGAGCCCAATATTTTCGATGAACTAGAAAGGGAAGTTGTTCTTGACGTCAAAGTTGATAATGAGAGAGCTTTGGTGGAGTGCCATGTTACGGAGGATGCTCATCATGCAATCTCATTTATATCAGCTCATCAAGCCTCGGCTGCAATGTCATCTTCCACAGTTTCGCCATCACACACGGTGTTGGATGTGGAGGCGCAGCTCCCAGTACTTGAAAAACAACGGGATTTTTGGAAGCCCCACAATCGCACTGCTTCGACATGGGCATTCTATGCAACAAAAGACTCTGCTCCAGTGGACATAACAAATCCACAACAAATGAGGTGTGTTCTATGTCATCATGTTGGTGTCACTCCTGCAAGCAAGAAGGGCATTGTGACCTATAATAAAACCAATGGTATCTCTGCCCTTCGAAAGCATGTGGATCAAGAACATGACATTGTTTTGCGTAGGTGGATTGAGAGGGAAAATGAAGGACCTGAGAAGGCCCGTAGGCTAGCAAAAAAGAGGCCCAGCCCCACTCCTGGAAACATAGTTTCCTTTTTTGGGAGCTCCACTCCATACAACCAAAATGATGATCAACAGAAGCAGTTCAATGAGGATTTAGTCTTGTTCATTGCAAAGGAGTTGGTTCCACTGTCTTTGGTAGAATCCCCTTGGCTAAGAAGGATGGTGTTGAGGCAAAATCCTCGGATTGTTTTCCCTTCTCGACGGACATTTGTGAATGAGGCCATTCCAATCTTGGCAGAGAAGACGAAAGAACGCTACATGTCCCCATCTCTTCAGAGTTGTGCTACTTGCTCCGTGAGTTTTGATTTGTGGACGTCAAGAGGGGGAACTGACACTTTTGTCATCATAGCGCACTTTATTAATGAACAGTGGGAGCAATGTCATGTGACTCTTGGCATGTTTGAGACACCTGACATATCTGGGGCTGCCATGGCACATCAAGTCAACAATCTTCTTGTGAAGTATGGCCTCAATACTCGCATTATTGCTTACGTCAAAGATGAGGGAGGTAACTTGGCCACTTTGACCAATGCTTCATATGCGTGTTTGGGGTTGGATTCTCCATTTGTGGGTAGCTGTTTTGGGCATGCAATGTCCAAGTGTTGCCAGTATGCAACAAATGATGCAAAAATATGCGCAGATATGAGATCGGTTTCTATAAAAAATGCCCAATCAAAGTTGCAAAAAACCATTACTTGGACCAAAAAAATTGGCAAAGGGAGACAAGAATGGGCAAAGGCATGTGTGGACAGCGGCATTCATCCCCACAAACTGAAGACTCCGGTGAAGACACGGTTTGCTTCCAAGGTGATCCTCTTCCAAGAGACTTTGGAGTTTAGGCAAGCCATAATCACTTGTTACTCTAGGCAAACCTCATTGGCACTGCAGTCTCGCATACCAAGTCCACAAGTGTGGGCCATTGCCCAATCAATTTCTACAGTTCTAGGGCCTGTGGTTCATGAGTGCATTATGAATCAATCTGGGGGATTTTGGCTGTTGTCCGATGCTCTTAATGCAGCCATTGCCACAACAATTCGCATGCGAGGAAGTAGTGCTCCCAGGGCTGCAACTGTGGATCATTGCATGGGGGATTTCTCAACAGAGTTGACATTGTTGGAATGGCGGATGGCTCGAGAGGTGGTATATGTCTTGGAACCATTTCTTTCTTTTTTGGAAGGGTTTCAATCGCGCAAAGCTCACAATATGCTCACGCTTATGCTTGACCCACGTTACAAGGGGTTGTCATTGGTATCACAATATGTGGGCAAAGAGCGTGCTTTGCATATTGTGTCCCAATATGATAGCATGGTGTTAGAGCCTCTTTTGATAAAGTGTTTCAAGGTCTTACATCCGGATACTCCGGCCCAATCACAGCCCACTTCCACAATGGACGAGATGTCCTTATTTGGTGTGCATGACCACAATGAAGACATGACATTGACAGTAGTGAGAGAACAACTATCACATTTCAGAAGGACGAAGATAATTGAGGGTGAGTGCGTGGCTCCTTTGAAATGGTGGAAAGAACACGAGTATCTCTTTCCGTATGTGGGATTTTTGGCACGGCTAATCTTGGGCATAGTTGGATCTCAGATTGAAGCTGAGAGGGTTTTTAGTATTGCAGGTGTCATAACAAACTTGAGACGGTGTAGGTTAAATATTGAAAACCTTGATATGCTTGTGAGTGTAGTCAAGAATTGGCCAAATGATGCTAGAGTTGGTTGCTTTAGTACTTCCATGAAAGAGTTTTTGGATAGGGAAGAAGTCCTCTTAGATGAGAATGAGGACTTGATTGCAGAGGCAAACCTCTTTGAGGTAGAATGATTTGTCTTAGAGATAAATTATTGTTCAACATATTACATTATACTCCTTTGATTGGAGTTTGTTTATTTGTCATTTTTATTGAAAATTTCAGTGATATCCCGTGTACTTAGTTTGTTGTATGCTATACTGACAAAGCATCATCCAAAAAAAACAAATTTATGTAGTTTTTTTTAGTTGTGCTTTTGCTGCACCATAAAAGGTAACCATAGAATTACACATGTTTAATTTGTTTTGTATTTTGAATTAAGATCCTTATGTAGTTAGTTTGTTTTAGTTGTTCTTTGCTACACCGTACGAAAACTTATAAAATATTTGGTTTTCCGTTTTTAATGGAGACCATGCGTATTTAACTAGTTATATATACCATAAAAGACAATCACAAAAAACATATAAGTTTATTTACTTCTGTTTTACTAATAAATTCCCTGGTTTTAGTTGAAAATTCTCAGTATGACCAATCAGATCAGTTCATCTAATTTTCCAGAAGAATAAAAAATTAAAAGAATTTAATATATTTTTTAAAAAGAACCGGAACCTAACCGGGAACCGGTGTTTTTTTTCCAGCAACTAACCGGTAACCGGTAACCGGAACCGCCCCCATGTTAAAAAGTCAGAACCTGAACCGGATCGGAACCGCCTTAATTAAAAATAACCGGATCCGGATCCGGAACCGTCTCTTCAAAAATTTGTGGAACCGGAACCGAAGGTTCCTTCACAAAGGCAAGAACCGCCCAACACTGGACAATACCTTAGGCATTTGGTCCCATTATGAATATAATATTTGGCTGCATATGTTTTGTGTGCAGTTTCTCTCTGGATTGGATGCTATGTGCGATTGGAAAAGGCTCTACGGACTTTAACCCCTAAACGACGAGCCGACCTGAATCGGGTCGGCCCGATTTTTCATCCATCCGTAGCATGCACAGATGAAGTCCGATGAATGAGCGGCTTGAACGAAAAATGTAGCGTTGAACGAGCTGCACACGCAGGTCTTTATGGCGCCCCCAACAAGAGAAAAACTCCGCCGTCAGGAATTTTTTGAAGTTTGGAAATTGCAGGATTTTGGGTGGGTTGGGGGGGGGGGGGGGGGGGGGGCGCGCGCACGACAGTTGACCGTCGACGTGGCAGGTGGCAGCGGCCACGCGGGTGGGATTTTGCGGCGGGGGCAGGGGTTGGAGTGGGGGGCTTGTGAGGCCCTCCCCAAAACGCCGACAAACACGGAGACAGCTGGAATGAGCTGGCCCTCGCAAATAATGGGAAACCTCGGTGTGGCCCGGAAAAAGTCACCGGATTCAGGAGAAATTCCGGCCACCGATTGCCTGACCTGGAGGAGGCTGGAAATTTCACAAAATCCCACATCCCAAATGCGATTTAGGCAATTTTTGGGAAATTCTTGGGCAGGCTTGTGTAGTTCTTGGCCTATGAGGGACTGACCGTTGGAATTCCCAAATGAAGGAGAATTTGGGGTCCCAATGGGGCCTATACCATTTCCTTTGCAAGTCTCTTTTTGGACCCCCATTCTAGTCACATACAAAGCACCCCCCCTTTCATTTTGGCAGATTGGGGTGAAATTTGGTGTGAGGGTTTGGGATTGTGCACTTCACAGGAATATAGCACTTTTTCTCCCAGGAAAATTTGGGATCATAGATAATTTGCTTGGTCAAACATGAACTTTTGCTTTGTTTTTTCTATTTTCAAAAAAATGCACCGTCTTCAAATGTTATAATCTCCCAAACTACACGGTTGAATCTCCCCAAATTTGGGGGGTTTATGCATCTGGTAGGTAGAAAGCAGTTTGTACGGTTCATCAAAGTGGATGAACGTTGGTGGGCAGCTAGCCGCTGACGAGTTAGGGTGGGTCCCGGAATTGTCCAAAAACCCAAAAACACCTCTCGTCCTTTAGGGGTTAAGCCAAGAGGCATTTCAGCAGTGTCAAATGCATTTGAATAATAATTAGTAAATCCAAATATCAGTTTCATAATATTATACATCAATATTTAACTCATACCAAAATAGTTTCACCAGGCCTCTGTCCCTGGTTTTATTTATAAATAAACAAGAAATAAATTTTTGTCTTATGTAGAATATGTTTAAAATATAGTTTGAATATGTAATTATGTTATTTCAATATAACATTTTAAGGAAATTTACTACTTAGAGTTTTAGGGTGGAGCCATTAGGTGACTAGACGCTTTGTTTTAACATGAAAACTAACTTTTGTTTTTCATCTAAAAGGTTTTTTTTTTCATCTACTTTTATTCGTCGGATCAGCTCGCAGGCTGAGCGATGGCGCGGGGCGAATATCGCTATCAGCACGGGGAAGCGGTGTCAAGGGCGGATCAGCCCACTTTTCCAGCGGATCAGCCCCGTTTCTTGGTCATGTGCGCAGGACTAGAGGGGGTTTCCGTTTCGGCCTCAAGGCCCGCCCACCGGTTGCTGGGGCTGGTGTACAAAAATAAAAAAACCAAATTAGAAGCAAGCTTTAGCGCTGCAGAAATCTGTTGGGGATATATCCCATATTGTTTGTAGGGAAGCGTCTATTCAGTTTGGTAGTTTTTGATTTGTTTGTAGCATCTCTCAAACCACGTGCATGCGCCTGTGTGCCCAGGTTCTTTTATTTTATTTCAGGTTCTTGATACTGCTGGAAAACCCTGGATGAGTAGAGGTAAGTATATCGAGGCAGTTTCATAATTTTTTGACCTATGGTGTGGAAGACATCGAATTTTGAGTACGTTTTATCACTAGACATTCATGAAAAATAACAAATTGGGTTTTTTTTACAATATAGAATGACTATGTGCTGAACGGCACAGGCCCGCAGCCTTGCATGCATTCAACCATCCTAAGTCTAGTGTAAACCATCTATATATTAAGTTTGGTAGTTTGCGTTGTTTTGTTTTGTTCGTAGCGCTGTTGAGGATTTCCAAACCGCGAGGCATCTGCTCAGGGTCTTGATACCTTTGGAAAATCCTTGATGAACAGGGGTGCCGGTTTCATAATATTTTTAAACCTGTGGTGTGAGAGATATTGAATTTCAGGTAATTTTGTCCTTGGAAATTCATAAATAATAGTAAATTGGGGTTTTCTCTAGAATATTGGTGTGGAAGATATTGAATTTCAAGTTATTTTTATCATTGAAAATTCATAAATAATAGTAAATTGGAATATTGGTGTGGAAGGTATTGATTTTCATTGAGTGTCTTATGTTTTGTCACTAGAATTTCAATGTAAGAACTTAATGGACGCATGTGATCTGACAGTACTTTCGCCGGCAGCCTGGGCTCCTCCGGCGGGGCCCCTGTCAAATGCTCCCCACCCCCTCTTACCTCGGTTTCACTATTAAATACTTAAGAATCCAAGTGGGTTGCAAGCTGTGGTGGGTAGCATGGTGGTAAGGTGGTAGAGTTGTGGTGGCCGGGTTCAGGGATTTATCCTTCATGGAAGGTGCTTCTAGTGTAACCCAGGTAGTGTAACCCTTCAATCGGTGTAACCCTCTGTAACCCCGGTTTCTCGTGTAACTCTGGTAAGTCCATTTTATACTTAAACAAATTTGGACCTAGTCAAATTTCGAGACCAAGTGTGAGTTACATCGAGAGGAGTTACACTCCATTCTCTGTAACCCCGAGTGGAGTTACACACCTCGTCGTGTAACCCGATGTAACCCCAAGTGGAGTACACACCTCGTCGTGTAACCCAGTGCACACCCGACTCCAGTTTACACTCTTTCACTTCCATGTCACTCTCAAGAGTGGGTGGGGAAGATTTGACATGCCGGAAACCGGCGTACCATCATGTCAGAGGTTGCACGTGTGCATTAAGTTCTTACATTATTCCTATTATCTTCCCTAGAAATTCATTAGAAATAACAAAATGGGCTTTCTGGAATATAAAATGATCGTACAACATGTGCTCAACGACAGAGGCCACACTAGTCTTATCTATTACGCAAGGTAGTTTGTTTTGTTTGTTTTGTTTTGCTTTGTAGCGTCGTTGAGATCTCCCAAAACGCAAGGCCTTTGTCTGGGGTCTTGATATCGCTGGAAAGCCTTTGATGAGTAGCAGTGCATCCAGGTGGTTTCCTAATTTTTGGACCTGCGGTGTGGGAGATATCAAATTTCAAGTACTTTCTATCACTAAATTCAGTGGACGTTAAAGAAACTTTATCTTTATCTTGTCACTGGAAATTCATGAAAAGCGGCAAATTGGGTTTGAAGTTTTGTGGAGTCCCTGCTCAACGGCACAGGCCACACCGGTAACTATTATAAATGAGCCACCCACCGGGTGCTTCACGTGGGATGGGTTCACCCGGTACACACTAACTACTTACTTCACCTCACCTACAGCGCCCGGTCACCTCGCCTGCAACTTCCAGTCACTCCCACACGCCCCCGGTCCGTGGCGACTGGTCATCACCGGTGTGTTGCTGATGGCTGGGGGATCCTGGAGAGGGATTGCGTAGTTGTGGTGGCAGGATCGTCGCGCTCCGGAGCCATGGCTGCCTCGCTGCCCGCAACACCACTCTGTCCCGCTCTCCAATGCCGGATGAAGCCTTCTCCTGCCTCACCTCCAATGCCACGCTCGTCTCTCTCACCTTACTCTGCAGGCCTAGGATCATCATCCTCCTTGGACAGAGTGGCAATGAATTTCCGGCCTCTTCCCGCACAATTAGCAGGGCTCCAGCCAAGAAGAGCATCTAGTGTCTCCGTGCGGACTGCAAGGGCGAGCGGTGCAAGCCAGAGCGTTTCAAGGGCTGCGTCACAGCCCCGGTTCATCCAGCACAAGCAGGAAGCCTTTTGGTTCTATCGATTCTTGTCCATCATATACGACCATATTATAAACCCCGGGCACTGGACAGAGGATATGAGAGAGGATGCGTTGGAGCCAGCAGATTTGAGCGATCCCAATTTGGTGGTGGTAGATGTAGGAGGGGGCACCGGATTCGCAACACTCGGAATTGTGAAGACTGTGGATGCCAAGAACGTAACCATTCTGGATCAATCTCCTCACCAGCTTGCGAAGGCCAAAGAGAAGGAGCCTTTGAAACAATGCACAATGATCGAAGGCGATGCCGAAAACTTGCCATTTCCTACGGACTATGCAGATCGATATGTGTCGGCTGGAAGGTGCGGTGTCCATCATTGCATTCTTTTAAAATTCTCTACTTAGTTCTTGACTATGAACACCACGTTGAAGTTGATTGAATTCTGCACGGACACTTGGGTCAAGCTACGTTAGTCAGCTGGTGACCACACAAATATGGCTCGAAGGAAATTGTGTGCCGATAGTAGGAAAGTCTTCATGCCTGATCGTTTGGTAAAACAGTGCATGCGTGTGTGTGTACAGCAGTGAAATGTGAACATTTAGAATGTTCAGCTGTCTAATGGACCGCTTATCTCACATAGAATCACATGGCGGGGAAGAAGATGTAAGAAGAGGTTGCCCGTCTTGCTAGTCCTTGGATGAAGTGGTCTATAGAAAATGATGTTTGCATGCCAATACCTATAAATTTGGCGGGGTACTAAATGCAAGGTTTACTGAACCATCTTACTCTCACCTTTTGGCAGCATTGAGTACTGGCCTGAGCCACAACGGGGCATCAAGGAAGCATACAGAGTTCTTAAAAAGGGTGGGAAGGCGTGCCTTATCGGGCCTGTCCATCCAACCTTCTGGATCTCTCGATTCTTTGCAGATGTGTGGATGCTATTCCCTACAGAGGAGGAGTACATCGAATGGTTCTCTAAGGCTGGTTTTAAGGATGTCCAATTGAAGAGGATTGGGCCCAAATGGTATCGTGGTGTCCGTAGGCATGGTCTTATCATGGGTTGCTCTGTCACTGGAATCAAGGCTGACTCTGGTGACTCACCATTGCAGGTATTTCATTCTCATCTTTGCAGTATGTACTGAATTCAAACAGGTCATCAAGGATGTGAAGGGTGGAACTGAGAGAAGGATTCGATTATGAGGAAAAGAATTGGGGAGAGGTTGGGAGCTGGTTTTCAGGCAGATATCCCCTCTTATTTGGCAGACAACTTTCTTGCAGGAAAAGGAGGCTGCAGCAGGCATTCAATGATTGGACACTGCCTTGTTTGCCTTTGCAATTACTAGAATTTGGGAAGAAATGCATTGCTTATTTTGATTATCTCAATACCTGTGCTTTGTTGTGTTTGCAGCTTGGACCAATTGCAGAGGATGTGAAAAGATCATCGAACCCCCTCTTATTTGTCTACAGGTTTCTCATGGGGACTGTAGCATCAATTTATTATGTGCTTGTTCCTATCTATATGTGGCTCAAAGATCTTGTCACTCCCAAAGGCCAACCAATCTAGGGTTATCAGATTTCGTTGGAAGTTCTTTGGACATTTCCTCAGTTTCAATTTACCCAGGTGATGGGTCAGACAGCAAAAATAAGGAACCTCAGTGTGTTTTTGTATCCGCATCTGAAGTATTCACCAGGGGTAGGTGTACTAAGTGTGGATCTGATGACCCCTAAATTACTTGATTGTATGCCTTGTTAGCCATCCTTGGGAGAAGAGTTGGTGATGCTAGAGTGTCTGTGTTGGTAATAAAGTTGTAAAATCAATTTGAAGGTAAATGTCCAAGCAGTGATAATGTAATTTCCTCTAATTGCCTTCTTTGAGCCCAGGAGCTTTGAAGGCAAGAATGATGGCTTTATTGTCATGTCTATGCATTGATGTTCACATTAATGAATGATTGACAGACAACTTGCACCTTGCAAAAGTGTGTTTTGTCATCCGGAATGCTGGAATTGACAAACTCTAAAACTCTTAAGACTTTGCAGACTTGTTTTAGAGCAACAGTTCCAGATGCAGCTTAAGAGAGGAGAGTGGGGCATCAGTTCATTGTGGAGCACGTGGAAGTTGACCCATAAATGATGAAATAGGAGTGCAATTCGTTATCGCTGTGTGGTCAATTGCAGCAATCAGCAGCTTCACACCTCTTGAACTTCATAATCTGGAAATCGATATCAGGCGATAAGAAAAGAGGTGAAATTCATTGATTCTCGAGCCGTGGGCATAAAAGAGGGAAATTCTTTGCCAGGGCACATCTTAATTTTCAATGAACCTGCATGCAGAAACACCTTCTCAAGTATCATTACTTCGAAACCTTGAAGTAGCATGTCTTTTCAAACAGAAACGCTTCTTGTCAGCTAATAATCTTAACTGCCAAACATCTAAAACACTCAGCCCAAGCTTATCAAAGTACACAGTCCCAACCACATAAAAGCCAACATTGCTACACATATTTGATCCAAGGTTGATTATCACTTCACCTCACAACTAGCTACCTTTCCCTGATGAATGGTCAACTGGAAGCAGTGGCATCAAAGTTGATAGAATCGTAAGCACTGATTCAGAGACTATGGGACAACTCAAAGAGGCTCTTCAAATTCTGAGCCAAGGAGGCATTTTGCAGGTTCAGATACTCATGTCTGCCTATTGCATAAGTGCAGGTATCCGAAGTGGTTTCAAGCCAAACATGTTTCTTCACAACACCCTTTGTCTACATGTATGTCAAAAGCGGGAGCGTCGTAGATGCACAAAGTGTTCGACAAAATGCCTGAATGAGATCTAGTCACGTTTGATATAATGATGGCAGGGTTTACCAATATAGGTGTGGTACGAATGCCTCGGAGACCCATCACCAAATGATGTGGGAAAGGCTAAGGCTGCACCAGGTCACCTTCATTCGCATTCACAAGGTGTGTGTGTGGGAAAAGGGGAAGGAGGTCAATATTGACATCATGAAAACTGGAATTGTACCAAATATAATCGGAACACCACCATCATGGGCAAGTATGCCAAATACTGGAGCATGGAGGATGCAATGACAGTGTGACAGTATGACTGAACGAGATGTGGTCTCATGGAGTGCAATGATCACAGGATATGGCCAGCATAGGTGTGGTAGGAATGCCTGGGAGACCTACCACCAAATGATACAGGAAGGGGTGAAGCTGGACAAGGTTACATTCGTCTGCGTTTGCAGGTGTGGGCCTGGCAGCCCTGGAAAAGGTCCATGCGCTGGAACTGTACCAGATATCATTCCGGGCAGTGCCCTCTTGAACATGTAAGCCAAATGCAGGAGTATTTGAGGTCTCACAGAGTGAGATGATTGCAGGATATGTGGACCTTGGACACCTATGACGAAATGGTGCAGGAAGGGTGAAGCCCAACTGGCTCGCGTTCGTTTGCATTTGTCCCCTGGAAAAGGGTCTATGTCAACATTATCAAAGCTGGAATTGGACCGTTTACAACATGGCTGAACGAAATGTAGTGACCCAGAATGCAATGATCGCAGGATATGCCAAGCATGGTCGTCCTAGGGAGGTCCTGCAACTATTTTAAGAGATGCAAATGGAAGGGCAAAGCCAGACAATATCACCTTTATATGTGTTCTCTGTGCATGTAGCCATTTTGGCTTAGTGGATGAACTCCCTGAGTCAGGATCATGGCCTCACTCCTACAGTGGAGCCAGTGTTTTTTTTAAGAAATTTGGAAAACAGCACGAGTGGCTACAGAGTTTTGCAGGAAATAGCCATTTATTCTGTTCATCCACTTTAATTCATCCACCTATATGCCATCATCCATTATATCATCCATATTTGGCGAATTCATCCATAATTTATTTTGTATTTGGAGAAATTTGGCGATTTCATCCATGAAAAAACAGTGGATTTGCGACAGAATATTCGATTTTATTTTTTGAGGTCGAAATCTGGCGATTATTCGCCACTAAGAGAATGGCTGAGTGGAGCACTTTAACTGCAAGGAGGACCTCCTTGGCTGTGCAGGCAATTGGATGAGCGGAGGACTTCATCAAATCGGATGTTGTGGTGTGGAAACCTTTGCTTAGAATTCATGGCGATGTGGAGGTTGCAGAACGATCTATTCTCAAATGGGATCGACAGGATGCTGCAACTTATGTGCTGCTATCAAACATCTATAGGGGAGCTGGCAGGTGGGATGATACCGCAAAGGTGCAAGTAGGCTTCCGTCGCAACCGATCGACTCTGACCACATTTTCACTCTTCAGACTATGGTGGAAAGAGATGATAAAAAAATGGTTTATAGCTGCCGGGCCAATTTGGAGCTTCGGCTGCTCACCAGGACATAACGGTCCCCCCTTTGCTCCCCCACACAACCCTTGACTACATGGGCTGAGTGGAAATTCCCTTTGGTTGTGGGGAGTCCGGAATAGCTCCCCACACTTTGGTCGATTTCCGGCTCGAAAACAGCCAAGGCACTGCTGCATCAAGGTTGGTAACATGGCGCGCACCTTTTTTGTAGATGACAATTGACATCCTCCATCTTTGAAGAATACATGAAGGAAGCTCACCTTGTCAACACTGTTGTCCTACCATTGTGAAGGATCTCTAAAGAACCAGCGTTGACCTACATGCCAGATAAACCAATTATAGCCCTTGTCTGACTACCCTGTGTGCTTTCTTGCATCTTTGACCAGATTACAGTCTGCTGGATAGCTCAGCCTGGATCCTAGGGCACATACAACACAGCTACCCCCAAAAAACCCCACATGAATGTTTCGTGTTATCACCTAATTTCATTGGCATCCCTGAAGCTTTGGGAGGCTCTGTAGCCACCACTTGCAAGGGAATCTGTCCTTGGCTCCTCCACAAGTGGGATACTGCTTTCAGCCCCACAGCCCAGCCCCATAATCTGCTGAGTGAGTGAGGCCCCTTGCAGGACCAAAACGAGAAGATAGGGCCTTATGTATGGAGTCTGCATGCACACTTAGAACATGCTGTAATCTCCAACAGTGAAAGAGAGAGAAGCAGAAAATAGTTTTGGTCCATGCACTGTGTACGCCAATGCAAGAAATGTTAGCATCCCCAACTCCTGCGGTCATTAGCTTCGCAAAAGGTAGAGTTTTTTGCTGTCTGCTTCAATGTGTAATCTGAGCTTCTTGGAGCAGTTTATCTCTCCAACTAGATGAGATCCCGAGTTGAGTATATTTAGGTTAGATTCAAAACTTCAAAAAACAGGGATTATCACTGAAGATACCTGCAGACAGGGCTCATCAGACCTTCGTCTGAAATGTGGAACCCTGAACCTCACCTGAGTCTTCCAGGCACCTACTGCCTGTGTACTGCAGCATGAACCTGAAAAAGTTTATGGAAATAAGCATCAATACTACACCTAGAGCCTCAGACATTCAACAGACATCGATTTTCTGGAGATGAAGAGTGAGCTGGGATTGATATGCAACTTCCACAAATGTGCCAAGAGTTGTTATTCATTACTATGTGAGTTTCCAACATCGGACTAAGCACATAAATTGAGAAAGAGAAAAGCAGTTAGTCATGTGGAGAACATGACCTTTCAAGAAGCTGACCATTTCAAGGTCTGCCTACTCTTTTTCAACAAAGTATATTCAAGTATCTATGTATTTACCAAGATTTTCCAATTTTGCTTCCGATATACGCTAGAAGGTTCGACTTCCCACATACCAGAAGGTCGATCAATGAGTTTCCAGACAATTTGTATATTGAAACTCCCTTTTGTGACCTTTTGTGCCCTGTTTACACACAATACACCTCACTTCTCAAGTATGTCAAGGAATTTCAAAAGGACGATCACCAAGACGCAGACCAATACATCCAAGCTATGATAAGCAGGCTACACAATGGGGAAATCTCACTCCAATCTCGCTTTCAAGTGTCTCATGGGAGAAATGAAATAGTCGACAAGATCACCGGGGCACAACCCCTACAAGCAGTACTTACGACCTTCCCCATACTGCAGGTTCGCGGGATGCCAACAACGGTGGTCCCGCGGCCGTAACTGAAAACACACTAATTTTGTTTTGTTAAGAACAACACATCTGACCTGAGCAATGAGAGATGCCAGTGCGCGGAACGACCCGCACCGCGAGGG
Organism: Takakia lepidozioides; assembly: GCA_030704615.1. Lineage (NCBI taxonomy): Eukaryota > Viridiplantae > Streptophyta > Takakiopsida > Takakiales > Takakiaceae > Takakia > Takakia lepidozioides. The sequence goes on along the minus strand of CM060732.1, from coordinate 29,676,697 downwards.
TGCGGGTGCATATGCAACCCCTAGACTCCCTATGTTGTCCATGAAGCAAGAGAGACGTTCTTCCCTGTCCACGATCGTCTTTTAGGTTTCATCCGTTGTTTGTTGGCTCTGTCCCGCAAGGGATAGAGGCATTGTGGAGACTTCTTGCCTAGGCGGAGAACGGGGAACTAGGCTTATCCATTAAGCCTAGAGAGAGAAGATATACATGTCATGTCAAGACATGGACAAGACCACTAAGGTCATTGTCATTGAAAGACAAAGCAACCCTTTACAGGGCATCATCTAACAACCCCTTTTACCAACTCATTTGAACATCTTATAACTTTTCAGGGTATCTGAAAAAACAGGGTGGGAGGGCGGGATTCCTGGTCATTCATATCCTGAAAGCCCCATAAGTTGACATAAAGCATTCATTTTTTGTTGTTGACACGGGTCAAGCCTTACATAATCTAGTTCTTGAGCCATTCATCTTCCTAAAACAGCATCCTGTGTAGGCGTGAAACTGATCTGTCAGTGCCAAGACACATGCAAGATTCATAAAGTAGAAGCGGGGCTGAGTTTTTTCAGGCATATGTAAGCCTGGATAGTTATTCCAGGACTTCAAGATCAAAACTCTGCCATAGTATAAGGTAGGAAGCGCACAACATCTACTAGCAAGCAGTTCTTGAAAACCAAAATACTGATGGGGCCAGGTCTGAAGGTGCTTCAGTGCCAAGTCATAAGCCAGATTTCTAACAAAACAAAACATAGGGCTGAGTACCCTCAAGTAGATATGGGCCTGGAGTGGTATTCTAGGGCCTCATAACAAGCTCTGCTAGTTAAAGAAATGAACTCAGAAACCATTGTCCCCTATCATGCAATGAAATAGTGGTGATATAAGAGCCTTGAAGAATGTTTGTTATCACAAGGTCTATCTTCTGATCCATCAGAGCCAGGCCATGGTGTTTCATTTCAGAGCTTAGTTTCCATGCTGCCAGAGCTATAGCCGCAGCCATGTACCTTTGTTGAAAACAGCCAGAGCCTTCAACAGAGATTTTGTTTTCTATGAAGTCCCTTGTGTGTCTTAACTCCAAAACATATAGAAGTGGTTATCAAGAACCAAAAACAGGGATAAGGAGTAAGAAGGTGATCCTCATTAGAGCAGACTTGAAGCCGATTTGAGGCAGCAAGATGGCAGATTTGAAACAACAGTTGGTATTAGCAGCTTCAGGCAGTAGCAACAATCCCTTATGCATGAATCAGACTATGCAAGCTTCAATAATTCAAGACAAGTGAAGACCCTCACCTGTGCCCGTCCCAAAAACCACCACATAGAGATGTGTGTTAGTGAGGATGCATCAGGTGAGTGGCAGGTTTTCACAGTTGCTATCCATGTCAGTGTTGAATTCTAAAGCATGTACAAATCGTAATCCAAGCAAGGGTACACTAAAAAAAAACCTTGAGTGTTTGTGGTATGCCCTGCGCCATGGCGTCCAGTAGATGTCTCCAGCAGAACGCAATCAAAGTAGAAGTGTTCACAGATAGAGAGTAGCTCATACAGAAAGAGAGCAACATGTAATCTGTGGCTAAGTAGGGGTGGAGTACTTCCTAACGAGGAGTAAGAGCGCCGCTGCGAATTTAACAGAATCATAAATTTCTGAGCAGAGCGATCACTGCATTGTCGACTACCAGAGAGGAATCTGTCTATCTGCCAATGCGCATCCCAAAAGCCAGCCATCACGAGTACCATGTAGCTGCAAGGGAGCAGGTTTACACGGCGCATCATCAAGGATCATAGAAGCACGAGTTCTGTGCTGTGAAATATGTCGGCCCGTTTAGGGCACAACTTCCCGATTTCTCATCCAGGGTGGATGAAAAATCACATTTTAAAGAGATGCACTTTGTTAATGGATGATATCCCATAAAAAGGTATCTTAGGGTTACGGTATAGGCTTAGGTTTAGTAACTGCCATCATTTACGATGGTACAAATTACTACCTCTTGGATTTTTAGAATAGGTCACCATTATTCATGTATTTCATCCAGTTTAGATGAAAGAAGCAAATAGTAAATATCAGGGCCAAATGAAATCCAAAAAGTTATAGAGGGAGAGGGAGAGAGGCAGAGAGAGGGAGAGAGAGTAGTCTTTAGAACCCTAGAGGCATTGTGGAGACTGCTTGCCTAGGCAGAGAACCAGGCTTATCCATTAAGCCGAGAGAGAGAGAGAGAGAGAGAGAGAGCCTAGTCTTTAGAACCTGCAAGGGATAGAGGCATTGTGGAGACTTCTTGCCTAGGCGGAGAACCAGGCTTATCCATTAAGCCTGGAGAGAGAGAGAGAGCCTAGTCTTTAGAGGGTTGATGGGACTCGCGAGGGATAGAGGCGATACATCCTTAGGGAGAGAACTAGGCTTATCCATTAAGCCTAGTCTATGGAAGGTTGATGGGAATGATTCATGAAGCCCTAGAAAAAGTATAAAACAACAACCACAAAATCACCAAAGGACATAGCCTCTTGTGGCGGAGCCGCTTGTTGACTACACTAGTATGCTACCTAGCTCTAGGAGTGTTAGGCAGAATTGAAGTGATTAGTAGGCACTCTTCTGCTCTTTGTAATCTTGCCTGAGTGATCCAGTTTGGACACCTGGGATTTTCTCCTTTGCTTTACTCTTCTGGCCCATGTGTTAAACAAACATCAACTTACTCCAATTAGTGACTAATTTGTGACCAAGCGACTATCTGTGACTGATTTGTCAATCACTCTGGTGAGATTGCGGAATGCAATGTATCAGAAAATGGATATTGCCTTCAGGTTGCCCTCACCTCGGGGAGTTCTAATCTCCTATTACAAGCAATATAGAATAGATTAGGAATTGCTATGACATGACAGAAATATGAACCTTGACTTGCTTCCCAGAAAGATGAATTACTCTCACACTACTCCATACCTCTTTGAAAAAATATCCAAAGCAGTCCCATGGCCATTCAGTAGAAGTGATCTTGCAGCACAAATTCCAAACTATAATAACTTGAAAGAAAACATTGAATTTCAGTAACAGCATACGCAGGAACCTTTCAGGCACTTACAGCCTTCACTGCATTCTGCCCTTACCAAATGTAGAAGAGCCACACTTCTGGATACAGCTGTTTTGAAGACACTGTACTCCCCTAACAAACATATCGTGGAACGGTATCAAAGGTCTATCAGTAAAGAATACACTGTTCTTCTTGCAATATCCTGGAGTTCCATCATGGATTGCTAGTTGCTTCTGATCATTTTGCAAATCAGACCTTAAGAATTGAACACATGCTGCTGATGTACGCATTTACTGGGAATTCTTGTCAGTGCTTCCTTGGTCCAGATATCCCAAGACTTGACAAAGACTTGAACTGTCGTGTGACAGCTTGTACTACATCCACAACATGTCAACCAACGCAATTAGTTTCATCAATTCAGAAGTTTTAGCATGAGTATTGCAAGGCACATCAGTTCTCAGAACCACCAATTTGACCCCACAACCCACGAGACCTAAACAACAATTTACCAAAAACAGAAAAAACAGACCTGCGAAACATGAGAATCACCTGCTTTTGTCACTGTTTTGCCCACCTGCACACCCCTCTCATCAAAGCCATGACATCAGGTGGGGTTTGAACCCACTGAAACTGCCCTGTGCAGCTGAGCAACCCCACCCCCCCACCCACCCACAACGAATCCCATAGCCCTTGCCCCCCCTCTCCCCCTAGTCTCCGTACTACTGTCCCACAGCCCTCCCCCTCGCCACTCTCCTAATTCTCAAAGTGCAACTCGCAGTTGAATCCAGAGCTACAAACTTAGTCCATCGTTTCGTTGTCTTCATGGGACTCTCTTCCATCTCCAATAGAGCTCTGGGCAGCCTCGCCTACCGAATGCTGGACAAAGGGGCCTTCTGGTATGTAGAATTCCACGGACCTCCATCTCTTGCATAGTAGTCCATTGGGTAGGACCCCACCTCAATCTCTTTTGCCACCTCTGGTCCATCTCTATGCTCCCCTTTGCCAATCCCTTGTTCATAAGCAGATCCATTCCCAAACACAATGCCGTCTTTCCCACTGTCCTTGCTAGTAACATCTAAGCCTGGAATCTCTGTATCACTCAATTGAGATATACTTTGAGCTTTTAACGTAATATCATCCAACTTAGTACCCAGTGCTTCCTTCTTATGTTGCATGGTAGATGTGCTCAGCTCTGACGAGGAGAGAAGTCCATTGGTTGATGAGGAATCTTTACAAAAGTTATAACCACCTCTCCACTCACTGGTAATCCACCAAGGCTTCACAAAGCCAAGCGCCACCTCTACCTCATAGGGGGTCAACAATGGAGCCGGAAAAGCCTCGCCCCAGTCAATGGAGAGGCGGGGACAAGCAATTTGGATCCAAACGTCAACAGATTTATTGAACAGAGCCAATTTAGAAGGAGACAGCTCAGACACAAGGAAAACGGTGTGGGAAATCCCACGAGATGAAAGCCGTTGCTGCAGATGTGTTAGAGTCCTGGGGTTCCCCTGTCGCCCAAGAGTTCCGAGGATGATCCCCCACTGCTTTCCACTTTGAGCTTGCTCTATGGCTTTCCTCCGTGCATCTCTCATTCCCTTTTGATCATATTCCTCCAAAATTAGGACCCTTGCATAGGGGTCGTACCGATATGCCTTCACATTCGGGTTTGCAATCATGAATGCTTCAAGATGAAACCGCCCGTCAGCAACGAAGACAACCACGTCCACGATCCCCGAAGGAAGAGAGGGTGCGGTGCATCCAAGCACCTCTCCAGGAGACAAAGGTTTTGTTTGCGGAATTAAGATTTGAGGGAAATCGCTCAACAATTGAGACTTCGCTGCATGAATTGCCGTGGAGAATTGGATCGTTCCAGCCAAAGCAAGCTTCGTCCCTTTCGTGAAATTGTGTCGCACAGTTCCAACCAAAAGTGAAACATCGATCTGTATGTCCACAAACACATACAGGCAAGGGATTTGAGAAACATCAACTGGCACAAGGCAACTGTGCCCATAATGAACCAGAAATTGCGCCCCAAGAGCTGCGGCAGAGAAATCGTCCACACAGCAAGCCCCATACGTCACATCCCCAAGCACAAAACACTCCTCCACACCTGCAAAAGTTTCCAGTATGTCGCAGATTGTGAGAGAGTACATCAAAAGGCCCTCCGGAAACTGGAGGGCAACTTTCCTTGCATCAGCCTGCTTCACCCTCCACACAGTTTTAGGAATCTCGAAGTTGTAATTGGAGGGGAGCACCGCAATAGCATCCTTCAATGCCGGATCATTCAGAATACTATCCGGCACTTGCTGTCGCACAAATCTGCGGGGACCCGATGTCTTGGTGAGGGCTTGCGAGTGCACAGGCGCAGCAACAGGAGTCGCCCTCCGCTCCATGCCAGCCCCGATTCTTCTCCCACCCTCCATCTTTCACGTACCCTCTCTAAACCCTAACCCTCAAGTGGGCAATCGCTCCTGACTGCAGCCACTTACTTGTAACTGTCTAAATTCAGCAAATGTAAGTTAGAGCTCACACTGCAGCTACAGTATTGGAGTTGGTCGTGTTGCTTTCATTAGCGCCAGGCACGACTGCAAAAGGCGGGGGTTCACGGTTCACCGTCGCAGATGGGTGGACAGGCCAAATTTGTGAAACGTTCTCGTCAAATTAATAGGACACTCGTCTCTAACGCCTGGGACACTGTGGTTTGTTTGCATTGCACTCGGAAAATGAAGGTCTAAGCGTGTACACCCCAATAGCGAGCAACCTCGCAAGCTCTGCACATTCACGCTGATGGTGTGCAGTGTGCAAGATGAAGGGAGCAAACCCTGGCTTTCGTGGGGCCCATTGGGAATGCCGATCGCACATTCGGTTCGTTCCTTCCCTTGCAGTCACACTTGGAGCGCTTATGCAATGTTCTCAATATCCACATTTCTTCCATACATTTGATGTTTTGGCAATCACACCAAGGGTGTTTGGGAGTGCCATTCAAACAATTACGTTTCGGTGTTAAAGTAGGGTACCCATTGCATTTAGTTATGTAGATTTTCAAGTACACCATTTCAAACAAACACTGAAGACTGGGGTCTATTAACCCTGTCATTCAGATTGTCTTTCTAGTATACAGGATATGGCTATTGCGTGCAGCAATGTCAAATCTATCCAATACTAGTTGATGGTGGCGGTAGTGAAACCATCTTTGGAGCGCCCCCTCATTTTCTCAGGTCGCATCTGCTCCTGCACTAGATTTGCAAGATTTGTGGGAAGAAAAATCAGGTCCCTCAGAATCTGGGAAATCCAGATCTTCTTACAAAGCCAAGAAAACATCACCACCCCATTGAGTGTGCAGTCACCACAAGAAAGTATACTGGGGCAGTGGAGGGGGCCAATGTTACCATGAAGATACAACCTCACGGTGAGATGCTGTGGAGTCTGTACACTGGAGTGCAGTGAGGGTTGTGGGGTCACAAAGAGTCAATGCAGTTTTGGTGCTGTCAAGCTTCTGGTGACCATCGAAACTGTTTTCAGTCATTTGTAATGATGTCACCCTTGGCACCGAGAGTCCAAACAGGACCTTCATGAGGTAGTATGCGAGTCCGGAGGGGGACCATCGAGGTCTACTGTAAGAGTGGCGAGGTAAGCCAATGTGTACGGCGATGTTGATTTACTGAAGATGACACACCAATCCGGGAGCTTCTCAAGCATACTAGATGCTTCAGCGGTCGTAAAATTCACATCTGTCCTCAACTTCAAAAGTTTTGCAGCATCTGACTTGCCTCTCCCAGCCAAGCTTTCTTCCCTTGTAGAGTTCTTTGACCAGTGGAAAGTGAGCAAGAAGACATGGGGGCCATTCAAGTCGGTGGTGTACTGCATGTAGTGCCATCCCTTCACTCCCACGATGTCGCCTGTGGGAACTAGCACCTCTTTCAAACCTGTTATATGGACCACACAAAGCACATCTCCGCATGAGTGAGCATCATCCTCCAGCAACGAACAAAAAACCATCATTCCATGCATGCGGAGACCTACATACTCCGAGTCAGACCTGGGAGGATCAGTGAATCACTCTCCCTCCATCAAGACAACCATCTCTCCAAAAGTGACCCCACCTATGCATGCATATACGTACACATAAACACTTGCTCTGTTACATGGTATATACTGAACCATCCATCAAACATGATTCTATGCATGCATCTACACAAATTACACCAAACAAACCCCAAAAGCATGGACATAATACTGATAGGAAATGGTGCCAAGAAGATATACCTCCTTCCTTGGGAACAGCATCCAACTGAAATCCTTGGATCTCATTGGAACTAATAGCCAGGAACCATCGGCCTGCTACTCCAGTGCTCAAGTGCACAGTTGTCTCCCTCTGTCCATCAACCCTTGTGTCGCTAGTCACTTCAAGCAAAGGGCGCTTGCTCCACAAGCTTTCATCCAAAGGTACTGCTTTTTGACACCCGTAGCTGCCAGAAGCTATAATGATTAGACACACTTCACTTGTCAAAAGAGATCTACCTTTCTCTCCCAAAGTTCTCGCACAGCACAAACAGGCTGGTAGGTACAAGAGATTTCCTAATCAGTTCTCATCAACAGCTTATCTGTGAAAAGGTCCTTTTGGTTTCCAGAGAACCATACCTAACTGCATAGGTTGCAAAATCAGGACCATCACTGGCACCACACACAAGGCTCGTGTCATTCATAAGTTGAGACTCCCGGTTCCAATTTCCAAGAGTTAATGATGCCAGGGAAATGTATGACCGTGGCGATGTTGGGTCACCAGCTGGGGCATTGGTGTCAATGACATGCACTACCTGGGCACAATCGATCAAACTCATAATCAGTATAGAGAATGTACTCATAAGAAGTTGTTTGCCATAGCCTGTGGCCATGGACCCCGCGCACCCAGTTTGAGCGGAGCACAAAGGGACACAACCTACCTTTGTCAGTGGCTGACGCCGGTAGTAAGACTTACCTTGGAATAAACAATTGATCCGGGTTTTCCAGATATCCTCTCGAAATCCCACTACACAAGCATCAACCTGCTGTGTGTGGTTTGCCCAATAATTGGGCCCCAAAAGGGCCTGGGCTTTTGGCTCAGCCTCGAGACTTTCAAAGTTGGTAAACAGAGGTACAGGCACAACTCCCTTGATAAATTTGAAGAGAGCGTCTCTCTGGTGAGAGAACCCCGGACAATGAATCAGAAAATGAATATTGTCTTCAGGTTGCCCACACAACGGGCACTTGCACTCTCCGTTTCCTCTCTGCTTCTGTTTTCTGTTCAAAGGTAGGCTTCCCGCCCTGAGTTTAGATTTCAGTCTATAAAAGAGCCCAGTAAACATGCAGTGCACTCTACCAACCCATACATCCTGGATCCCTGTTCTATAGCGTCATTCAGACCATTTTGATCAGTCACTCAACAATCTTCTCTCCTCTGAGTCTCTACTACCTCAGCATTCAGACTACTGTAGCACATTGATGAATTTGGACACTAGATCTTACAAATATCCAAAATGCGAGTTGGAGCAATTCAGTTCAGGAAATAGTCTTACATTCACAGCCCTGCCAATATCCTTGGAGAATGCAGGGAAGACATGGAAGACAACAAGCCCCAGTGTCGCCACTCCCACCAGAGCCAAGGTTCCAAGAATCCAAAGCAAGCCTCCTGTACAGGACTCGCATGAACTCAGAGACATATCATAATGTCCATGCAGGGGCCAATGGCCCATGGAACAAAATAGAGCAACAAGAAAAAGAGGAAATTACATCCATGAGAGGCCCAAAGGAGGGAGGGAAAATGTCTTTCAAGTTCAGAAACAGCTCGAGGCACGATTGAACTTTTGGAATTCATTATACTCCTCAGGCGGTCCCCCCCCTGGATGATGCAATGATAATAGATTACAAATGAGTGGGTGGATACAAGACCTGGTGAGTGTGATGTTGAAGCCAGCGTTGGGCCCTCCACAAGCAGCCCAAAAGCTACTATTGCTCAAGGGATTGTCTAACAGTTAATGCCTCATGCAGGTAAGCTGCCAAGCATTTCTGATCCTTGTAATGGAAGACCTCTGTGAAGGATTGGTATTACCGAATAGACAATCGAATCTCCCATGGATCTCATAGTAGAAAGGACAGTGAAAGGAAAATGTTCTTCCATTTCAATTTGCCAAGGCGGTCCTCACATTCCCAGTTTTCCCACCTACCAGTCTCTATCCGCAGACGATGATCCTACCCTGAACTCCCCAATGCCCTTAGAAGAGAGGGAGAGAGAGCTGCAGACAGATAATTGGGCCGCAAGATTCTATTGTCACGGATGACCAAGAATGTCTCCCGATAGAACTGCAGGATTTGTTGTTAGAGTGGCCAGTTTCCATGTCCGCCTGATCTGAAGATCCATAAGTTTGTCTGATGCATCCGTTGCGGTCCTGTTTGGACGCAATTTCCACCCCCTCCGCCTTTTGTGGCATAGGGAAGCAACAGATAGCCCATTATTTGCAGAGCGCGATCTCTTCTTTCGCAGAACTCAAAGGAGTTGGACACCCGAGCATACCAGGAGGCTTGAAAACAGCGGTTTTTAGCCTGATAGATGTTGTGAGGGCCCAGGCTGTCAGCCCTTTGGGTGGAAGGGCTGTGACCTTGTAGAAAGATTGTAAGCTGGAAGATGGCCTCAGTTTGAAGTGGGATGCAAACAAATTCCACACATAGAATTTGTGATGGTGTTGTACCTCTAGCTCCAAGCATCCTTGGAAGAAAGACGATTGCAGCAGTCCCAGGTTTTTTTCCACCGGGAAAAAAGGAAGCGGGAACGAAAGAAAGAAAAAGAAAAACTGTTCATAAGAGACCCAGAGGGCATTTGGCAGAGCCAGAACCTTCCATTCTCATGTGATTAATACTGTACTTGCAGGAGAACGGAAAGGGACCAGAACATCAACCCAAACGAATAAAATAAAAAGTCTGCCCGAGTTGAAGTCTACAGTGTCATGCCAAGTGAAACTACCATTGCACCAAACAACAGTCCATAGCAGGAATAAGAAGAACATCAAGCTAATGGTTTCCATTTCAACCTCAGGAGTGTGTGGACACCCACAGAAAGGCACACATAGACTTCCAAGTAGCTCTTGAGCTGCGTTTCCTGCCATACTATACATGGATATTGATAAGCTCACCAGAACGGTGTGCAAATGGCAGCAAGTAAACCAGCATCAGGCAGACGATGGCAGCGATTACTGCCCCTATCATCACGCTCCCCGTCCACTCAGGAATACTACCTGGATGTCTGTTTAAAAAAACCCCATCTCTTACACCCACGTTAGGGAATATCCGCTAGAGAGCAACTTCATAATCAAGATGACAACCTCATCGATTGCCTCCTGCAGGCTGCCAGAGGTCTTAGAAGTCAGTAGTGTTCATAGATGAGACAGTAAAGCCTACAAGAGACCTTCAACAGTGCAGTCAGTAGCACTGTTTGTTACTATAACTTAGCTGGTTGCCATAAACCGTGTTCAGAAATTGCATGACATTCTCGTTACATGTGTATGTATGGTGTAAACCATAAATTGATGCTTTATGCCGCACATTTTACAGGCCTCAGATGAGAGCCTACTCTTGAAGGAGAATAGCTCTTGTGCTCGAGCTCTCTCTACTCTCTCATGGGCCCTCCAGCAGCGGATGAGTAGTAGCACAGATGGAAAGAGGAAAGAACGAACCTGTCAAAGTTCACAAGCATGCCAATGAGCACATGGGGCAAGCGGATGGCTGGCACAGCGCTCAATATTATTGGGATTATCATGCCAAGCCAAAATGTCAGGCGCCGAAGCTCCCTCAAGGACTGCCGTGGTGACAGTTGCATCTCAAACACTCCATCTGCCATTGTCGATGTGAATTAAAGTTACTGTAGTAACCATTTGTCAGAAAATCCCATTTTGATCTACAGTTGAATCTGGTCCCAAAAAGGTGCTCATTTGTGCAAAACGTGCAAAACACAGAAGGCCAACAACACCGGCACAACAGTTCTGACAAACAAAGAATAGAATACCGGACTGATCATCGCATTTGAGGCCCGAACAGTCCTTTACATTGGTCGAGTACAAAAAAGTGACTTGATAGTAAACCATCCGAAAAAAAACTGTTTGCAAGGTAAAATCAACAATGTGAAATGCAACTGACAGCCACAGATTGAATCCCTCTCATTGCCCACTACAAAGACAAAATGAATCTAGAACAAACTGTTGCAAACTTACATGCCACTGCAGGCCCAATGATCCAAGCAAGTGCCAAGTATGATGACCCTGCCTTGAGCCATGTGCCCACTGTTAGGACCACCAGCCATTGAAAGATGCCTGCCTTGAACAGCAGTCTCTCAGCCTCCCACTGTACATTTGATACCACACTAAGAGAGGTAGTGTCTTGGTTGCCCTCAGCTGGTCTCTGTTGTTTCCTCAACTGTTTCTGCTCTTGCACATGCGACAGGTACTTGACCAAAAGGTGGTGACCAAAGGCATGGCCAATGAGAGCGCCTAGCACAGCTGGAGCCCCAAATAGGCCAATTACTAACCACGGATGAGCCATAAAGGGAACTGCCGAAGTGTTCAAGGAAGGAACAACCAGGGCAATGAAGAGAGTGAATCCAATGGCCAATACCCACATCAGATAGACAGCCAAGACGGCCAAGCCAAAGGCAGCAAAGGCTGGGAAACCTTTGAGGAAGAGAGACGCATAGAGAAGCACAAGCCCTTGAAATACAGTTGTGAGGTTGAGCTGTTTGGCAAAATCTTGGCTGTAAGTCAACATGTAACGACCCTGCCATGAACCACCCCACAGAATTGAAGTCGTTAAATCAAGGCCCCTTTGCAGGGCACCGAATCCCAGGTAGTGGTGATGCCTACTAAGAAATGCGAACATGAGCGCTGGCGCCCCCACTGGGAAATTGGATTGTTGCTTTCTTTCTTTCTTTCTCTCCATCCCTCCTGTAACCCTTTCTGCTCCAGTCAAAATGTATGGTCTAAAATAACAAGCCTATAGAGGGTATCCTCTCTTTAGAAATTCTTCACCAGTTCCCTCCATATACCTGTAACTTACCAGAATGTCGATGTAAACAACATCCATCGTGGCCCGGCCAGTCGAGTATGTCGGATTGCAAAAAGCAAGGTCTGGCAAGGTCGCCACCTTGCGCAACAAAGGCAGCATGTTGTCTCCTGAGTGTTGAAGAGACCCAGGCCGCACCAAGGCCAGCCTGTCATTCTGCACTCCCATCCGAGCAACAATTCACAGGCACTCTTAATTTGTCAGTGGTCAGATTCTCATCTGCCCCCGCTTTGTCATATGAATAATTGACCCTAAATGGGGCAGATATGAAAAAACTTTTGCAGAACCCAAGTTAGGTCATGGGTAAGACACCATCAATTACTTTCCAAGTTTGAACAGACTGGACAACATGAACCTAAATTTAGTCATAACTTGATTATTACATTTACCATGTCTGTCCACAGCAGCGGCTCAACAAAACAACCACAACACAAGTAAGAAAACCCACTGAAGAGAATGCCATAGTTACCCGAGTGTGATAAACAGCCGCATTATCCATATATGCAAAATCGAGCCCAGTAACGCCTGCAATCTCACGGTAGATCTGCAAATCCGTCGCAGACTTTACCAAACCTGAGAGGAAAACGTCCTGCAGAGCAACCGAACCTGCACTCGCTCAATAGAGGGTAGTGTCTGTAGTCCTAAGACTGATAACAGTGAGGGCATCTCCGACAGTCAACCTTATATCAGAAGCCCGTTAATGTACTCATCCGTGCAAATGGCAGCTTTGATGTATAGATTCTTGGGATACTAACTCTTTCAAGCCAATCCCGGGTTCACCCCACTTGGTTGGAAATCCACACATCACTTGTACACAGTAGCACAATCCTGTGATAGGGGAGTCTGGTATTACAGATATAACGTAGAAATACGAACACTCGGACTTAAACAGCAACTTTTAAAGGGCTGAAAGATTGGACAAGCACTGATTCTCTCTTACAATTATTTATGTTTCTATAATGAGTTAAAATGTCAAACCTGAGCTAGCATTATTGCTGCAGGATATTTAGCAGACTTTGCATACATCTCCACCAGCCATTTGTTGGGGCCAGCCTGCAAGAACACCAGCATGCCCTCTCAAAATCCACTGACGCATTGGCACGAAGATTGACAAGGACCTACAACAGATCACGCAGACATAACCTCTTCCAAGAGAGCGAGTTGGACACAAAAGAAAGAAAGAAAAAGAAAATCTATTACGTTGGAGGCCCAGGGCCAATGGGACACAGCAGAACAACGCAGTAAGAGAAATGAAATGATGCTTTATAACATCCTTTGAAAGCTCAAAGAGCTTATGTAATGAGAAAGCTTGAAACAAGAAAGAGATTGGGGCATCCAACAAGCAACCCAAAAACAACTGTTAATCAAGGGAATGCCTAAGAATTTCTAACCACGTCTGTGGGAGGCCCAAAGGGCCCATGGACACAAGAAGAATAACACGGAAGAAACCTGCAGCCGAACAGTAGATCCAAATAACAACCTAAAGCTGAGGTGAGAATATAGGAAGCTCGACCAGCATAATGAAGGCTAGACTGCGCTTAAATCTTGCTAGCCGCAGCCTTGTTGAAAAACTCTTGAAGGCAGAGCTCGGTGAGCTGTGTGCCCGACACTGTCGTAGTTTCAGGTAGCAGCTTAAATTGCAGGGTTAGGGTTCTGAAACCCTAAATTTATAACCAGCATATGGGCAATGAATCCCACAAGGCCCTAGGCCAGGGAATGAATTTTGCAGCAAGTGTTTACTTGTCAATTTCAGGACATACGTAGGAAAAAATCATTTTATCCCACCTGAAATATTCTACCCAAGATTAAAGAGAGATTGTACTCATAAGTCGTTGTTTGCCCTAGCCTTGTGGCTATTGACCCCGCGCCCAGTTTGAGCGGGAACAAAAGGGACAGAACCTACCTCTGTCAGGGGCTGACGTTGGTAGTAAGACTTACCTCCATATATAGAATTAATCCGGGTTTTCCAGATATCCTCTAGAAATCCCTTCACACAAGCATCAATCTGCTGTGTGTGATTTGCCCAAAAACTAGGCCTCAGGAGGGCCTGGCCTTTTGGCTCAGCCTCGAGACTTTCAAAGTTGGTAAACAGGGGTACAGGCACAATTCCCTTGATAGATTTGAAGAGAGCGTCTCTTTGGTGAGAGAACCCCGGACAGTGTATCAGAAAATGAATACTGTCTTCAGATTGCCCACACAACGGGCAATTGCACTCTCCCTTTCCTCCCTGCTTCTGTTTGCTGTTCAAAGGTAGGCTTCCTGCCCTGAGTTTAAATTTCAGTCTAGTGCCGAGAGTGGGTAGACCCTTGAGGTCATCCAAGATTGTCCTCCCCCATGTCACTGACTGGAAACAAGTTCAGGGAAGTTTTCTGCCTAACTTCATTTTCATCAGACAATCTCATGGCAACAGACATGGCTTTGGATACTACAGCCTCTAAGTCAGATTTATGCAGCAGGGTAAAGACTTGCGGATCCAGGTCCAGGTCCTTGAGAATCTCTTCTACTCTCTTCTGCCAGGACTTCGCCTGTTTGACAGGGCGGTCCTGTTTCCAAGATATAGAGTCGATTAACTTACGATATCTGGTGTTGGACATATGTTGCAGCTGAACCCACCATCTGACCTTGAATTCATCTCGTCGGGAGCTTAAGGACGGAATGCCAAACTCACCCCGAACAGCCACATTGGCTGTTTTGGAGCATGCTGACATACACTCCTTAAGCACCCCACTTGAATGGATTCTAGAGACTTAGCCTGGTTGGAGTTATCAACCCATATAGCAGATCCGTACTCCAAGGCAGGTCTAATAACGCGACAAAGCATGGTTTTCTTAACCTCAGAGTTGACCCCTCTGCAGTGGAAAAATTTAGTGAGCCCCAGAGCTTTGCCCTTGCCAGTTTGAACAACTTTCCGGATATGTGCATCCCAATTACAATTGGAGGAGAACTCAACGCCCAGGTAAGTGTAGGAAGGGAGGACCGGGATCTCTTGACTACCCCACTGCCACTTAAGATCACTTCCTCCCTCTCCTCTGTCGTTGAATGCTACCACTGCACATTTGCTGACATTAGCCTCTAGCCCCCAAAGATCAAAGTATCTCTTCGCGCAATCAATCAACTCCTGGAGATTGGTTGGAGTCTCCCCTATGCCTGCGAAGTCATCCGCAAACATAAGGGCTGGTATGGTGGTATCACCCACCCTTAACCCAAATCCCTCACTTTCCACATCCTCGAGGAGTTGATTGATGAAAACATTGAAGAGCAGAGGGGAGAGAGTACAGGGGAGAGAAAGATTAAAGAGAGAGAGAGAGAGAGAGAGAGAGAGAGCGGGCCTGAAACAGATAGTGTTTTCCCCCTGCACCCATGGCCTCCAGGTCGATCGCAGCACGAATAGTGTCCCTCCATGGATGCTGCAGCCACATCCACAAAGTCACATGTGGCTCTATCGACCTGAGATACGGACTCCAGTGGTAGTATCTCCCTTATGTGTTCCATCAATATTTCAGCTTACTTTCACAGTGACTGCAGTAAACAGCACATTTTTTGACAGAACAACTTTCTGATAAGCAGGATCTCACCAAGACGTTTTTGCTCTTCCTCTCTCTGCCTCGTAAGAAAAACAGCACGGACATGGAATGCACCTGTGTTATAAAGCTATGGGCACCAATGAGGCCTTCTTCCTCTCCTGTATTGAAAAGGAAAATGACTGAGTGCTTGAAGCCATGTCCCCAGTGGGACAAAGCGCGCACCAGTTCAAGCATCACCCCCACACATGAGCTGCAGTCCCCAGCTCCCTCTCTGCAGTGTAACATCAAAGCTCTCACCGGTAGCCATGAATTGAAAAGCACCCCATGAGAACTGGAAAGAAAATTCAACACATCGCAAACTCTCTGTGAGTGTAGCCTTGAAGCGAATTGTCCCAGAGCATAAGCCAGTTAGAGAGATGAGAACAGCGGAGCCTTGTTTATCAATCCGAAACAAATCAGAGGTGAGAGCAAAGCAGCCATAGCGCTACCACTATTATGTTTGAGCACGTTCAACCTGGCAATAAAGCATTCATGCCTTATAGGCAAAGTATAAAAGGACCACTAATAAACGCATATCCTTCATCCTCAAACCCCTCATGTGGTTCACCAACTTGGAAGGGGTTTCAAATGTTGGAGTTTTCTCTCAAATACACTTAGTGAGGAGTATTCAATTACCAAAACTTACGATGTAATTACTGAGTCAATATGGGAGGACACGAGAATGGCATTGTCTTCTGCACTGTCGAGATACTTTGGGCGAATTCGCACCACCACATGCTTTAAACCCGAGTATACGAGAGTCTTCCCCCGAAATAGGCCCCCTTCAAGCCGATTTACTCCAGGTCTTGCATGGAAAAAATCTACTTCGACTTCGACATCGGGATTTGCTGTTTCTGTAAACTCAGTTACTGTGTCTAGCACATACTGCAAAATGTAGGACAAAACCTCCCAGAAATATGTCAGCAGACACCGGCTATGTGTCTCACTGTGAGAAAGAGAGATCCACAGTCAGCATGTAGGATAAGGCAGTACCATCTCCTTGGGCCATGGACGCCCGCACACAAGCACCTCTAGTCAAGTTCCACTTTGACTCAAACAAAGGATATCAAAACTAGTCCACTTCCATGATGAGGTTCTGGATCTTAAATGATGATCCATTGCTATGGTGTCCAACACTATCCTGAAGCAGGAGGCCCAACAGAACCCCAGCCTGGCCACTGAAGGCCAAGAACAGGGCACATCCAGAAATCAAGGAGCCCAAGCTTCAACATGACTCTTGAAGCACAGGCTACTTTAGAGCCAAAAGCACAAGATATGAAGAAAAAGTCTCGGCATGAAGCTCCTTGGAATGCATGCTGGTGAGCAGACAGTCCTGACCCAAAGAGCAGACCAGAGGATGGGGAGTCTCACTCCACCATATGCACCAACGCTCACATTTAACAAACCAGGCCATCAAAGTAAGAGTGGAAACCAGCAGTTATCACAATAGTACTCTCAGTATTTCTTTCACGGGTCACGAGTCTCCAGAATAGAAACCACCACAAATGGAGGCAGGGTTCCCACCTGCCAGGGCATTTGTCTTCTTTGCTTCAGTACATGCCAAAAGACTCTTTCCTCTCACAACCCAGTTTTTCCAGATTTTATCCAATTTAGGTGGGGCTACTACTAACCCAGCCTCTCTCTCTCTCTCCCCCTCTCTCTCTCCCTCTCTCTCTCTCTCTCTCTCAAATGTTAGGAAACTTCGCAGAACACCACATTTGCGTCCTACCTGAAGGCCATGCTTGAGGGCCTCAGAGCCAACGGGGTGGGGCCCCAATTGGGTGAGGAATTTGACATGCCTATAAGCTCTCTCCTCCGAAAACCCCCTCTTTCCAGCCGCTGACTCGGATACAGGTACGGGTAGTCCCTCAGACTGATAGTAGTACGCCAGCCATGTACCATAGATTATCACCACCAGCATTGCTATCCAATCCAAAGCAGCTTTCTTAGGTCTGTGAGGAGTTCCCATGTCATTCACCTTCGCCGGATTCTCTGAAGCCGATTCTCCTTCCAGGATTTTAGAGGCATCTGACGAGAACTTTCGGTCCCGGGGGGTATCCCCATTTGGCCTCGAAGGTAACCTATGTCTTGCCATCTTTCAGCAGAGATTTTTGTCCCTCTGAAGAAGGCTCCAGCTGCAAAATCGACAAAATTTGTTCCTTGCTTTGGGGCCCCAGACAGGCAAGGAATTCTCTTCTGCAAATCTGGTATGTCAAAGCCAAAAAGATGGACTCTTTAGCGCAAGACAAAAAGTACCTTGGACTGAGCTCCCCAAGCATACAAACCCAGACAATTCTTTCAGAGATTTGATGGGTCAGTTGCAGAAGCAAAAGATGATTATTGACGCACTCGAAAGTCCCCACCACTGCGACGGTGCACTGCGATTTGAAACCCGCATGCGTCGTGTTTCTGTCGAGAGTGACGCTGCCGTCGAGAAAAACTTGAACTTGATTTCTTTTCACATTTTCCTTCCGAGAGAAAGTAAGTTTGGGTGTTTACTAAAGTTGGAAAGTAGCACTCGCAATTGTTGATGCGCTTCAACTAGAATCTTTGGTCAATGCAACGTAGCAACATCTTTTTCTTCTTTTTAAGTTTATTTCAATAAACAGGGGACACATCTTTATTCAGCTCACATCTTTCTTTATGCATCTTGAAAATGGACTCGAGAGCGATGGCGGCAGCGAGGCGTTCCCCCGCCAGCACCCACGACGAGGAAGACGACGACGAGAGCGTGCAGCAGCTGCACGAGTGTGGGCGTCTCTACAAATGCTTGCAGGATTGCTTGGTCAGGACCAACAGAGACTGGAAAGCTTGCCAAACAGAAGTGAAGGCATTGAAGGCATGTCATGAAGCCCAGGCACAGCATCAACTTAATGATTCTACCTTGCGCGTCAGCAGTTCTGAAAACATTGGCCATACTTAGGTTGTTGTCCCTCTCTAACTTTGGGGCAAGTGTCAAACCCTGTCAGGGTTTATTAGAAGTTGATGTCAAGCTTCCTCTTTGGAGTAGCTGATGCAGAGTGTGGAGGTGCATCTTTACACTTTTTTTGTGTGCCTGTGTCTCTTCCCCTAGGTCCAAATTAAGACTAGTACAGTTGGCATCCTCGAATGTTTTCCTTATTAAATACTCGTTCATGAGATCTTGGAGTCGGTATACTGCAAGATCTTGGAGTCCGGTATACTGCAAGGACTAGCGCTTCGATTTCTGAAATAAATTCGGTGTTCACTGTTTTTGATGATGTGCCGCCCAACTGTCATCTGTGTGAGAGGTAGGGGGCCTGGGGAGCTGTGGCAGCGCTGGACTCAACGTCATAGCCCTTCAGTGTTGTGCCTTTGGTGTGGTTCATGAAGCTAAGCAACAGTTAGCAAACGAGTTGGATAATATAATACAAATGATCAGACTTGAGCTCAGATACGTCTCTCATCACATTTTCGCATTTCATAAGGACCTGGGATGTAAGAAGCCTATGGCCCCAATTACCCGATGGTGGCAAGAAGCACAGGTATAACAACGAAAGACTTATCTCAAACTTCTGGCAAAGCCTCCAGACTCCAACAGAAAAGCTGCACTTTGATTGCCTATGATAGAAAGCCCTTGCAAAACAATTTTGTACAAAGTGCTTGGAGTATGGCACCACCATCTCTCATGCATCTAAAATGCGAAGGATTTCTGTAAATGTGCAGGATTGAGTTGCAAATCAATCCCCACTCCAGCCAAAGTAGTCCAAAGTGATCTCCTAAACCCCTAGACCTGGACCATGACTGGCACTGTGATTCAATTTCTAGGATCCCTTGCGCAATCAGCTAGCAGACATCAAAAGCATCGCCATGTTGTGCTGCTAAGGGGTTTGAATTCTCTTCGTTTCTCCTCCTTGGAGGATTAGGTTTAAGTATCTTACCTAGCTGCCCACATGCCATTTTCTGGTCATTCCCCCTGCTCTCGCGGATAGAGACTACTAACCCAGCATTGGCCACCGTATCTCGGAATGCTAACACGTCTTGCATTGGAGTAGGCTTAAATTTTGATCCTGAATGTGAATTGAAAATGATAAGGTTGATCTTACATGGAATTCCTTCTACTAGTTTCACCAGCCTGCTCGCATCTTCTTTGGTGTCGTTCACGCCAGCGAGGAGCACGTACTCGAAGAAAACGTGCCCACCTGGTCTGTGCAATAACACCTCCTCCCTTACTGCATCCAGCAACACTTGTAAACTATATTTTCGATTGATGGGCATGATTTCACTTCGTACTTCATCAGTGGTGGCATTTAGGCTCACTGCGAGCGAGCACGGAGACCTGCGGCAGAAGAGCCGAATCTGAGGCACAAGGCCACTGGTTGAGACAGTCACTTTGCGTGGGCTGAGATGCAGGCCCTGCTCATTGACCATGATATTTGCAGCCCGGATCACGTTCTCCACGTTGTGTAGTGGCTCACCCATCCCCATGAATACCACATTGGTGATGGGTCCGAGATCCTCACTAAACAATCGAGACGCCACCACCAGCTGCTCTACAATTTGGGCTGCGCTCAAGTGGGCTCTAAGCCCCATCTTCGCAGTGAAGCAGAACTGGCACTTCATGGCACATCCCACTTGACTGGAAACACAGACAGTGCTGCGGCCGCGCGCACCTGGAATCACCACAGTTTCAATGGTGACACTCTCATCCACCGCGAACACTAACTTGCGGGTACCATCTCCAGCAACATGCACATCTTGGAGAGCCAAATTAGCGTTGAAATCTGCCTTCTCTTCCAATGCAGCCCTGAAATCCTTGCTCACACCCTCCATATCAACTGGCGATCGTGCCCACTTGCCATTCCCGTACAACCATCTCCACAACATCAAAGCCCGACTAGGTTTGTGCCCGATGGATTCCACCCAAGTCTGGAGCTCAGGGTATGTCATGTCTTTCAACACTACCTTCTCAATACTCCGTGAAGGGGCCACTACTTGCGAATGCTCCAACACAGGGGAAATCACCACATGCGATTGTTCTAAGCAAGAAGCTAGTGTTGCATGACAGCGGCGTGCTCTCGAACTGCTCACCCATGGTTTCCGCCATAGATGTGGTGGGGCTGCTCTTAATGCCCCAAAGCAGCCAGAGTTGCTCAGAGCAAGAACGGCCATAGCCGATCTAGAGAGACAAATGCGAGGGAGGCGAATCACCCATTGCACGTACAATCAACTGCCTTCGATGCCGATGAAGCAATCGATCCTGGAACGAGAGGCATCGCACACAAACAACGTACCTTGTGGCAACCGGTGGAATCGTCAGGAATGAAGCCCAACTGTGCGAGCGATCTTCTTGCATGGAAATGCTTGTGTTGTGGGGAGCGTGACCTGATCTCCACCATCCCCCCATGTAGCCACCACCATTGCTGTTTGTTGTTTCCTCGTGATACGCCACACAATGTGACCTCCAAAAAACAGATCTATCTATCAAACCCTAACTATTGGGCAGTCATCCATGATCAGTCGGCCCTCCATATCTATTACCTCCATATCCTTCAAGGGTTAAAAACTAAATGTGTTAGCATAATTCTTACTCCCTCAGGCTACTTGGGTGCACTAAGCAAGCGTTTTAAGTGTCTAACTGTAACACTGTTTACTCCGCTCTTTGAATAATGACCAAGGGAAAAATTGCAGTCACCGCTGATGATCTACAGGCAGTGAGAAAGATTCTATACATGTCTGATGTGAATGTGCCGTTCTCAATATCTCTACACCCTTTGCAAATTTCTCTAACTTGTCTACCAAGTGCATGACATTTGTCGACCTCTGCTACAAGAACAATGTTTCAAAGAGCAAACTGTGCATCTCTAAAATCTACTGGGGTTACATTGAAGAGCAACACATACACTTCTCATAGTTCTATTAACCCTTAAGCGCCCATTCGACCCGTTTTCGGCCATTGGTTTTGGTTTTTCCCCTCTGTTTTTCTCGGATTTGAACCGATTAACCTGATTTTTGGAGGGTAGGATGCCAGCCACATGGCAGTCAGGATTCCAACGCGCGATTAGGTTTTTTTTTTTGGTTAGGGTTGCAATTTTTGGCTGCGTAGGAGGTGGGGTCTGCTTCTGCAGCGATTTTGGCTTGCTCCCGCGTTTTCAGCGTCGTCTCTCTCCTTCCCCTTGTGCTGTGATCTCGTCTGTTGTGGCGTTCGCGTGTGTTCCATACTTTGTTGTAGGTTGCCGTTGCAGATGCCTTGACAGGTTGCCGTTGGTGATGTGCTCCGATTGCATCTTCCATTATCTCTTTCTCTTTCAGTTGAGGAAACTTGGAAATTGTGGCACCGCTACAGAGACTGAGCCATAGCTGTGAGAGAAGATGGGCCGGCTTTGCATTGATACTCAGGGTGCGCATTCAAGGCAATGTTCATTGTTTGATACCTGAGCTAGACTATGCGCAGTTAGGGCATCGTGTAGCTCATCTTTGTGTTTATCCTTGTGTGCATATGCAAATTGGTGGATGAAGGTTGAAGCTACATAATATAAGATGGGTTCGGGTGTGTTGCCTCCCCCTGCACCTGCGCATTTGGAGACTCAAGCTGCATCGATTGCCAAGTGGGCACGCTCACTGGGCGCATCAACCGAGCAAGTCGAGCGGATTGTCGGGTGCCTGAATAAGGACTACCTCTTGTGTTTGAAGAGACCTGCTCGTGTGCGTTGGCCTGGATTTCCACAGCCCTCCAACTTTCGTTACTTGTTTAGGCGCCATTGTGCAGAGATTTTGGGTTGGGTAGATCGCAAGGAGGAAGGAGACCCCCTTGGGTTCAGCGCAGAGGTCAACGACATTTTGAGGCTCGAGGTTTGGCCTAACTTCCAGACGTCTTTTGCCAGCCACGATGAGGCTCAAACAATTGGCCAGGGAGAGAGGTAATCGTATTGAACCCTCTTTTGATTTCATGAGTGAGGAGATGGGCAATTCGACCTACTCCTTGCGCAACTCTCAAAATCCACTATGTGATCCTGCTGGTCACTCCCAAACTATGGAGGACATAGGGATTTTGGGATCCACAGTGAAGGTGGCAGTGGCTGAGCTGCACCTTCAGGATGTGGCATCGTCTAGCAATGCCCACGAATTTGGATATGGTACTGTGGTAGACAAGACATGGGACATCCTGAATGGTACAAAAAATTATACTGTCTCTTTTTTTGGTATCCTTGGTGTTCATGTGGTATCGTCACAGTCCTGTGTTGTGTGTAATCTTGATGATTCAATGTTGTGCACTATCCCTGAGCTCTTGGGGTTGGATTCTGAAGTTGAATTGCCTGAGGGGGAAGTAGATGATAGTGAATCAGATTCTGATTGTGACTATAATCCAGAAGATGATGACCTTGTTGACATCGACAATCCTGACTTGATGGACTACTGTGTTGACACGGGGAATCCAACGCGCGAGGTGGGATTATATGATTTGCCGCCCAATTGGGAGCAGTGGGGTCCTGCTGAGTTGTTTGGTGATGACATGTGGAACTCCTCTGCTACTGAATTGCCAGACATTACATGGTTAGGTGGGGATTCGGGTCCTCGTTTGCCTTTTGGAGATTCAGCAAATCCAGTTGATTTTTTCAATTTGTTTTGGCCACTGTCGGTCATGCGCCGAATTTGCAGCATGACCAACTTGTATGCCAGGACAGAAAACCAGAATGGAAACCTGAAAGGAGGTAGATGGTGGTACCCTATCACCATCCGTGAATTGAAGGCTTGGCTTGCTGTTCACATGCTCATGGGAATCAAAAAATTGCCTAGTACTAGATTGTATTGGAAAGCCAACAATGCCTTCTTCAATTGCCCTTCCATCATGCGCATTATGTCCCGCAACCGATGGGAGGCAATTTTGAGGTGCCTCCACCTTGTTGACAACAAGGATGTATGCACTATTGACACTGACCCTGCTTTTGATAAGTTAGCTAAAACCAGGTGGTTGCTACATGCACTAAATGGTTTGTATGCCACCTACATGAGCCCCGAGCAGAATTTGACTGTGGATGAGCAAATGGTGAAGTACAAGGGCAAATATGCCCGAATCCAGCAATATCTGAGCAAGAAGCCTGTGCAGTGGGGTCTGAAGGTGTGGTGTTTGTATGGTGCATGTTCCAAATATGTTCAGAAGTTAGAGGTTTACCTTGGGAAGGATGATGGGAATGATATGACCCATGGCAGTGGATATGGCGTGGTGACAAGGTTACTAGAAGGATTTGAGGGTAAGGGCCATATTGTAACGATGGATAATTTTTTCAGTAGCCCCATCCTGTTCTATGATTTGGCAGCAAAACAGATCTATGCTACTGGCACGGTAAAAACCTCCCGAGTGGGTTTTCCTACGTGCCTTGATTTGGGGAAAAAGGGTGAGAGAGGTAGGCTGGAATATCGTGTTCACATAAGTGGCAAAGTAGCCGCTATTGCCTGGATGGATGCCAAGTTGGTGACCATGATTTCCACTTCCATTTCCCCTGTCGGTCCTGATTACTTCATACAAAGATGGCACAAAGGGGCAAGACGTGATGTGCCTACCTCCCTTATTGTGGTTCATTACCAGCAGCACATGCGGGGAGTGGATGTTCAGGATCAGCTACGGGGTTACTACTCTGTTCAGACCAGAGACCATAAATGGTGGCACCGCTTGTACTTTCATGGAGTTGACACTTCTTTGGTGAATGCTTACATATTGTACCTGGGTTTTATGAGGGGAAAGGGTTCACATTCCTCTTAGCCACATGCTTTTCAATTTGGAGGTTGCAAAGAGACTAATTGTGGGGTGGGTTCCTCCCAGGAGAACGGTAATGCCAGGGGCAGATGTGCCCAACCCGGGGTCTGTGCATTTCTCCCTCAAGACTAGTAGGAGGAGGAAGTGTGTTCAGTGCGGTATGCGTCAAAGGTATTTTTGTCACGCGTGTGGAGATGTGTATATGTGCCTTGGAGGATGCTTTGTCAAGAGCCATAGCCTTCTCTGATTATAGATACTTCTATGTTCAGTAATTGATATGGTTGATTTCTTACTACACTGATGTGGAGACCTTTGATGCCAAAGAGGGGGTATCCTCCTTACGACACTTTTTCTATGTAGTGGTGTTCTGTCTTTTTCTAAGCAGTGGTGTGTTTGGGGGTTGGTTTGTTGTTGGTAGCCATGAAACGTTTGTACTGAGGATCCAGCCGTAGAGAGTCGCTTGACAGTCCAAGGAGAGGTATAATTTTGTGGTTGTGCAGTATTGGGGTTCACTGAGTCCTGATCTGAATGATTTGTTTGCTACTCCAGCTTTTTGCCTTAGTGTTTATGTAGCTCCGAGGTCTTTGCTGCAACAATTTTGTGTTTCAATTACGACTGAGTCCATTTTCTTTGTGTCTAGTATAATTATGTGGTAGTCCCCTAGTCAAGCGGGGGTGCGCACAAGGGTGGAGACTCCTTCCCTCCCTGGGGAGGAGTCTCCCCCCTTGTGTTCATGTGTGAGTTGCCAATTGGGGCAAGTTAGTGGGTTCAACTCCCACTCACACAATTCGGCGTGTAAATGTGGGTTCATCTCTAGTTTTTCTGAGTCTGATTTGATGCTAGTGTTGGCCACATGTCGGTCTTTCTTTGTATGAGCTGCCAGTTGGGGCAGGCCACTGGGTTCAATTCCCACTCACACATTTTGACCCCCCTTACTTTGACCAGGTGTAAATCAGAAAATATGAATCCATTTTTTGCATTCTATGGCTCATCAGAATGCCAATGTGCTGGACAACACCTGTAAGCAGGATGAGATCCTGCAGATTTCATCCCGTCAGTGAAAATTGCAAATTCCTCCAATTTCCCTTATTGTTTTCCAATTTCCCTTATTGTTTTGGGAGGGGCCCCAAAAATGGGCCCCACACTCAACGGTGGATTTTCGCCTGATTGGCCTGCAAATTTACCGGTGTGTGGAAGGGGTAGGTATGAGCATAATGTCCGGTCAATTTTCCCAAAAACTTTTTTTTCGCTGAGATATTCTCATTTTTCTGAGCTGGGGTCCACTTTTTTCAAAAAGTCAACATTGGGCACCGGGCGCTTAAGGGTTAAAGTGAACATTTTTTAGGGCTCCTTATGTAAGAGTGAACTTTATAAATGAAACTTTTCATTGATCCTAAGAATTTTATCTGTTAAAGTGTTACAATCCTTTAAATGTTACAGTTTTTCTTACTCCCAAAGATTAACAGATATGAAGGGCCGACTGCAGCCGTGATGTAAACCAACAATGTCCCTTCTTCCATCAATGGTTAATCCAGTAAAAATTGTAGGATCTTGTGTGCAAATCATTTGTGCAAACCACCCACCACCCACCCCTCGTTACCAATTCAATCCCCTGCTATAACTTGGAATCAAAAGGCAATCCAGATGTACGCTGATGGTCTAACATGTGTTGTGAACAATCTGAGGCACATGATAGTTTGAAGGACCACAAACAGGTGGCCTTAAGAATGGACAATACATGTAAGGGCACTGGAAGTCTATTAGGGCGATTCACTTGTATGTACTTCAGAAATGATTTTAAGATTGTTTTAATCTTGGACGTGAATGCTGTTTTCTTTTCTTTTGGATTGGTACACCAGCCTCAACTGAATTCCCACAATTGAAGTAGGCTCCCTTCACTGTTGGGCTGAGGTGCTCAGAGTCTCAGATGCAAATTGGCCAGGTCTAGAACCAAATCATTTTGCTTATCTTGTGGAGCCACACACTGCCAAAGGGAAGTGTAGGCAGACATATCAGTTGCCGTGATGCCCAGAGCTGCAAGGCGCTTCCCATACTCCTGCAGTGCATCCATCCGCACATCTTAGTGTCTATTAAACTCTCAGCCGGTTCTTTGCTGACAAGGGACTCGAAGTCTCACTCCATCCAGTTAGAAGACACAATGTTACAGCTCTGCCAAATTTTCGACACCATAATCTGTAGCAGCAAGTCCAGCAAACTAAATTTAGCGCTATGAGATTGGTATCATCGAAGTCTAGCAATGACACATAGCAACATCCATGTCTATGTCTGATGATTGAAGTGATTAGAATGGTCCTTAAGAGTTGGAGTGTTTGCTGCACTTTTCTACCTTCATCGAACCAGCAAAGGGACAGTGCAAAAGAAATTTGGAAATATTTGAGAAATTGGCAAGGTCCAACTTTTCTCCTCACAGGCTTTGTATCAATCCTTCTATCCATGAGATGGAAGCAATCCCAGTTGGTGGGAGGGGCATGGATCATCCTGAATAAAGTGCATCCTAGAAACATAATAAGCAATTTAAGTGCATTCACAGATTTGCCTAAGGTGGTATGCTGGGCTCAAAAGATGGTCACATAAGCCTCTTTTTCCCTGTGAAGAGATGCACTAAACAATATACCTGGACATCAAGGAAGAGCTGAGCACAGATTTTGTCACACAGACTGTCAGACATATTGTCATTTGCGTCAGTTCCAGCACCAGCCCCGCGCTGGCGTGCTCCCTGTCTCAACCGCTGGAGCGATGATTCTGTTTTCCTAGCCTGATGTTGACCAACCACCAGACCACTGTTGGTCAAAACCAACTTATAATCCAAGGAAAGAACCCACTAGATGTCCAGATAGTTTAGTGCCAATCCATACAGAAGACTTGACATTGCACGTAACCAACAGGTCACACTTCAACTTTAGAAACACCAAACCTGAGTAACACCCCTTTGAAGACAATGAAATACGGACCACAGTAACGATCTCGTGTGCCAGCACATCATAGCCCGATGTTATCTTTTTGCATACAGACACAAGCAGCTTCTCCCGCATCTCCTTTGTCAAATATGCAGAACGCTTATCTTCAATGAAAGTCTGAAAAGACATTGAGCAAAAAATACTCTTAGTAACAGAGGAAAGTGTTGTGTTCATTCTACTAAGTTCATGCACCTAGAACCTGGTTTAATGACTTTGTTGCAGTCAATCATCACAACATTAGAAAGGACAAGGGAAGAGAAGAGAGGGAATGAATGAGACAGAGATGCCACAACCCCAAATTGCAGTGATCGAAAGAACTCATGGAGGTACCTTGAGAGGCTGAAGAACACTAGATACGTAGGGAGATGGCCGACTCGGAAGAGGCTTATTGGTCATCCGATATGTTGCTGTGATTCCCTTTGCTTGTCTTAGCACCTGCCACCATATTTGCCATTGCAATTACCTATGGTTTGAGCTGGACTGGAACGCCTACTTTGACCATTATCGTAATTGATGACCGTAGCATCATAATAAACGGCAAATGATCCAATGCCAGCATGTTTCTGCCGGATCCCTCCTGTAAGATCCTAAGGAAATCTGCTCATGCAACCAATTGAAGCCATGTCCTGTTTCATGCAAGGGAAAAAGAGAATGTACCCAATGACTATCACTGGGCCACTGTGAGACACACTGTCACTGTAACACTGGAGTGTGAACTGTTAGACACATAGAAAGAAACAAACTTTACAAAGTCCAAGGGAAATAAAACCACCCAGTCTGAGGTATATTGCACAACTTCGCCAACCCATGGTACATAGCCGATCAAAAGAGAAGGGAAGACAATAATTATGTCAACGGGAGACCCAAGGGGGCACTCTACAGATGTACGAAACCGAGAGAGAGGACAATATTATGGGCAAGACAAAAGCACTAACCTCCACACATTTTTCAGCCAATGCCTCTGTGAGGACATCAGAGAGGCCAGGCACAATCGCTAGCAATGATTGAGCACCCTGCAACAGGCTTTGGCATACCACTGCACGGACATCCTCAGGGGTTCCACTCAACAGCCCAAGTACATGGTTCATGTAGGACCCTTTCACCATGTCCACCAAAAGCTCCACATCATGCCTCACCTGCTTGTCAACAAGCTTTGAGACTGTAAGCTTCAGTCCTTCAATTCAATTTCAGCTTTCCTCTGAAGTGTCAACCCTACCCCATACTCTCCACTTTTCAGTATTACCTTCCTTCCTTCCTGTGTCAGATGCCGGGCTCACAAACCAGCTTGTTCAGACTTCAGCTAAATGAGTACAAATATTTGTGTTTAGTCGCTTTCCATAGAGGTAGGTTGTACTAAGGTTAGAAATGTCAAAAACAGAATGTCTCAGATCAGCACATACAAGAACAAAATCCTCGGGGGCAGCTACAAGTCCCCAGTCCCCTCCAGGGTTGTTCACCACAGTTCCAGCCCTGCGCGCAGCCAGGCCTGTTGACAACCATGTTGCATACCTGCAGTTTGCACCACACAGAGTACTGCTACCAATCACCTCGTTTACTGATGGAATTTACAGGTCCTGAAGGAAAAGTGACTGCTGAGATACTTCTTTTCAATGTTAATGAGCTGCCTTGGGACATCAGACAATTCACACCAGACCAGAAACTTGGGTGCCTACACACACTGCTCCTCACCAAGCAAATCAACGTCCAAACTGAAACGCAAGATGGAGCTCCGCACGCATGGGTATTTTGTGAGACCTTCACTAAGGTGTATAGGTGTAGTTTTAATTCTGTTGCCTTACGTACTGCAGGTATTCACTGATGACTGAAATTCCACTTCTTGGCAAGACAACAATCACATGTATCGAGCAATAATGTCAACACCGTATGTGCAAAGTGCCTGCCATGGTCTTAGATCCCCTCTCATCTTTCCAAGAGCCAAACCTGGAAAACAGCTGGAGAGTCAACCGTAAAAACTTGTCAGAGACTGCCTCTATGTACACATCATCTTGCCAGCAGCGTTGCAAACATTCCCACAGCACTACACTATGCATGTTTCCACTGCTCCATCCAGCAGCAGCTCCATGAAGTTTACCAACCAGCCTGATAAGGACCTTGTTCCAGTGATGTGCTCTCTTTCAAATTCAAAGGCTCAATCAATGGCATCAAGACAAATTAACGTACTACTTGTTTCATTCATGTGCTTAAGAAGATGTTCTTAAGGCAGGGTCAAAAACAAGTCGTACATGGTCATAGTGGACCACAAAAGTTGGGGTGATTGATACCTGCACTTAAAAAATACTCAGGCTAACAAGTCTACTCCTATCTTTCATCTTTTTTTCAGCTTTCATCTTTCTAATCTTTCTGTTGGGCTAATTCCTTTCACAAAAGTGCAGTCATTTTACATACTTTTCATCTTTCATCTTTCTTTTGCTAATTCCTTTCAACCTTGAGTTAGGTCTTTAATGTGCAAATGTATAGGTACATCCATCCAATCTCGCGATAAGGATAGCTTGAAATGGCATGTCGAAAGGGCAATGCAGCCTACCGCAGAGTGAAATAGACCCCAAGATTCCACTGTTTCATGAAATCCATGTATGCCACTTGAGAACGAAACCCAACCACTGCAGTTTGTGATTGACAATATCCTGCAGCACAAAAAACTCATGATGACACAATTGTCTGTGGATTCCTTCATTCCATCATTCTGTACCATTTCTTCAGTTTAATCCATCTTTCTCAGATATGGACCTCCCCTCCCCAAGAAATGCTTTAGGTAATGGAAAACAGGGGTCAGCCAGCTTTGTTTCCCACAGTGAAATACCCGCAACATACCTTTCCCAACCTTTGATTTTGTCTTTTTGCAATGCAAGCAGTTTGCAAACATATTACTTTCTAGAAAGGTTGCAGATACTGGTATTGTCCTATGATGCAGAACGTCTTAAAAATGCCAGAAGTCTTTCCTTCCGTTGATTTGTTACTATTTTTGACATTGACAATTTAGACAGGATGGTCAAGGCAGAGGATACTGAGGTTACCTTCCAAAAAGTTCAAGAACTTTAAGCTGGACTTGTAGTTCTCCAGAAATTCAGCAGGTTTCCCAGGCGAAAATGCACCAGGCTTTCCCTTCTGTATTGCTGAATGGACCTCCTTCAGGATTGAGTTGCTCAGGAAGTCAAACACATGCAGCCCAGAATTTGCTGGTAATCACCAACAAGAAAACTCCCCATCACATAATGTGAGAACTCAACAAGGATGCCCTTTAAACAATCAGAGATGGGTTTCAACACATCCAATGCCCCTTCTACAAAATACTTCAGACTCCTTTTAGAGACTACCTCCATCCAAGGGTGCACTCCAAGAAAAAAGGAAGGTGGTTAAAATCTGTTGACCATGCTTGTGTATTTGTCCCACCAGTCCCCATGGCTTGACACAACGTAAAGAAGGATGGGGGATGGATACCTGCTGCAGCAATGTCCAACAAGAATTTGCATTGTGTCTGAATGTAACCCTTTATTTCATCATCATCAAGACCCTCAGCAAGCCGGTCACCAGTGCCTACAACTGCATCTCTTGCTGGGTTAGCAGGTATAATATCTTGTACAAATTGGGCCACCACAGCTGACCGGAAAGCCTCCTCTGCGCCTGCTGTATTATCAATAGCAGCATATGAACGCAGGCAATGATATATAACAGTTTCATCACGCCGATCCAGGCCTCCTTCAAAACAGCGACGCAAACTGGCATGAAGTGAGATGTCAGCACTGGCAATTCGCTTCTCCATGGTTTGAATAAATGGGAGATCCTGTGAACAAGAGGAAGACACAGTTTTTGAGATTTGATTAAGTAGTCGACTGCAGAGACTGAGAATGTAGTCTGAACTCAGCAACCACAGCACAGGCTTTCAGCTGAGTGAGACCAGAATTCAGCCAGATGTTACTAATCAGCTGAATGGCAGGACCAACACTTTGAATTGGAATCAAGTCAAAAATATGAATACAGTGAGTAAAGCAGGAAAGCAATACGAAATGCATGCAGCACTTGCACAACCTTGTTGCATCCCTGCACTTTTGAGTTGAAGTAGAAATGCTACTACTGCATGGGAAACATGCATATATGACAAATAAGTACTATCTGGGCTTCCTTAGTCCGGTGAGGAGAAACTACAACATGGCACGGAGAGATTGTACTCATAAGACGTTGTTTGCCCTAGCCTTGTGGCCATTGACCCCGCGCCCAGTTGAGCCCAGAACAAAAGCGCCAGACGAACAAAAGGACAGAACCTCCTCTGTCAGGGGCTGACGTTGGTAGTAAGACTTACCTCCATATATAGAATTAATCCGGGTTTTCCAGATATCCTCTAGAAATCCCTTCACACAAGCATCAATCTGCTGTGTGTGATTTGCCCAAAAACTAGGCCTCAGGAGGGCCTGGCCTTTTGGCTCAGCCTCGAGACTTTCAAAGTTGGTAAACAGGGGTACAGGCACAATTCCCTTGATAGATTTGAAGAGCGCGTCTCTTTGGTGAGAGAACCCCGACAGTGTATCAGAAATGAATACTGTCTTCAGATTGCCCACACAACGGGCAATTGCACTCTCCCTTTCCTCCCTGCTTCTGTTTGCTGTTCAAAGGTAGGCTTCCTGCCCTGAGTTTAAATTTCAGTCTAGTGCCGAGAGTGGGTAGACCTTGAGGTCATCCAAGATTGTCCTCCCCCATGTCACTGACTGGAAACAAGTTCAGGGAAGTTTTCTGCCTAACTTCATTTTCATCAGACAATCTCATGGCAACAGACATGGCTTTGGATACTACAGCCTCTAAGTCAGATTTATGCAGCAGGGTAAAGACTTGCGGATCCAGGTCCAGGTCCTTGAGAATCTCTTCTACTCTCTTCTGCCAGGACTTCGCCTGTTTGACAGGGCGGTCCTGTTTCCAAGATATAGAGTCGATTAACTTACGATATCTGGTGTTGGACATATGTTGCAGCTGAACCCACCATCTGACCTTGAATTCATCTCGTCGGGAGCTTAAGGACGGAATGCCAAACTCACTCACCCCGAACAGCCACATTGGCTGTTTTGGAGCATGCTGACATACACTCCTTAAGCACCCCACTTGAATGGATTCTAGAGACTTAGCCTGGTTGGAGTTATCAACCCATATTGCAGATCCGTACAATCACTACATCTTAGATACCCACCTGCCAACTCGCATTACACTGATGGCTCCCTCACGAGCTCCCGTGCCGGCTACGGTATCTACCACACCGCCACTAGTCAAGGAGTTGCCCTACGACTTCTCCAAGGCAGGTCTAATAACACGACGAAGCATGGTTTTCTTAACCTCAGAGTTGACCCCTCTGCAGTGGAAAAATTTAGTGAGCCCCAGAGCCCTTGCCAGTTTGAACAACTTTCCGGATATGTGCATCCGTGCATCCAATTACAATTGGAGGAGAACTCAACGCCCAGGTAAGTGTAGGAAGGGAGGACCGGGATCTCTTGGCTACCCCACTGCCACTTAAGATCACTTCCTCCCTCTCCTCTGTCGTTGAATGCTACCACTGCACATTTGCTGACAGTAGCCTCTAGCCCCCAAAGATCAAAGTATCTCTTCGCGCAATCAATCAACTCCTGGAGATTGGTTGGAGTCTCCCCTATGAAGTCATCCGCAAACATAAGGGCAGGTATGGTGGTATCACCCACCCTTAACCCAAATCCCTCACTTTCCACATCCTCGAGGAGTTGATTGATGAAAACATTGAAGAGCAGAGGGGAGAGAGTACATCCTTGAGCTACCCTTGGTCTATGTCAAAGAAGTTGGACTTCTGTCCGTTAACAGTGACACAGCTTTTGGTGTGAGCATACAAGTTGTGGACAACTCTCCACATCTTTCCCTTGATCCCACAAGACCAGAGGCGGAACCATAGGCCATCTCTCCACACTGTGTCATAAGCCTTTTTGACATCCAGGAAAAAACATAAGTGGGTTTCCCTTCTTTTTTCCTTCCGTGGATAATCTGGCTTAGAGTGAAGATATGATCCACACAGCCCCTGTTTCGCTGAAAGCCAGCTTGGCCTTCGTGGAAACAACCTCTAGACTCCAGATCAACCTCGGGACGAGGACTTATAACTCTGCAGAATGTCTTGCCAACAGCATTGAGGAGCGTGATGCCACGGTAGTTCCCCGGTTCTTCTCTGTCACCCTTCTTGTATAGATTGACAATGACCCCCTGTCGCCAGCAAAAGGGGATCATTTCCGTCTTCCAGATAAGGTTAAAGAGGAGAACTAGGGCCTCTATCATGGGATCGCCACCGTGCTTGATAAGCTCGTTGACAATACCATCAGGTCCACCAGCTTTATATCCATTTAAATGTTCAATTGCTTCCACAATCTCAGAAGAACTAATGGGAGCGTTATAAGCCATTGAAATATACTCCAGTTAATCAGGGCTGTTTTGAATTATAGGAACAGTTTTTCCAACTGTGTCCCTCCATTCAGCAGAAGACCCTCACTGTTAGACCTAGAAGTTCTGCCAAGGATACTGTAGTGAGTTTCAAAGGTTTTGACAATGTCAACCGATGCAGTCACCACTGCATCTTTAGTAGTCTTCAGCGCTTGTACTTGCTGACCGTTTTTCGGCTTGTACAAACATTGAAGGGCCAACCAGAATTTCTTGTCATTACCACCATGGTGGTTTGAGTTTATTTCACTGTATAACTTGTCCCAGTATAATTTCTTCTGAGACCGAACAAGCTGATTGATATCTTTACGGAGCTGGTAGTACCTCGCCCACAATTCTCTGTTGGTTTTCAAATTGCAGCACTCTACCAATTAACAGCTCTACCGCAGACAATTAGTTTCCTCCCAATGATCTTGTCAGCCACGGAGGAAACGAAACTCTCCCAAGAGTCCACTGCTCTTTCGACTTCATTTCTTGCGTTGTCAGAGCGAGACTGAAGTTCTTGGAGCGATTGGACAAAATGAGGGAGAGCCTCTTGCAAGGCCTGGACATACTCAGCCTTGACCTCCTCATTATGGAATGGCACGGAGAGAGAGAGAGTGTGTGAACGTACTTATAAGACATTGTTTGCAACAGCCTTGTGGCCATCGACCCTGCACACAGATTGCGGAGAACAAGAGGGAACAGACACTACCTTTGTGAGGAGCTCACTCCAGTGGTGGGACTTATCTTGGTAGAAACAATTAGAGAGGGAGGGGAGAGAGAGAGGGAGAACCTGAGCACGTGCAACATAAAATTTTAGGCGATTCATTTCACTCGCTATTCGCTCCAGCAGTCGGCTCCGAGATTCTTCCAGGCTGGCCCCATGCTCATTTGCCTCTGCCCCTAGCAAGTCATTGTTGTATGCCCCTTTGCCCCTTCCATTGGCATCTCTATGAGGAGGGTGGGCACCATCTTCAGGCATACTCTGTAGCTCAAGTAGCAATTTCTCCACCTGCATGTTTGCCCCACAACATGAGTTTAGCCATTATTCACCTAGTATCAGATCCCCTGAGTTTGGCTCTTTCCTTTCAATCCGTGACAGAAGATACATCTCAACATACTAGATAAAGGAGCCTACTAGTCATTCCTTTTCGATCCCTCGTCACGGTCAGGGGGAAATTTGAAGGACCGGGGTGGGAGGCGTAGATGGAACCCTAATGTGGCAAAGCAAATGACATTCGCCTGGTTGCAAACAAATTACTAAAGGAATGACTTCTTTTTCAAGATGCAAACACGGGATTGAAGTCTGACAAGTTACGGACGGCAACGACAGGAACAATCAGACCTTTGAAACCACGTGTGAGGTATCCAAAAGAAGCTCAAGAATTTCTCGTGAAGCTGATGCCTCACCCCGCCGCTTCAGGCCATCTTGCAGTGAAGCAAGTGATGCACTCACGCTCTCTCTCGCAGTAACGATTTTCAGTCTCAGCTCATTAAGGGGCATACGCATGCGCAGCACGGCCCCATCAACATCTACCAGCTTAGTGCTGAGATTGACAAAGTCTGTGTAATCCCTGTTGATGAGCTCCACTAGCTCATTCTTCAGACCTCCCAGGTGACTACGGAGCTCCGCCCGCAAGGTGTCAAAGGGCACAAACCTCCTCAAATCGGCAATGTACGCTTCAGAGTCAAAATTGGCTTGAGCAAATGCATCTTTCTTGAACCACAATGGTTCCGAATCCGTATCATCTCCAAAGAGAGAAGCAACTGATGTGTGACCCGCTGACACAGGCATTGGTGACATCGATATTTCTGCGGGCGACATCACTCACAGAACTAAGATTTCTGTATGCACCTGTCACAAATCCACATACCTCCAGCCAAATCCGAGATCTGCCAACCTTGTGCCACCTTAGAACGGACAGAAGTACCCGTATGAAAAAAATTGTTCAATGAACCTGCCATCAATCAATAGATCTCTCAAACGTCTGGAAGTCTGATCTCAGTAGAAAACCCACAGAAGTGAACTTTTGAAAACTTGTGATCTAAATACCTACTACAGTGAGCTTCTGAGAATGGATTTCGATCCTACAACCAGAGGTCATTGCAGCAATCCATCGCCATTGCGGCATTTGTGGGACCCAATTCTTCCCGACTCCTTCCTCTTCCTCTCTGCCCTTCACTCTCTGGAGACTCTGCTTGCTCACAACAACCCGTCGTTAACTAACAGCGATCCCAAATTGGACCTTATGTAACGGGAAACTGTATGTGTTGAGGCAGTAAACGGAAGTAGCAGTTATAGTTGCTCTACGTTGATGGTTTTTGTTTTTCTCTGTTTCCTGAAGTGTCTGTTTCCTCGCACTTGAGGAGGTATCCCGGGTGTTTGTGCCTTGCCTGTGCATAACCTGGGTGATCCTGGGTTCAATCCTTCAACATGTGCCTTCAACCGCCCATTGGCCCCTCCATGGGCTGTGTGTTGAGAAGTAGGCTCTGCAACTTCACTGGACGTTAAATAAACTTTACTTTACTTTGTCTGAAAGCAGGGCACAGTTACTTTGTCTGACGGCAGAACTTGTGCTTTCTCTGCTCAGACCATCCACATGCAACAACTAGAGTGTGGCCCCGTTGCTAGAGTACCTGACTCGTAGGATATCAAGCTCAATATCTGAGAAATTCTGGGCGAGATGCCCATTAATAGAGATTTCGGTACTGCTCCGTGCTTGTGAATCAACCGTATGGCATTGTAGCAGTAAATTGAACCAAAAGTTTGTAAAATCCGACCAGGAGCACACTACCAATCTAAAACTTAGTAGTCTGTGGTAAAATTACAAAGAACAGTTGGGAGGATGCTTCAGGTTGTTCCAACCAAACCCTAAACCCAACCAGTCACAATTATTCTACAGTCATTGGAGTGCTTGATGTGCACAGTTGTGAAGCAAGAAAATGTTACCCTGTTTACTGACAAGATGGTGGTCAACTATCATGATCCTCATTGAGGAGCCCAAAAAGATCAATCCCTACTTTTCTAACCCTACAAATATCATAGTTCTGATGCAGCACGTTGTTAGTTCAGTGAGCATAAATTTATCATACTGCTCAGTAATGTACAACTGTTGTGCAATTGATGTATGAACTAGACAGGTAAGTGAATTGTAAAGGCTGCAAACATGCTGCAAGTATGTTACAGAATATACCTACATAATTTAACTGAAGATATGGCGCGAAGATAAGCTAAGAATGTGCTCAACTGCACCAAAGCTTTCCTACCCTTGCCCTCAAAATCCATCAACATGCTGTCCAGATTTCCTGAAAGAGACAATGTGGTAGGAGAGGCAGTTGAATGTCCAGCCTCTCTCTTTCACCAATTTCCATTTGGAAATGCAGTTTTCCTCCTTCCAAGCAGCACCACTACCACAAATTCAGCTCTGATTTATGATAGCTTTTAACTATCCCCACAAAGCCTAACCCAACAATTATGCTCTGGAATCCCGAAATTGGGTTTTGGTACCTTCACAGTATACAACTGGAATCCCTCTTGGGACCAAATTTTCCACCCTGCAGGTCAAGACTAACAAGACAAAGGACTGCACATTGTGGATATCAATCAGCATGAATGAGCCCAAGAACAGTCCATGGTTTTCAGAGGGACCAGAAGAGCTGGGCCCAGAAGAGACAGGGAGGAGAGGCAGGAGACCTAGCCCACCATCAACACATCAGACAGGCTCAAGCTGTTGCGCATGGTAGAACGCCCAACACCACCATTGCCCTTGCGCATCATTGTCACAAACTCATTGTAGTCTATGCGCCCATCATTGTCCTGGTCAACTTCCCGGATGAGATCCTCCACACATAAATCACCCATGTTGAACTCAATGCACGCTTGCTGCAGCTCATCAGTGGTGATGTAGCCACTTTTATCCTTGTCGAGGTATGAAAAGGCAGTAAACAAGTTCTCCTCCCGCTCTATCTTGTTCAGGTGTAGGGTGGCGGCCAGGAATTCCCCATAGTCTATAGTACCATTCTGGTCCACATCAGCAGCATCCATGAGAGTTCTGATGTCTGCCTCCATAAGATTGGAGCCCACTCTTTTTAGGCCCTCCTTCAGCTCCTCAAAACTAATTGCACCGCTGCTGTCTGTATCCATCATTTTGAACATCTCTTTTAAGCCCGCAATCTCCTCTTCCGACAGATTCTCTGCAATAACTCGGATAGCAATCTTCTTCAGTTTGTTCATGGCTGAGAACTGTTTGAGTCGTGACTGCACGGCTGAGTCAATAGGCTTGTCTGGTGCCACCCCGTCCTCACGAATCCATGCATGGCTCAGGACTTGGTGAGCTTTCAGACGCTTTCCAGGGTGCGGGTTGAGCATCCTGCGGATCAAGTCCTTAGCACTCTCAGAGATCTTTGGCCAAGGATCGGATACAAAGTCCAAATCTCCCTTCAGCACTTGCTCAAATATGCCTTGCTCTGTCTCAGCCCAAAAAGGAGGAACCCCGCTAAGAAGAATGTAAAGGATCACACCGGCACTCCAAACATCCGCTTCAGGGCCATAGTGCTTGCGAAGCACCTCTGGGGCAACGTAGTAGGGGCTTCCCACCACATCTGTAAACACATCGCCGGGCTTAAAGAAAACAGACAAACCAAAATCGGTAGCTTTAAGAGCTGCATCCTCATTCCTATTGAGTAAAAGGAAGTTTTCAGGCTTCAAGTCCCGATGCATGACTCCCAATGAATGGCAAGACTCAACCACACCCACAATCGTTCGTGTCAATTGGGCTGCTTGAGCCTCGCTGTAATGCCCCCTCTGTATGATGCGATCAAAGAGCTCTCCCCCTGCACACAGCTCCATCACTAGATGAACCGATATCGCATCCTCATAAGCCCCCTTTATGGTCACAATGTTGGGGTGCCCCGACAAGTGATGCATGATGTGCAGCTCCCGTCGCACATCATCTACATCTTCTTGCGAAATGAGCTTTCGCTTGGCAATGGATTTGCAAGCATACTCCTTGCTGGTGGCCTTCTCAATGCACAGGTAAGTGGTACCAAACTGGCCCTGCCCAAGCTTCCTCCCAAGAGTGTAGAAGTCCCTAAGATTCTCCGTCTGCCGCTGAAGCACTGCGGCAGTCAGGCTTTGCCCTGGTGTCACCTTCACCTCCCCACCTTTCTTCATGGCTTCAATCACCTCTTTAAACTGCTCGTAGTTATGGACAGCCCCAACAGGCTGAATGTGGTTAGTAATGGGGGGTGTTTTCTGGGTAGTGTGATGCTCAAGGTCTCGCTTTGGGGAGCCTTGACTACTGATCGGGTTGCTGGTGCGGTCGTGACGGAGTTCCGCCTGGGAGGTGGACGTGGGCTGACCGTTGCATGTGGCTG
Source organism: Takakia lepidozioides (assembly GCA_030704615.1). NCBI lineage: Eukaryota > Viridiplantae > Streptophyta > Takakiopsida > Takakiales > Takakiaceae > Takakia > Takakia lepidozioides. The sequence goes on along the minus strand of CM060732.1, from coordinate 29,637,536 downwards.
TCGAAGAAAAGGAATTGGTCCGTGAGAAGCCTTGGAAGAAGCCGGTCTTACTTGCTGCACCAATACAAGTATTGCCCATTTAGTGTCCTCTCTCTTCCATCTCTCCCCACCTTAGCTCCCAGAAGAACTGTCCCCCAGTCTGTATGTCTTCTCTCCTTCTGTGCGTTAGTCTACACGGTTTTTACGCACGGGGAAGCAACCAACTGCACACTGCAGACTCTTTAAGAGAGAACGGACTGACAGGCGAAAAACTCAAGCCCGTGACGTTCTTCCTAGAGAAGCGGCCCTGCCACCCATTCGCCAACACCAGGTCTTCTGCAAAGTAGCATAAGGACGGACACTAGATGCCACAACAACTGTACTCAGCACTGGGCATGAGTTCCGCCTTCAGCAACACGGAGACTCTTATCTCTCCAGCGTACTCCGATACCATCGCTCCGACATCCACAGCCACTGCCTTTGCGCAGTCAAACACGGAAATTTCCCTCTACAAAACCCGCTCATCAGTGCATCTTCTCACGCTTCCCCGTCGTACACACGCCCCGGTCACACAAGAGAGGCTTCGCAGGAGCTTCCTCCCGTCCGCCATCTCACTTGCGTGGTATGAACAAGACAACTGGTGCTGGCTGGTCTACAGTCTATTTCCTAAGTAGACACTGCTCATCCACGTCCCCTCACTCTCTCCCTGAGCCTTTTGCTTGTTGTTGGTTTTGACTGGGGTAGTTAATAAGGCCTCGTCACCCACGTGCTCAGGTAATGTAGGAGAGTAATGTGGCAACTTGGGCTGCTGTCCCTACAACCTCACACCAAAAAAAACAGAGCAGAGCAGAGCACGCCCCAATACACTGCCGACGACTGTGCAACTACATACCTTACTACTCACCACCCAGGAGTGTACTCCGTTACTGGACCTTCCCCCCTGGATGCGCAGTTTGTGGAGACCTGTTTAGACGCGGCAAGCATGAATGTCGTGGAAGCACATTTAGATAGAGAAATTTGGGCACTGAGTAGGTATTTGTCAAGAGATAAGGCAAGATGAGCACACCCAACATGCGTGCCCTTGTTGTGAGGCCCCAAAAATGCAATCCAGGTTGGCTCTCAGACATTCACACCTACCAATCGCTGATCAACTACCGTCGTGAACATCGTTGAGTTCTACCCTCAGTTATTTGTGATAGGGTCAGAATTAGTGCGTTGACAAGTCTTCTCAATTGTCTCTGCCTCACACATCCTGCACGGATCACATTCCCAAGATCTCGTGAAAATTCCAAAATAGTTATAGTTCTTGGGTTGTTCTGTCAATCCATCCAGTCCCCATCGGTCTTTGGTGGGGGCTTCTTCTTTGGTGGTGGGACCCTCTTTGGTGGCACGACCTCCTTTTGAGGTTGCTGGACCTGAGGACATTATCACAGCACGATTACAGGTCATATCATCAAAGGATGTCTGTCGATCTCTCTATAGTACTCTCTCTCCGTCTCTGTATAGTACTCTCTCTCGACTTCCAAGTCTTTAGAGCATTTGAGGATGTTACCGCTCCAAGAATTTCACTTCATGCAGATGAAGCTTTCTGGCCACAAAAATTGGATGTATTTCAAATAGCTTTAAGAAAATAGCTCTCAATCTTGCAGTAACTTGTTTGGACATAGTTTCATTAGCACAAAGCCCCTTCCCCCATGTACAAAGTGTTATTCTGTTTCCAATGGTGTGTGAGAGGACCAAGTCAGTGAATGTGAAACTGTGGCCCTTTGTATTGCCCCCAGCCGATATATGTATCCCATGCATTAATTAGTCAAGTGCCTAACTTGGACTTACCCCCAGCTGACATCTTTGAAACAAAAGAATGCAATCTCAGCAAAGATGAAGAGAGAGAGAGACGGGGAAGGTCTAGCCCACCATGAGGGCATCAGAGAGACTTAGGCTGCTGCGGATGTTAGTCCGCCCAACACCCCCATTGCCCTTGCGCATCATTGTCGCAAATTCATGGTAATCAATGCGCCCATCATTGTCTTGGTCAACCTCACGAATGAGATCCTCAACGCTAATCTCACCCATGTTGAATTCAGTGCATGCTTGTTGCAGCTCATCAGTAGTGATATAGCCACTCCCATCTTTATCAAAATATTTGAATGCAGCAAACAAATTCTCCTCACGCTCAATCTTGCTCAAATGTAGCGTTGCAGCCAAAAACTCACCATAGTCTATAGTTCCACTTCGGTCAACATCGGCAGCGTTCATGAGATCCCGGACATCTGCCTCTTGAAGGCTGGAGCCAACTTTTTTAAGCCCCGCCCTCAACTCTTCAAAGCTAATTGCACCACTATTATCTGTGTCCATCATCTTAAACAACTCTCTCAAGCCCGCGATCTCCTCTTCCGAGAGACTCTTTGCAATAACTTGAATAGCAAGTTTCTTGATTTTGTTCATGGCTGAGAACTGTTTGAGTCGTGTTTGCACCGCCGAGTCGATCGGCTTGTCTGGTGCTACGCCATCCTCACAAATCCAAGGATGACTCAAGACTTGATGAGCTTTCAGGCGGTTCCCAGGATATGCGCAGAGCATCTTACGAATCAAGCCTTTGGCGCTTTCAGAGATACTCGGCCAAGGATCCGACTCAAAATCTAGTTCACCTCTCAACACTTGAGCAAATATGCCCTGCTCGGTCTCGGCCCAAAAAGGAGGACTTCCGCAAAGAAGAATGTACACAATCACGCCCGCACTCCAAACATCCGCTTCGGGGCCGTAGCGTTTGCGAAGCACTTCTGGGGCAACATAATATGGGCTCCCAACGACATCACTGAACACTTGACCGGGTGTATAGAATACAGACAACCCAAAATCTGTAGTCTTGAGGAGTGCATCCTCATCTTCACTGAGTAAGAGAAAATTTTCTGGCTTCAAATCCCGATGCATGACTCCCAATGAATGGCAAGCCTCCACTACACCCACAATTGTTCGAGTCAGCTGCGCCGCCTTTGCCTCACTGTAATGCCCTCTCTTTATGATGCGATCAAAGAGCTCTCCCCCTGCACATAACTCCATCACCAGATGTACCGCTGATGCATCCTCGTAAGCCCCCTTTATGATCACAATGTTGGGGTGCCCAGACAAATGATGCATGATGTGGAGCTCCCGCCGCACATCGTCAACATCCTCCTGTACAATGAGTTTTCGCTTGGATATCGTTTTGCATGCATATTGTCTCTTGGTGGCCTTCTCAGTGCACAAGTAGGTGATCCCATATTGGCCCTGCCCCAACTTCCTCCCCAGGGTGTATACGTCTTTGACATTCTCCGTGTCCCGCTGCAGCACTGACGAAGCAACACCCTGCCCCTTTTTCGCCTTCCCACCTTTTTTCAGTGCTTCAATCACCCCTGCTACCTGCGAACTCTTCTTGGCCGGAGTGCCCTTTGCTTGATGCCCACCATTACCCGTACATGAATTGCCCATTTAGTTCTGTCCTCGAGATTTCATTTCCTCCCCACTCTTCATCGCACATCTTGGGTCTGTCCCATTGCCTTCACAGTCTTTTTCATAACACTCACAAATATTTGACCACGCACTATCAAAGCTCTGGAACTTCGTAGAACAACACCGTTTATCAGGTAATGCATCTGGAACTGACTGACAAATTGTCAACCGAAATAGGTAATGTTGGAAACCAATGTAGCTTGGCCGAGATGTCAAACTCGTACTCCAACTTAAAACTATGAAGTCTGCAGCACCTCTCCTTCGAGGTCATTTTGTATAAATCTTTCTCTCCCATTCATGAGCTCATACCCACTGTCCTGGGACATCCTTAACGTCTGTGTGTCTTTCTCGGGTATTATGCTTTCTAAGACATCTTGGACAGGCTTCAACAGCTCCTTTGATCCAGTAGCTCCTTGGTATAAAAGGACGAGAGTGGGAAACATAATTAGGGTCAGTTTCATAACGTTTGTCCACTTGCATCAACACATGATTGTTCTTGTAGTACCATCACATGACTGTTGAAATCAAATCTTACAAGGGGGACGACCTAAAGAAGATTCTCCTAAAATTATTCTCTGAGCCCAGTCTAAAGATGAGGACATACATATCATACTTCAATCGCAATGCGGGTTGTGTTGCAGGAGGAGCCTATTGAAAATTGGATGACCTAAATTGGAACCTCCGTGTACACTGAATTACAGTAAGTGATAGATCGGTTCTAGTAAAGCTTGTTTTGGATGTGAGAAGCCCATGTTCAGTTTGATGCAGAAAAGAGAAAACGGTTCTACATTAAATCTTGCACTACCATCACAATCAGGGTATGACAAAGCTCCAACCCTACACTCATATATCCGAGATACTAGAAAAACACACATATCATAAATCAGCAAAGCTGACAAGATAGATATCTCTCACCCCGGCACTGACCAGTGACATGATCCACACTTGGTACTCCGCATCTCCATGAGCACCAACACTCATATTTCAACTAGCACATTGATATCATCTTATCTACTCTTAGATCTTCTGTTTGGGGTGAATATTCATGCAAACTTATTGCTAGAGTTGAAAGCTTTTAGAACAAATTATATGTTAGCCAGTACTTAGTCGACAATCTTGTGTCAGTGTCATCTCTCTCACTATATCGTCGGTCCAATTTGTCTCTCTTCTTTTTTCACGTGTAGCAGATTGCAAGAAGTATTGCTCTAGCCATAAACGAGAGCGTGAAGAGGTAGACAACATGAAGAGGTAGATAGTTATAACAAACCATCACCTCATTTACCCAACCCCATTTGCCACTATTGCAATATTAACGGAGATAAATTTCCCTTAGAAAAGTAAATGGTGGCAAGTCATTAATCCCAAATAATTTGTAAGGGCTTTGTCCCAATACAATAAATAATAAAGTTAACCAGGGAAACAATCCCCCTGTCGAAAAAAAACAAAAAAGAACAAATTACCAAATATATATATATATATATATATATATTAAAGGAACAGGGGGATTGAATCCCTGAATAATTTATTGAAAAATTATTTGAAGGGGAAAAAAATTAAAACCCCAATTACGCCATAAGGCGCACACACTATATTCAGTGTATCGAGAACCAACAATCTCTAATGGAGATTTAAGTCCAAGGGACAAAAGACCATGTCCCTACTAAAGGCACGGCACTACGATTAAACCACGAGCCAGACAATTCCTTCCGGAGAAAAAGTCGAAGAGACCAAAAAATAGGGCATACTGCCCAAGATTTGAAGTGTAGCAAATGCTTAACCTATTTACTATTGGGCTGCTAAAGATCAGCCACGGCGTTCCAGAGATGTTTGGAGATGGACGTTAATGAGTCATTGACCTGAGAGGGGCAAAGAGATCATTCTATCTATAGCATAGTTTTGAAGTTGTCGTGGAGTGTTTTAGATGCTTCCAGTTGACCTCCTTCGGGGGAAAGTGTGGAGTGAGGTCTCGCCAAGCTTGAGGGGGGAGCTCGTTCCAGTTGCATTGATCCTGCACAAGGCTACTGCATATGATGTTCTGCTTACCCCAGGTGTGTTGAAATCTCCTGTGGATCGCTGCTGCATTCGTGGAGTTTTGTTGAATGTCTGCACAGAGTTTGGCACAGGCCTTCCTGGCTTCAGTTTGCAAATCAAGAAAGACCGAGGTAAGTAGGGAAGATATGGTTTTGGTTTGGCCACTAAACGTGCTTTTGCATCGTAGTTTCCAAATGTGCCACATTACAGATGCCATGAGGGTTTCAAAAAATGGGCAGTTGAGGCTTCTACTTTTGGAGACTGGATCATAGTTTAGTAAAATATTTGTGTCAGAGAGAATCCTGTGATCCCAACATCTGTAGAATGATCTAACATATGGCCAGATCTTGGCAGGAGCTTGACATAAAAGGAGACAATGTTCTAAAGATTCCAAGACGGCAGTGGAGCAGCAAGCACACAGAACAGCTCCCTGAAACTGAAGTCATCCCCAACTTTTAGCCCTTATTTATTACTTGCCAGAGGAAAGCTGCAACTTTCGATGGACGTGTTTTAATCCAGATTGAACCCCAGATAGTTTGTCATTTCTCCTCGTGGAAGTTGTACAACCCCCATTTAAATTCCCACTTTTTGTACATAGGATGGGTAACGGACATGGCTTTATATCCCTTTTCAGTTGTATACGCAAAGAAGGGCTCCGGCTCATTGCTAAATCTCCATGACCATTCCAGGGGATCAATATCCATTTCTGCGAGGGGTCTTCTGAGGATCCACACAAAGTTTCCATTTCCTCTCCTGAATCTTGTGGTGAATATCCAAGTTGTTTTTGGCTTGAACATATGTGCGGTAGGTATCCTCATCATAGCGACTAGATTCCAGTTTGGCTTGATAGACTCTAAGGCACTTGTTTAAGGCCACAACCTTTTTCTTCTTGATGTCAGTCAGCTTCCGCCTCATTCTTTGGCTTTCAATGTTAACAGCCTTCAGGTTGTCCAAGAATCTCTGCGTGGGGTCGAGGAGGTTGTTCCCGTCTTGAGTCTAGGCTAGTAGCAAGCCCTGTTTAAATTTTGGGAACTACAAGAGGAGATTATTGATTTTGTAGAGGCCTCTTCCACGCTTGTAAGAGTCAGGTAATGCGATGGATAGAGTGATTGTAGCATGGTCAAAGCTGTCGTGCACCTAAGCATCGTGCCACAACATACATTGTTGTCCACCACACAATCTAAGCACACAATCCTAGAAAGTTATACCACAATGAAAATGGAAGAGAACATAATGGAAACCCTCCACTCATGAATCCACTCAATCACATAAACTAAGTCAAGCCAAGGGCACCCTTGCTAAGGGAATCCACCCTACAAAGCCCTCACCACACTCCCTCTCAATACCTAGAGCTATGGAGATGAGAGAGGCTCATGGAGGCTCAACTACAAGAAGATGAGCCTCCTCCATCCTCACAAGGGGAAAACCTATCCCCATGTCTCAAGTGAGGCTCGACACCTCACTTGGCATGTGAGACCAAATGAAGTCCCAACACACTAAATATTAATATAAATATCTAAAATGTCATAGTTAACTAGAAGTAGGTAATTCTAGATAACCATGACTAAAACCATGACAGTTGTCGTGCACCTAAGCATCGTGCCACAACATACATTGCTGTCCACCACACAATCTAAGCACACAATCCTAGAAAGTTATACCACAATCGCCCCCCTAGCTGGTGATTAGGTCCCTCTAACACCGGATAGCTGACAAGTATCCATCCCAATAAGATCATCGTTTGGTCATCAATCGCCCAAGTCCCAGTATCTGAAGGCAATAGATCAAGAGGCCGGGTGCAAAAGTAGCCCCATCGTTACTCGTCTTCCTGCAATCCATGGCTTCAATTGGGTGTCCATGGCATTGAACTCCCGTTAGCTAGACCTTAGATCACTTGTCAACCTCACCACTGTCATGCCCCACTACCTCTATCCAAGGCATCGTGGACACAACCATTCTTCACTAGGAACCTCCTCAAGTGGTGGTGTCAAGCATCCCATGTGCCACCCCCTTGAGCATTTGTCACACACCAACATTGTCGCGGCACCACCAGCATGCCCACATAGCATGCAACGCAACCCTGCAGGTACCACTGCAAGGTTGGGATCTATCTTCCCATCCACATGTGGAAGGTGACATGGCGCACAATTGCGCACATGGTCCTTCCATACCATGCCATCTCGACCCTCCAGAATCAACACTCCTGAAGGCAACACCTCCCGGACCCTTAGAATCACACGACCTGCTGTGACATCCAAGGTCGTAGGCGCTGTCTACTGCAGATACATATAGTCCCCAGGATGGAAACGCCGAACACTTGGCCGATATCCCCCTCCACGTATAGTGACGTACCTCAATGTGTCTCGGTGTTGGGCAATAGCAAGGTTCTCAAAAGCCATAGGCATAACTCTCTTGAACAACTCTGCCCGTTGGGCACATGCTTGTGTCCACACATCCGGATCATCAAGGTTGAGGACTACTGCAGTCTCCCTGCAAATAGATGTAGGCAAATCTAGCTCTCGGCCGAAGATAGAAAAGTAAGGTGAGAAGGAGGCAAGTGAAGCTTGTTTGCTGAACCTATAGCCCATAGCTAGCCAAGGCAGCTGAAGGTCCCAATCTCCTATGTGTCCCTTTTACAAACCATACTTGCGCAAACCTCTCTTGACTGTCTGAACAACTCTCTCCGCCAAGCCATCAGCCTCGGGATGATCCCGAGAAGTAGTGCGGTGATCTATCAAGGCTTGCTCATACAAAGCCTGAAAACTCCCCCAAGAACTCTCTCCCCTGGTCCGTGAGTACCTCGGCTGGAGCACCAAATTGGCTAAGCACTCGATCTAAGAATGCATACGCAGCCCCCTCACTTGCCTTGTCAGGCAATGCCACCAGTTCAATCCATTTGGAGAAATGTTCCACCATCACCAGCACATACTTGTTATGGCGAATCGTCAGTGGCAATGGGCCTGCGAAGTCAAGACTCCAACGATAGCCCAAACCCATAATGGGTAAAGGATACAATTGTGGAGTAGGTGCATTGAAAGAAGCTCGCACTCTATCACACACCATGCACCTTGCCACTAACTGTTGCACATCCGTGTGCATGCTCCGCCACCAATACTGTCCTTGCAGCAAACTATGAGTGCGTCGCACCCCAAAATGTCTCAACTCCTCATGGGCATGGCGTACCAATCGCGCTCGTTGTGTTGGATGAGGCACAATCCCCACTCGTCCATCCTCCCATACTCGGAGTAGGTAAGTCCCCTCCCACTTGAACCTCTTGGCTCGTTGTAGGATCCGATCTCTCTCCTTAGCAGTCACACTAGCTGTTGTCTCTCCAGTACGAAGGTAGGCCAACACTGCTGCATCTTCATGTACATCCTTAGCACCACCAAGCTCTTCACTGATCTCTAGATCATCATGCACACTATCTTTATGACCAATCACAAGGGATGGACCAGCTTGAGCTCCCATTGCTAGAATGCATAAAAAGGCAGATGCGTGTCATCCTAGCACCCTCTCCTCGTCCGTCTCACCATGCCAATGAGCTCATATATCATCAAGCTCACTTGTGCATGGATTGCGACTCAATCCATCCGCATCCCGGTTGACTATTCCGGCTCGATGCACCACCTGGAAGTCGTACTCTTGAAGCATAAGTGCCCACCGTGCAAGCTTCCATGTAAGCTTGTCTGACTCCATCAACCACTTCAATGGTTGGTGATCTGTGACAAGAGTGAAGAGATTGCCATAGAGGTAGTATCTAAAATGTGTCACTGCCCATACTGCAGCCAGACACTCCCCTTCATAGGAACCATGTTGGTCAATCCCCCAGAATGTCGTCTTTTGCTTGTCAGCCTCTTTGATTGGAAACTGGTGGTAACCGGATCGCAAGTTCAATGGCTAAACACCTTTGCATGCCCAATGGCATCAAAGATCTCCTCTGGAGTTGGCATGGCATATCTTTTGGGGGGTGCACTCTTTATAAAATGTCCGTATCACGTGCGTTCGCCGCCTAATAAAAAAAACCCCCTGTATACGGGTCTTTGGATCATTTATACCCCCTCTGTACATACATTTTGAAGATTATAAAACCCCCTCCTGTAAATGTATAGAAATTTGTAATTTTTAAAAAATACCCCCTTATGTATGTATATTTCCCTTTTCAATAATTAAAAAATACCCTCAAATATGTATATGTATGTTTTAATATTATATCAAGTTTATTCATTTAAAAATAGAATAAAATCTAATAAATTCATTAAAAAATTTGTTTGCCCTCGATAAAACTTGTTGTGGAATCTCACTTTGAACAATAATCAGATGCCGAGAGGAAAGGGACATTGTCAATGACCTATGTGCAAGAGGCCTGAAGAAAGTTTCTATTTTCTGATATGCAGTCCTGGGTATTTCATCAGAGAGTGACCCTCTTGAAGACCAAGACCTAGTCACTGCACCTCTGTTCATCAACTAGGACAGTTTCTGAACTTGTTCTACAGTTTCAACCTTCGCAAGGTCCAATTATGTTCAAAACCTACTGTTGAGAATTCCTCTCCAAAAAGAGATTTCGTGCGCCTTTGCTGCCACTGTTGGAGTCCAACCTGACTCGCAGTTGATAGAGTTCAATACATTCAATTAGATGACAAGCATTTCATTTCACCAATACTCCCCACAAGAACAAACACCATTTTGGAAGTGGTGAAAGCGGTTTGCATCACGTACAACAATCTCTTGCTTAGCTATCTTTGAGATGAATTTGGTGGCTGTGTGGCAATCACCACACATCCGAAGATTCTTGATGGTCCCTAAAGACATCCCAGAGGGTGTGTTGATAAGCCCAAAAACAATGGCCAGCTTCTCATTGTGGTGGCAAAGAGACGATTCTTTAAGCTCTTCCTCAACATCATGCAATGCAAAGTGCGGGCTTCACCCCTTCGCACATCATTTGCTCATAGGTCTCCAAAGCCTCCATCCCGCGCCCTTGTTGTGCATATCCTGCAATCATAGCACTCCACAATAGCACATCTCGTTCAGCCATACCGTCGAACACTCCCTTCATACATGTCCACGAGGGTAATGTTCAAAATGACATTTGATACAATTGCAGATCTAACAATGTCGCCATGGACCTCTTTGCCCTTTTCCAAAGCTGACAGACTTACACACGCATTGCAAATGTACACAAACGTGATGTGGTCGGGCTTCACCCCTTCCCCCATCATTTGATCATAGGTCTCCAAAGCCTCCATACCACATCCCTGCTGTGCATACCCTGCAAGCATCGCACTCCACGACACCACATCTCGTTCAGCCATGAAAACTCCCTTCGCATCCTTAATGCACCCACATTTGGCATACATGTCCACCAATGGAGTGTTCAGAATGACATCTGGTACAATTCCAGCTTTGACAATGTCACCATGGACCTCTTTCCCCTTTTCCAGAGCTCCCAGGCTTGCACACGCATTGCATCCTGCTAACATTATATTCCACGTGATCAAAGATCGTTGAGGCATTATGTTGAACACTTGGTGAGCATCAATGATGCTCCCGCACATAACATACATGTTGACAAGGGTGTTGAGAAGAAAAACATTCGACGTGAATCCACTTTGGATGATGTGAGTATGCACCTGTTTTCCAACTTCCAGACCAGTGTTGGACTGGTATCAAGTTTTTTACATACCAGACTGGTCTTGGTACCAGGCGTATCACAAAACTTTCATACCAGTCTAGTCTCTATAATGGTGGATGTATTTTTTTCCAGATACTGGTATGAATATGAGTATCATGACCACAATACCAGCTGGTATGAGATATCAACTCTGGTATCATTCCAAAGCCATCTTGAGTTACAAATTTGTCAAGTGGCAAGTATCAAGTGAAAACAAATAAAATATACATAAGAAGTAAATATACATAAGTACGAATATATAGGCATATGTACACATAAATTAATTCAGTATACATACCAGAGTAAATGAGGAAGACGATGGGGGAGTACGGGTATTGTGGCTGGTATGAAAGAACTGATACCAGCCTAGTCTGGTATCTGACCAAGTATTCTCCCAAATGATACCAGACTGGTCTGGTATCTAATACCAGTGCATATACCAGTATTATGTACCAGTCCTTCACCTATATACCAGTCCAACACTGTTCCAGACCTTCCATCTTAATGCACTTAAGCAAGAGACAGACATACATATCTGAATCTGGTGAAATGCCTGGTGATGTGGTTAGGCTTCACCCCTTCCCCCATTTGCTCATAGGTCTCCAAAGCCTCTATCCCGTGCCCCTGTTGTGCATACCCTGCAAGCATCACGTTCCACGACACCACATCTCGTTCAGCCAGAGTGTTGAAAACTCCCCTCACATCCTTAACGCACCCACATTTGGCAAACATGTCCACAAGGGCAGAGTTCAAGATGACATTTGGTACAATTCCAGCTTGCACCCAGGCTTTCACACGCATTGCAAACACAAACAAATGTGATGTGGTTGGGCTTCACCGCTTCGCACATCATTTGCTCATATGTCTCCAAAACATTCCTACCACACCTATGCTTGGTAAATCATTTCAACATAATATTCCACGTGATCAAGTATCATTGAGGCATTCTGTTGAACACTTGGTGAGCATCCCTGATGTTCTGGCACTTAACATACAGGTTGACAAGGGTGTTGAGTAGAAAAACATTTGGCGTGAATCCACTTTGGATAATGTGAGTGTGCACCTGCTTTCCAGCTTCGAGACCGTCCATCTTGATGCACTTAAGCAAGAGACAGACACATATTTGAATCTGCTGAAATGCCTCCTTGGTTTAGAGTCTGTAGAGCCTCTGTCAGGCTGTCGCTTAAAGTATCTTCACATGCCCAGAAGTGCCAGAAGAGGCATTGTGGACTCCCTCTCTTGATCCTCTTTCAGAAGTTGTGGTCATGGTTGAGGTGCCTGATTTTATCAACTGTGCCGCTGCAGCTACTGCCTTTAGTTGACAATCTACCCATGCAGGTTTCTTATAGCTACTGACCCCCACATGGAATCAAGGTAATCTGGAGCTTGAAGTCCAACCCTCTTGGATGAATCTGGACCCACACTCTATCCATGCTCATTCAGGAAAAAATAGGGAAAAACTCTGAGAACAGGGAAAAACGGGCTGAAATGTGTTGAAGAAGGTACCTTCATTAGCAGCGCCTTGTTCTATCAAATGCACTGCTGCCGCTGCTGTTTCTAGTTGACCATCTACCCACGCAGCTTTCTTGTAGCTATTGATCCACAGGGAATCAGAAGTAATCTTGTGTTTAAAATCGACCTCTTGGATGAATCGTCTTCCACGACACCACCTTGTTCAGCCATAGTGTTGAACACTCCCTCCGCATCCTCAATGCTCCCACAATGGCATACATGTCCACAAGGGTATTGTTAATAATCAGATCTGGTACAATACATGGCCACCAGAGCAATATTCAGGATGACAAATTTTGGTACAATTGCAGATTTGATGAAGTCACCAGGGATCTCTTTGCTTTTTTCCAGGGCTGCCATACGCACTGCAAACTTACACAAACGTTATGTCGGCGGCCTTCACCCCTTCCCCCATCATTTGCTCAAAGGTTGGAGCCTCCATCCCGCACCCCTGCTGTGCATATCCTGCAAGCATCGCACTCCACAACACCACATCTCGATCAGCCATAGAGTTGAACACTGGTCCCTTATCCTCGATGCACCCACATTTGGCTACATGTCCACCAAGGCAGGGGCAGTGTTCAAAATGACATCTGGTAATCTGATAGGCATTCACATTTTTGCCTCGGTTGTCCCACCATTGTCTGGGGTCAGAAAAATATTCATTCCACAACTTCTCATCGTCTTTGTTACCTGTTTCTGGATACTTTCCTGTTGTCACATTGGCAGTATCATGTCAAAGTCATTCCAAACTATCCTAGATTCACTCAACCAGCTAACTTGCATAATTCAACATGAAAATTTAGGGCCGATTCTGATAGGAGGGGAAAACAAGGTGAAATGTGTTGCAGAAGGTGCCTTCATCAGCAGTGCCTGATTTTATCAATTGTGCCGCTACTGCAATATGAAGACAGTATTCATTTTCTGATACACTGTCCGGGGTTCTCTCATTGATAACAAGTGTATGTTGAAGGTTGCAATGACCAAAAGTGCTTCTAATAGAGTCCCACATCAATTCAATCTCAAAGAAGTTCATCCCTTGACTGGCTGGAGAGCGGTCTTACACATTGGTGATTCAATGGGGCGCTCTAGGAAGACAACCAAGGGCAAGGACTTCAACTGTAGGTGACCAAGTGCAGTGGACTCGTGAGAAATCCCAAACCCTAAACGTTCCATTGTGGACTATATCATAATGGACAAAAATTTGTTCCCCCAGTGTGCCAATGTGTTGATCGACAGAACTGATATTGGTACCTCTGACCACTTCCTAGTTTGGACTGAGATCAAAAGAGGATCTCTTGTGTGTGCATACTTGTCTGTAGCCAGGTAACGACGGATTGGTCAGTGAGAACCACCACGGTGCAGCTGAGCACGGCTTGCTTAGAACAAGCTGACTCTCCCAAGAACCTTGTAAACATCTGGAAGAATGCCAAATCAGGTACTAACAGGAGGCAAGAGCCCGCAATAGCAGGATGGAAAAAAATCTTCACATTGTACCTTAAGAAAACGCCACACCTTGCAATTGCAGTTGTCCCACCATTGTCAATCTTCTAAAAACTCATGCCATGTCTGCTCAGTGCTGGAAATTCAGGGCCGACTCTGTTGAGAGGGCAAGACAGGCTGAAATAGATCGAAGAAGAAGGTGCCATCACCACATTGTCCTTGACCTTGTGTCATGACCCATGGAGGATTTGCCCTCCCATCAACCCAAAAGGATCGCTTCCCTAAACTCTCCCCTAAACCTTGTAAACATTAGGAAGAATACCATGGCCTGTGGAGAGGAGGGGAGAGGAGAGGAGGGAAAAGAGAAACCCCGCGGAAGGGAAGGCGAACGCGGGAGAGGAGTGGAGAGGAGATGAGAGGAGGAGAGGGAAAAGAGAAAGCGGCGGGAGGGAAGGGGAGAAAGATCGCGGAGAGAAAAAAAAAAAAAACAAAAACAAACAAAGAGATGATCCCGCGATTTGATCCCGCGGTGCATCGCGGCCAAAACGTCACTCTTACCACTACACTACCCCTTAAAATACAACAACCCCCTCCTGTAAAATTATATTTAAGGTGTTTTAAACCCCCATCTGTATGTATAATGTTGTACATGGGGGGGTTTAAAATACCCCCTCCTGTGCACGCACGTGGCTGGTGCATTTAATGAGGAGTGCACCCCCCCAGGGCATATCTATGGACTTAGTCTGACGGTTCACAGGACGATAGTCCCCACACATCCTTCTTTCTGTCCAATTGCCATAGATATCCTTCTTAGTTGGCATCACCGTTGCCGAGGTATACTCCCCGCCTGACAACTCCACCAATCCAGCTTCGAACAACTCCATAGTCCGTGATTGGATCAATGACCTCTCCATGTCACTATACCGGTAGGGCCTTCGAAAGATTAGCGTGTCACTTGCCAAATCAATACGAATCTCCTGACCCTTCAAACTCCCCAAATCTTTCAAACCGAAGGCAAAGCAATTTCTATAAGCCCTTGGAAATCGCTGGATCCTCCGTCTCTCTTCTCCGGTGACTGTAGGTCCAACATCTGGTTCCCAATTGTCCTCAGTGACTGCAACCTTGGGTACATCAGGCTTGGAGGTAGGAGACGAATCCTTTGGTTGCTAGATAGCAACCTCTTGGGCCTTGTCTGCCCACTCTGACTGTGGCGTAGCCTCCACTTGCTCCGCCATAGCTACCTTGAGAACATCCTCTGAACAAGAAACATTCTCAACCTCTTCAAAAACCTTAGCCACCTTGTCTTTCAACTGATCCTCTGTGTATGGCTCTCCCCACTCCTCATACTACTGCTTGAGAGATCCAATGACTCTCTCTTTGCGCATCTCATCCCACATCTGTCATGGGTGTTTGCACCCCATGATCCTGTGCTCGCCCCCACTCACTGCCTCCACCGTCCCGGTTGGCAGAGAGGGTGCAATATCCAATGGGAGAGCGGAAGTAGCCACCAATGCTTGCAATCTCCATTGCTCAGCCATACACAAGCCAATGACCCATGTCAAGCAATTGAGATCCATTGCCTGACCCAACACCTGGCGTCGTGATGCCTCTGATAGAGCTGGCACAGCTATAGTGCCCGTGGCAAATCCCATTGCCCGCTCTCGCTCATCCACATTGGGCTCCACCAATTCTTGTAGCACACTGTCCCAAATCCACCCAGGACTATTGTCTCGAAAAGTATGAGACGAGGGAAAGTTCATGAGCGTAGGGTAGGCAAGGCTGCACGTGGCTACCCCACTCGATTGACCATCGCCAAAGGTGGACGATCATCATGTCGCACTCTCTATGGTTCTCTCCCTTGGTCCAAAATGCCCTCAACCGTGAGGTTGGGTGGCCGTTGAATGGAATCATAGGCTCTCTTGAGCAACTCTGGTGGTGCAAGATTGGTCCACCACAACCTAGGCCTATGTGCCCGTGAACCCACTGCAGCTACATCCAACAATACAGCTGGTCCAATCCATAACCGGATCTGATGCACACTGGTCATAACCCTGGCCCGAGAATCCCCCATGAGAGGAACATTCTCCAGGATGTAAGCTGGAGGTTGCACTTGCCTCACCTGCAAGTCACGCAACACTCGCAACATCTCCCAAAACAAATGCGATCGTGCATCATGCAAGCCATTCCCATGACCTGCGGGAGAGTATCCTTGGCAAGGCCATCCAGCTATCACCAAGTCAATGGCACCATGCCGGTCCAAATCATCCGCCCCCAGCAAGGTAATGTCTGCTGGCAAGGCCTTTTGATACCTTTGAATTGCTGAGAGAGGCAACAACTCAGGATACTGATGTGTGAGCAAGGCAACATGGCGCATGGAAACACGCCGAGCAATCTCATCCTTCTCCACATACAAGTACTTGCGTACTTTGATTCATGCTTGCAACACTCCTGCAAGCCCAATGCTCATGCCTCCAAACAGGTCTAGCAAACAAATGCCTGAGTCAGGTTGTTGCCAGAAAATAGGCATTGTGTCCAATGGAGCTAATTGAGGAGGTCCAGGTGATGTAACTGAACTCCCCTCATCTACCGATGGAAAGACCTCCTGCCATGCTTGCTGGACACACTGGCTTGCCACTCGCTCCAAATCCCCAACTGTATTCCACAGTGAACTATGCATAGGAACATGAGGAAGCAACTCAGCCTTGTATGCCAATTGATTGTCCTCATCAGATGGTGGCCTATCATCTGCATGGCTATTTCCCTCCAAGAGTTCACCACCCCAAGCCACCACCCCTGAGAATGCAGCCAATGTGGGCATCATGTTCCTATGATCCACCGCTACATTCCCAATAAACCGCACTGGGAGCAGTGTACGTCGACCATCCCCTGACTGCCATTCCGGCCTGTAGGATGCAGTTTCCTCCCAAAAGTCCAAAGTAAAGCCCATGGGGTACAACACAGCCCCACCAACAAGCACATCATAGGACATCGCGTCCGTAACAATGGCTTTAGCTCTCATGACTGAGCCGTCCATAGGATGATCCGGCTAATCGAATGAATAGCTCATGGCGTGTAATCTCTCGTGCCTTCTCTGAACCACCCAAAGATGTTTGGATTTGGAAAGGGCAATGCTCCAAATCTGCCTCTGTGAGGCCCAAGCCTGCAATTGCTGCTCTCCCCAATATCAATGGCTGTGCTCCCGAGTCCAACAAGACCCGTAGTGGCCTATACCTCTTCCCGGCTGGGCCACCTAACTGAAACACGCCATCCTGATTGTCCACCATGACTACCCCAGGAATCACCATACTACGCTCAATGGCTCCTGCAACCTTGCAGCTACCGCTTGCCATGGTGCAGCTGTGGCTGTCTTCACCCTTGAGTCCAGGGCACCCATGCACTGCACATTATCCGCTATCCCCGTAGATAGTGTCGATGCATCACCACTCTCACAGAGTCTAGCTGCTAGTCTGAACACAACAGCTGGCCGAATCCCCGGCATTGCAATTGTCATTGCAGAAAACAATGGAGCTTGGCAAACCGCCGTAGCCGCCCCCAACAATGTACTGGCTGCACCTTGTTTTACAGCACCACCCATTGGTATTTCCCGAGCCACATCAACTCTCCCCAATGGTATTCGTGGCTCTACCTCTGACACACTTGGGCGAGCGGGTGCCATTGATGGCGTAGGTGACACTGTCTCAGCCAATGTAAAGGACTGTGGAAGCCTTGTCTGACGACTCGCTTCCCCCCTTTGTGGATTAAAATCCACATCCGCTCCTCTTGGTTCAGGAGCACGCATTGCTACTCGAGTGACAGCAGCAGCAGAGTCCAATACATGCAATGGCCCTGCAAGTGCGGCTCCATACATGAAGCCCATACCAATCTGGTCTTCCCTAGGCATAGGAGGTTGTGCAGGTGGGGCTTGAACCTCAAGCCTTGGAGCTGGCGCAATATGAATAGTAGCCATGGCAGCAAGACGTTGCTCTAGCTGGGCAAGTATATCCACCATGCCTTGGTCATGACCTTGACCCTGACCCTGTGCTCCTTGGTTTTGGTTACGACCTCCACCCCGACCTCTGCCTCCTCTACCTCTCGGGACTATATTGCCTCGTCCTTGGCCACCATTGTTCCCTTGGAACTGGCCTGGCCGTAGCTCAGGATACAAGCCATAACAATGGGCCTCCTCATGCCCATACTTTCCAGAATGCCCACACTGTAGTTGTGTAGGCTGTGCATGTGCCATCCCTTTGCCTCTCTCCGGGCAATCCTTCTTGACATGGGGTCCTCCACAATCCCAACAAGTCACACCTGACTGTTGTTGGCCTGAGAATTAAGGAAGAGACCTCTGCATCTGAGATCCTCTCTGTCCTTCCCTCGGCTTCACCTGAGCCTCCTTGTTGCCTTGAACACGTTGGGATAGTGGTTGTTGTTGATTAGGAGCCCCACTTCGTTGTGTCTCCTTGCCAAACCCCACCATGACCACTCGCTCCTCCACCATATTGAGCTCTATCCGCTCTGCCAGCAAAAACACATTTGCTAGGGTGGGTTGGTCCACTTGTAGGAGAGTTGCATCCCGCACCCTTCTCCTCAGCTCCTTGTCCAGGATCCCATACCTAAACCGCACACCTCGTCTTGTATACCCACTAGTATCGCTGGTGCTTGTACCGGCACTGGTGGCACCTCCGTGATGAAAACTCACAACCACACCTGTTGTAAACCTGTCTCTAATCCCCCTTTCCACAAGGTAACCGGGTAGAGAACCTGTTGCAGCTTATGGCTTAGACTACTATGTTCATATCATAAACCTGCACCTGTACCTGCATCCACCGCAAGCACTCTTATGGTCTGCTGGTCATCAACCCAGCCTCACCATAAGAGAACAATGATGGTCTGACTGGTCATCACCCCAGCCTCACCACCGACAGCACGCTCTAGGATTGACCAGTGATCAAATCCGGACCAACCTCCTATGAAAACAAGCGCCCACACAAAAACTAACATGACGCACAGTCAAGCATGCAGGTGTGAAGCACAAGAAAATCAAAACAATAAATCCCCCACACCAAAAACACTCCACAGTGTCGCTCTTGCAAGACACCCCAGCCCAAACCAAGACTGACTCTTGCCTCCACCTACAGAAAGGTTTTGGCCTACAGAGAGGGTGGAAGACTACAAGGAAAAGAGACTAAAGCAATTCCTATCACAACATGCTCTCATCCCACTACCCTATCTCCACACTCTCTTGCTTAAGCAATAGACAAGACCTTTCAAGGATCTCTCAAATAACTCTCTAAGAGCCCTCAAGATGTCTCTCAAATAATCTCACTAAGACTTCCAAAGCTTGGACAATGGTACTCCAAACAGTACACCAAGGCCCCAAGAGCCTGCCAAATCTTGGCCCTCAAGGACCCCAAATAGTCCTTCAACAAGTCGCCAAAGACTCATCAAGCTCGCCAAATATCGGCCTCCAAGGACCCCAAACAGCCCTCCAAACAGCCTTCCAAAGGTTCCAAAAACTTGCCAAATATTGGCCTTCAAAGACCCCAAATGGTCCTCCACATAGCCTTCCAAAGGCTCCAAAAACTAGCCAAAACTTGACCTTCAAAGACCCCAAATGGTCCTCCACATAGCCTTCCAAGGCTCCAAAAACTTGCCAAAACTTGGCCTTCAAAGACCGCAAATAGGCCTCCAAATAGTCATCCAAATACCTCTTCAAGAGCTCTTCAAAGTACCTTACAAAAGCTCCTCAGAGTGTCTTCCAAAAGCTCCCCAAAGGACCCCAAAGATCCCCCAAACAATCCTCCAAAAGACCCTTGAAAATCCTCCAAAAGCCCTATATTGTCTTTATACGTCACTATGTTCCCAGCCTATAGTGACCGTTCCCACACCTTGGTGACCGTTCCCAGACTACGGTGACCGTTCCCACACTTTGGTGACTGTTCCTATGCACCTAGGGTTTCATGTGCATCTCATGCTAGGGTTTGTGCATTCCAAGCTAGGGTTTGGGCTTCCTTGAACTTCATGCTTGCTATCCTCAAGCATCCATGACTTCTATGAGATATCAGGGCAAACTACTTTGATCTTCTTCACCTCAAGCCACAACCAAGCTTGATTCCATCTCATCTAGCAATGCATTTGCCACACAACAAGCTTCACTTCTCTTTGGAGCTCAAGAATCAAGCTTTTTATCTCCTTTAGCAAGCCACCAAGTCTTATCTCCTCTCAAGCCTTGGTCATTCAAGCTCATTTCACTTGCTACCTCAAGAGCCACTCCTCTCAAGCTTGGAATTGCAAAGCTCAAGCCAAAAGCATGCTCCTTACATGCGTATCTTCACACACAAGAGAATCCGCTTTTCCCTTCACTCTCTTAGCTCTCCTAGAGCTTGAAGTTACAAACCCCAACTAGAGAGCATGCTCCATACATGCGCCGCTCTTGTATAAGAGAAATCAGCCCCTTACTTCTTGTCTTGCACTCCAAAACATGAAAATACAAGCCTCAAATGGGTTGAAAGCATGCTCCACACATGCACTTCCTTCTCACAAGGGAAATCAGCCCTTTTACTTCATTGTGCTTCAAGCCCAAGCTAGCGCCGCTCATTGGCTCTTCTTCCACACCATAGAAACCTTGAACCTAGCTTGACTAGAGCAAGAGCAAGCACTCCATCGCCTCTTGGTGGCTATCCACATGTCATCACATGCACGCCTTCACTCCATAATGCTTTGCATGCTCATGAAACCCTATCATCTATGCTTTCCATGTACAAGGCGCTCCTCTTGTGATGCAAAAGCTCTCTTTCCAAGCTTTTGAAACCCTAAGTGCACATACAAGCACTCTACTTTGCAAAACCACTGATACAAGAGCTCTCTTCTTAAGCTCTCTTCAACACACAAGTGCTAAACTAACCCTTACACTCCGCACTCACAAGCATAAGGTCATCTTCTTGTATTGAAAATGGAAGAGAACATAATGGAAACCCTCCACTCATGAATCCACTCAATCACGTAAACTAAGTCAAGCCAAGGGCACCCTTGCTAAGGGAATCCACCCTACAAAGCCCTCACCACACTCCCTCTCAATATCTAGAGCTATGGAGGTGAGAAAGGCTCATGGAGGCTCAACTACAAGAAGATGAGCCTCCTCCATCCTCACAAGGGGAAAACCTATCCCCATGTCCCAAGTGAGGCTCGACACCTCACTTGGCATGTGAGACCAAATGAAGTCCCAACACACAAAATATAAATATAAATATCTAAAATGTCCTAGTTAACTAGAAATAGGTAATTCTAGATAACCATGACTAAAACCATGACAAAGCTCAAGGGGGTAGGATCTTGCGGAGCTCTATTGGCATATTGAACCAGATTGAGGGAAAGATAAGCCCTGTCAAGGCGAGCCATGCTGAGATTTGTAAGCGATCTATTATTGGACCAAGTATTAAATGAGATGTCAGAGGTCTGGCCAAAGATTGGTGCCGCCTCTGCCAGGTTATGGGTTTGAGTACAGTTAAACCATTGGTCCATTTCCTCAGGGTTGGAGGTAAATGACCCTGTACCTCTCCTATCTTCTTGCATTTCCACCATGTTAATGAAAGTCGCTAGATATTATCCAGCTATCAATGGAGGGTTGTTCTCGCATTTTGGTATTGAGAAGAGTCAAGAACTCTGCTCTTTCTGCAGAGGTATTGGGTGCATAGATATTTACCAGCCCAATTGGACCATCAAATGTAACGCTACAGCACTGCCATTTTTGCGTGGTGAAGCTGACGATTCGCTAATGTCAACTTAATTGAAGCGAAGGAAATATGAGCCTCGAGAGATGGATAACTTCGTAGTCTTGGTTGGTTTAATACCTGATGCAGAAATTTTGACTCTTGAGTGCTCGAGTTGGAGTTGGCTTTCAACAGCTTTAGCAGCTGCTACACATACTTACGTTATCTGATGTACCAGATGTGGATGTGCCTTTGCAAGAAAGCATGTACCTTTTTGGTCGTTGTTCCATGACCACCACATGCAACTTCTCCAAGTTCTCCTCTCTGTAATGCAGGTGATGGTTCCCATAGTTACTTCCACGGCTAGTTACTTTTATTGAGGATCTTCTTGATTTCTTCCACGTCCTTTTTCATACTCCTGAGGTCTTCCACGTCTTTTTTTATAATCGTCAGGTCATTTCTCATGTCAGCACTCTCCAGTCTGAGATGAGTCACCTCCAGTTTTACATTCTGGACATCTGGATCTCCTTTCGACCCCTTGCCTACTGTCAAATCATCCTCTCTTCGAGCTTTCGGCAGCCAGATTGCTTTTGTTGCATCAGTTTAGATACAGTATAGAATTAGAAGGAATAAGGCATTCTTTGCAATGCTCTTTCTTCCGAGTATTTCAATTAGACCTCAAGAGTATGTATACATGGTACTAATTGATTCGGGCAGCTGTGCATAGTTAGCAGAAGTGCAAATGCACATGGATAATTTTAATCTACAAGGTTGTTGATATTATCTAGTGAGCATGTAACTTGGTGGTTGTTTGATATATTTTGATATATTTCAATAATTGATGGTACCAAATTAATTGATACTACATTTAATAGGATGGAGGATGGTCGAGCGGAGCGATGGCGGAGCTGTGAGACGACCGCCAATGGTCATCTGGCCACCTCCATTGCTTCTTTCTCTTCCTTCTCCCCTCTGGCTACCCTCAAGCTTTGCTGCGAACTAATACCCCCAAGCTTTGCTTTCGATTGATATGCACATTAAGTTTCTTTATATGTGTTTTTCCAAAGTTCTCTCTTCTGACTGTTCATCCTAACAGCGAGCTTCCTTTCATCTCCTTATCAGACTTTTGCTTCATCCCTAACTTATCAGCCTCTACCGTCTTTAGCCATTAAGGAAGTCGATTTCCTCTGTTACGTTTCCCGCCCCTTCTCTCCCCCTCTATCTTTCTCTTTTTTCCTACTTTCGCTCCCTGACCACCAGCTCAATAACTCAAGCGAGAGTCTTGGAGTATCACCAGGTTTTATTTTCTCTCTCGCCTTCATGGCTCACGGCACCAATCAGCAGAGGAACAGCGATATCATGGAATCTCGAGGTTTCAATCGCAGAACGCGGAATAACTATAGAAGACCAATCCCATCAAAGACAAAGACAAAGACTACCCCATGATCAACATGAATATCCCTGAACTGCAGAAAAAAAAAATAGCTACATTGGAAGAATCTGGTATTCTCATTCACTTCCCTGGGAAAAAAGTGGACAGAGCAATTGTCAGGGACTGGGCCATCAGGCACCTTGGAGGCCATGGAGAACTGAGGCAACAGTTTTGCCATGCAAAAAGGACGAGGATTTTTCTCAATAATCTTTGAAACACAGGAGGCAGCTAACAAGGCGTTGCTCTTCAATCCTCATACAAAGGGCTTCAATGTCAATATTTTTCCATGGTCTCCCAGAATGGGCAACAGGAATGGCAAACTTTGGGGCCCTCGCATTGTCTCAGTACCTTTCATTCCAGACCAGTACTTAGTTAACTTGGCAGATATTGCGAACCATTTCGGCTCATACCTTGGGTGTCTGGCAGTGTTTGACCCTCAAATGTGTACTCACAACCTAAGGCAAGACCCGGCTTGGAAATCAGTGACTATCGCTTCTCGCCTTCACGAAACAGGATGTGCGAAATTTGTCTTGATGAAGGAAGACGTTCTCCCGCAATTTGTCAAGTTGCCAATAGATGAGGAGGGCAACTACTTTACAATCCAACTCATAGAGGACACTACCTACGCAGCTTGTTTCAATTGTGGCCAGTTGGGCATATCAAATTGGACTGCATGATAGCAAAGCGCAAACGCTCTCAGCCATCCATTCCCAATAACCTTCAGTCACAGGATCAATAAGGGACTCCAGCAGCAGCCTCATACCAGATGTAGGATTTGCAGTCTCCCACTGTATACCCAGGGCCATCCTCAGCTCCTCGGAGGAATCAATCCATGCACAATGCACCACATGACCCACTGCAGGTCAGGTTGCTCTACATAAAGTTGGCAGGGAAGGGACATTTACAGACCCTATGCAGGAAGAGCTACCGGCTCACCCGCAACGGGAGACTACTATCTCCAAGGGAAAGGAAAAACAGAAGGATTAGCAGTTGCAGGAAGCTAATACTTCAAAAGGAAAAGGAAAACAGAGGGATACCTCACCACAAAGGCTGGTTAGGTTGACACAGCTTCCTACCAGTAACTCACTTCCCAAAATCACCACTGGGATTGCATGCAACAACAGCTTCGCCAATACCTGTCTCCAGACTTGCTCATTTCCGCATCTGAATCTTGTAGGCTGTTCTGCCTTGGAAATTACGGACATCCCAAAGGCTGCCTGTGTGACCCCCCTCATCTTTCGAAAGAATAAACCCCCGACCATTCTCATTACATCAGATGACTTTGAATGCATCGAATCTTTATGGATAACTTCGGCAGACATCAAGCACTTTCTGCAATCTAACCCTCCCAACAACAACCCGGAGATCTTGTTCATCTTTCATAAACAACAGAAACACTATTCACTATCTCCTCTCACAAAAATCTCGTGGGCAGCTTACGTGGAAGATCACCTTGGTCTAAGTGTCAAGCCCTCAACCCACATCCTAGCACTTATGGAGGATGCAGAGATCTACGCATCCCCTCTACCAATAGAGGCCATCTGGACTTATGAAGAGTGGCTATCGGCTCCAAGAGGAAGTCACAAATTACAAATTCGTAACCAGGATTCCCTGATGAATGGGTTTCAATTACTGGGAGCTCACTTGGATTCTGAGGTGGATGGTGACAACTACAGAATGGAGGTGCAGAGAACCAGAGAACACGTACATTAACGGTACCAGGCAGGCAGAACTCTTGTTCTCTTCTTCGGAGTCGAGGTGGAGACATCCTCTCATGAGGGCAATATTAACATCTTTGGCTCGAGGGTAGAAGCTCTGCACATATCGCCTCCACCTGTCTTCGACACAACTCAGGCCAACTCGCAGGCCAACTCACATGTGACTTCTCCACCTAAGGCTCTATCACCCTCATCTTTGCACTCTTCAATCAAGGTGCCCTCCTCTCTCTCCCCATGTTTCATCTATCACGTCTTATCGGGCAACTCTAACAGATGTTGGGTTCTATGTCATGGAGGGAAACAATCCTTCGGTAAGTAGGCAAAACACATGCTGGCAGTTTTTTAGCTACCAGATAACATTCCCTCAGGGATGATGCCCTCCGATGGATCACTCACTGAAAGATACCCTGGTTTCCAAAAACTGTTCTCAGTTGAATTCTTTCCTACCGGAGTCTTGATTCTTTCTATAAACATTTCCACAGTCTCCACAAGCTAGCTCCTATCATTCCCAGGGAACCTAATCTGAGCAAACCAAGGGGAATTTTCATTTTCATCCAAAACAAGAGCCGAAAACCCCTAGACAACTTTGTCTGGATCAACTCCCTAAGACCTAAAGACCGAAGGGTTACATTCTTTTACCAGATAACTAGGGCCATCAAATGAGACTGACAGTTTGAGCCTACCTCTGCCTCTCGATGATCTTTAACCTCCACTCGTGAAACATCCGAGGGCTGGGAACTGACCCGGCTTCTCTAAAAAGATTGAAAATCAAAACTTGGTTGGCACCCTTTCTTTCAAATCACTCTATCATATTTCTGCAGGTCCGAACATAAATTAGACCAAAGTAAAATCGATAGCCTCACTGATTATCTGTGGTCACTAACTAATTCGTTATGGAAACCTACCTCCTCTGGCACAAAAGAAGGGACTGCAATTCTTCTTTCCCCATCCATTCAACCCTTCCTCATATCGGAAGCCAGCTGGCTTCTTGGAAGACTGCAATTTTGTGTGTTATCTATGCCCAACTGAAGTTGCTGAAAGCCAACTCCAACTTGAGCACTCAAAATTTCTGCATCTGGTATTAAACCAACCAAATCTTCCAAGCTATCCATCTCTCGATGCTCATACTTCCTTTGCGGCTTGTTCCTGTACACTTTCATATGTAACCTTTGGTGCATGCATCTGTAGAGCATATCTCCAGATGAATATATGAAACACAAGCATTGAACACATTGCATTGCTATTTGTGCATGCAATTTTCATTCTCGGCAGGCTTTCAAGATAGGATGGTTTGGCAAGTGTTGCAACAAAAAAGTTGACATTAACGAATCCTCAGCTTAACTACGGAAAAATGGCAGTCGTGTAGCGTTAAAAGAGGGCTGAAGTTGCTGAAAGCCAACTCGAACTCGAACACTCAAAATTTATGTATCAACTATTAAACCAACCAAATCTTTCAAATTATCCATCTTTCGAGGCTCATACTTCCTTCGCTTCAAAAAAGTTGACATTAACGAATCCTTAGCTTCATCATGCAAAAATGACAGTGTTGTAGCGTTAAAAGAGGGGCCTCAAATATTAGACCTATTCTAACTAAGTCTTCGTTCTAGTATGTCAGAGAATCATGGCTTATGGATGTGCCAGAACTGCAACGGAAGAAATAGCCCTGGGTGATCAGCAAGTTTAGGGTACTCAAATTTACAAAGGACGTTATCCTAGATAAATACCAAAAATTCCACTAATTGTGCATCATATTGGCAAGACAACAACTGTCGAAATCTAGATTACATCAAGAGCTTGGCATATGTGCACAAATGCAACAATTATTGTTCTAAAAGTGCATAGGAATTTGAACAGGGACTATTAGTCGCATCATTAAAATCCATGTCATGGTTTTAGTCATGGTTATCTAGAATTACCTACTTCTAGTTAACTAGGATATTTTAGATATTTATATTTATATTTTGTGTGTTGGGACTTCATTTGGTCTCACATGCCAAGTGAGGTGTCGAGCCTCACTTGGGACATGGGGATAGGTTTTCCCCTTGTGAGGATGGAGGAGGCTCATCTTCTTGTAGTTGAGCCTCCATGAGCCTTTCTCACCTCCATAGCTCTAGGTATTGAGAGGGAGTGTGGTGAGGGCTTTGTAGGGTGGATTCCCTTAGCAAGGGTGCCCTTGGCTTGACTTAGTTTACGTGATTGAGTGGATTCATGAGTGGAGGGTTTCCATTATGTTCTCTTCCATTTTCATTACAAGAAGATGTATATAGATGTATAGATTGTGGTATAATTTTCTAGGATTGTGTGCTTAGATTGTATGGTGGACAACGATGTATGTTGTGGCACGATGCTTAGGTGCACGACATCCAACAACAACCATGAATCATTTGGTTTCTTCAAACAATTGTGAGAAAGTACTTTTCTCACGATTGAGATTGAGAATTCAGAAAACCATACGGATTTTGTTTTCCTAAAAAAACCCAAAAAAAAACCATCAGGAGAACATGAGTTCCCATGTAATGTTTCAATTTCATGTTCCGAGGTACATGAGAGCAATGTGGGAACGTGGGAACGCGGGATGGGTAAGGGTGGGGGGTCGACGATTGGCCCGGCAGCGCAGGCCGGGCCCTCATTGGCTGCCCGCTTATCGTGATGGGGGTTTGTTTTCTGCCCGAGAGGGCTGCCCGCTGGCAGCCTATCTCTCCCGCGGCCTGGTGCAACGCGCACCACCCCCCGCCACACACACACACACACGCACTGCTCGCGCTGCTCCGCTCTGGTCCGCGAGCAGCTTTCAGGATTCCGCAAACCTTGTGAGATATTCAAGTAAGCTCAGCACCCAGGTCGGGAAGCAGCGATGGCGTGCGCATCAACTGTCAGCGTTACTATGGCCGCTGTGGCGCCCGTGGCGCAGCTGTGTGATTCCAAGGTGGCGTCTCGCTATGTCCTAGCCATGGCTGGCCCCTGCAAGAGCTTGTCCTCCAAGTTTGTGGCCAACAGGAGCAGAGTCACCATGAGGTATGCCGCCATTTCCCCTGTTTTGGATTTTTTGTCTGTCGTGGTGTGTCGCTGGTTGCGGCAAGGATCCGTCATTTCTCTAATCCTCTTCGTGCATGTGCATTGGGGAGAGAACTTGTGTAGCTAATCTTTGAGGACGGTGAAGGAGAAACGGAGTAAGATAAAAGGGTTGAGTGAATCTGGGAGGCCTGACCTGTATGCACCGGTTGCAAATGAAGCTCTATAACTGACCCTTGGTTGATTACCTTTTTTGAATGTGCAGTGCTGCTCCTCAGAAGGAGCACAACATGGCTAGCCTCACAGGTCTGGCTTTGCTAGCTGCTGCCGTGATCCCAGAAATAGCCGATGCTGCTCAACCAGGCATATCTCCATCTTTGAAGAACTTGCTTTTGAGCGTGGTTGCTGGCGGGACAGTGCTTGCCGCTATCGGTGTAGCTGTTGCTGGGGTGTCCACCTTTGACCCTGTTAAGAGACGGTGACGAGATGTAAAACTAGCCATAGACAAGAGCTGTACAATTGGGTGTAACAGCTGTTGCCCTGCTCGATATTTTTTCAAAGTTTCCATTTTCTGACTCCCTACGCCCTCTTGGCCTCATCATGTAAGTTTTCAACTTGAATGTTTGAGCTGCCTTTTCTGTACTTTAAGCCCCTTTAAATCTTCAGTGAAAGACCAAACAAGATCATGCTCTCTCTGCACGTCCTCTGCGCAATCCTAGAACTTTCTTAGCTGTGGTTCGTTGGGTCTAAAGTTTGGGGCAAATCCTTGCATCGACGTCATGCTATGGTAAAGATATTTCTCGAGAGAAAGTGTATATATGACTTGCTGGAAGACGAGATATGTGGATGTATGTCTGTCGGTGAACTAGTGTCTAGTGACCTGCTTTCGTACATGGCGGAAGGCGACCTTCAACCTCGAGCTTTAAACTTAAGTTATATGCGATACTTGGCTACACACTCGAATCTCTGCTGGGAGCCCTCCAAAAAGAAAACCCATCTTTCAGTAATGCCCAAATTGTACTGAGGCTGCTGCACCTTCCCTTCATGGGCTTGCTGTATCTTTTATCTAGGAGGGGTTTCACAGGGCGATCGCGATTCGCAGATGGAGACGTTCAGAGATTATGAGTACCTTTTCACAGCTCGAGCAGCTGCCCACATACCCTTATGATTGGAATTAGTCTAATTGTGGTTTCTGTCCTGCCAGAGACCAAGCCAACTATTGGAATGTGAATTCTGTGACTCCTTGGGCCTTGGTTCTGTTTCAGCAGCATTTTGATCTCTTGCATCCCCCTTCCTCTAGGTTTTCAGTGTCCTGCATGCACAGTGGCAGACAGGGTTGCAGCTGCTCTTGCTTAAAATCTTCGCCACCATGGGTTTTGCTGACCTTACACAGCCATTTTATAAATGTTGACCTACCTCCCAAGATCTCCCAATCACAGATTTTGGTAGATCTAAAAGTGTGCGCTGCTACAACTCCTGGATTACAGGACTACCATTACCCTTCAATTTCAATAGAGTAAACTTGAGGAAACGAATGAAAGCATTCAAGTTATTTGACTTTTCTGCTAAGGTAGCCAACCATGTGAAAAGCTTAATGAATGTCTGAAAGGAGTCCGAATAGCTTGCAGCCTCCTGAGTAACGTGATTGTAGTAGATCCGATCTCTTCAGAGGGACAGCTCCGGGTCCACAGAGGGGCACACAGACAATTTCATGTCCCAGAAGTTTTAAAGGGTATAGGTACCACTCTGACTGTATTGCATCTAGATCAGGCTACCCACTAGCACAGCAGGGATCTCCTGCTTTACCTGGTGAGCAAATTTCTTGCACGCAACCAACTAAGGTGCCACAAGACTTCCGCGTAGCTACTTATGTGGTCTGCCAAAGCTCAGACTGAAC
Source organism: Takakia lepidozioides (assembly GCA_030704615.1). Lineage (NCBI taxonomy): Eukaryota > Viridiplantae > Streptophyta > Takakiopsida > Takakiales > Takakiaceae > Takakia > Takakia lepidozioides. The sequence continues at coordinate 29,607,646 of CM060732.1, read as the reverse complement.
AGAATTTGTGTCGTGAGAGCTGGTACATGCCATTGATCACTTCACCATGCACCATCTTAATGATTGGGAACCCAAAGACATTGAGCCCCACAAGGCCACACATATACGAAATGGTATGAACACTTTAGTGCACATGTTGCGTAGGATTGAAGGTACAGTATTAACCAGAGAGACACAAGACACTATGGAATTTGTGGAAAATGCGTTGTGCTTGGGTGTATGAGGGGAAAGCCCTCAGTGGCAGATCTGTACTGTTTTGTACATACCAAGACCTGCTAACTGAGGGAAGGAAGGCTTTTGAAATTGTGTGTGCAGCTCTTCCCAGAACTACAGAACAGCTGGGGAGGCCGCTGCTTCAAGCTTTCAAGCACACCTGGGGCCAAAACAACTTGCCCGGCACCAGTGTTACAGACACAAAATTTACCTGGAATGTCGACATCCCCTCACAATGGGAGGTCCCCTGGTGAGGGGGATGACACCGAATTCAACTGGCGCCACAAGAAGCCAAGAGACAACAAATCAAGGACTCAGCTCAAATTCTGATTCCTATCCTCTATTCCACGATCTCTACGGGACACAGTGCGTCATCGATAAATCAATCCGGCAGCAAACACCATGCACCTTCTGGCCGTGGCGTCTTTAAGACTTGCTTACTCCCCCGAGGGCCTGTGTCGGCTTCAGCTCCAGCCTCTCCTCCAGCTCACCTCTCCATTTGCGCTCCTTCGCTTAACTCTTATCTCTCTAGTTCTATTCCGTTATCAGTTCTCTTCACTCCGCCTGCAGGCCTTCTGCTGTTTTCCTAGGCAGTCCAGATGCTTAATAGTCTCCCTTCGCCATTTCTTCTTCACTCTCTCCCACTGTTACTCTTCTTGCACCCCCCTGCTCCCTTACTTGCTCAGTAGCTTGTTCGCTAAGGTTCCGGGGTGGTTTCCCCTCTGTTAGCCTTCACGGCCTCCCTAGTGGTTATTTTTTCCACTTCTGTGTACTTTTCCTTATTAATTTGATCAAATGGGCCTCTGTTCCCATTCCAAAAAATAAAAAAAATGCTATAAAATATTTTTGGAAACAATCTTTCGGAGAGAACATGAAACTTCTATATACTTCTTCCTCTCAGCTTTAAAAGTAGAGGCCACTCTAAGCCAGGTGATGTTAAAGAAATCATTTCTTTGTTCTATCTCCTGTGGACTTGTTCATTTCCTTTTCTTCCCTCTTTCTGGGGTCAGTTTGCACCATCCCAACATTGAGACAGGCAGTCGGATGAACTATGACATACTCTGCAAGACGTGTAGACTTTCTACTGAGCTGTTTGGGGTTAGATTAGAGGCAGATCATCTCTTGAGAGTGTTAATGACTGCCTGAGGCATTTCATGTTCATAGCCAGAGATGCTTGGCATCCTACATCGGTAGTGATGTGCAGCTGTCTACTATATTGAGTATTCCCTTTTCCCTCATGCTTAAACGTTACCGATTTCAGGATTGGCTTTGCGATGATGACATCTTGCAGTCTCCCTCACTTTTACATGTCAAGGCTAGCAGTGGTCAGAGTACCATACTTGGCCAAGTATCTTACCATAGGGATGAAGGTTGGGAAGGTAACCAAACAACTGGGGTTCGACTCTTTGGGTGAATTGGCGTGCTGAAATGGGGGAAGTATGTACAATGCCAGTCAAGCAGGCTACATTGCTAACAGTAAGTGAACTATTGCACTTCCTGTTGCAGCCGTTTCATTTTCCATGCTTACACAGTGGGAACATCTGAAATGCATGAGAGTAAGTGGTCAAGCTGAAGTGCTGGGCTTCCCGTGGTCCTCAATTCCTAATGTCATAACTACTCTAGAATTTGAGTGATCTGACGCATCTCAATGAGGTGATGCCAGGGCCATACTGACCTGGTTCCATTTGCTAAGTAAGACAAAGTTCAATAATTTTTTGCCACTTAGGCTACCCTTTAAAGTAGACAATCAGTTTTCACTGCCATGTGACAGCAGGCACAGGGTGGTTGTCATGGTTACTTTCGTAGATGGTGTTTTGGCTTGCCAAGGTTGAACAAATATAGAGGGTGGAAGGAAACTTACATGTGACAGTCTGGCAGTCCTGTGAAGCAACAGGGCCATGTCAAAAGACCAGGAAAGAGAGCCAAGATGGTGGACATAACCAGTCCTCTGGACCTGATTTTGGATGTTCTCTGACCTGATTTTGACTGTCTACCCTCCCTCCCATTTCTTTTTGGGAGTGGGATAGAAGCAGGAGAGTGATCAAAAGATTTGTATACACATGCATGTCCACTTCAGAACTCAGTCAGATAGATGGACACGAGACGGACAGGAGGGAGGGAAAAGAGACGAAGTTTCTGATAGCACCAGTAGATGGCCCTCCGTTCCACATGCTGTCTGGCAGTAGTTATATCAGGAGTTCTCAAAATCAGCTATAACTTCTGCCGCAACGTTGTCTGCTGGTTCCCATGTGTGGATCTCTGCATCGGCCCACTGAATCAGATACTCAATCTTACCATCAACCTCCCTTTTGTCCAAAACTCTCTCAGCAACTCCATACTCCAAACCTTCCTCAAAGTCTTTCACTAGATCTTCCCCTATGTTTTCTGCTGGCTCCCAGCTTTCCTCCGAGTCGTCACTCCATTTGACCAGATATTCCACAACACCCTTCTCATTCTTGCGCTTCTCAAGAATCTGTTCCACCTCTACATTTTCATAAATAGCTTCGTCCAGCAGCTTCACCACCTGTATTCATGTTCATTGAGACGAAATGCTCTCCCTTCCTCCCCTCCCCTTTCTGCAGTGTCTGGCTACTCAAAAGCGCGTTCTAAAGTACAAGGAAGGATATGATAACAAAAATGCACATCTGATACAAAACAACTCGAAGAACTGCATGTGCTGTTAACAACTATCCAACATTTATCAATGATCTTAGGTTAATTCCTTGAAGATCAGACTTAACGACACCCTCCTGAGATTCACAAGCATGCTGCAGACATTCTGTCTTTGATTCGCCTGTACTAACTGACCAGGTTTGATATTTCTGAGCAAGGGTAGATTCAGGAGTTGTTGCTGGATCGGATCCGGTGGCTACTTAGCTACAACTTGCACCACAGTGAGAATAAACCAAAGACGGTTAGTCATACCTGATCCAGTGCCAGCCTCCTCGCAAACTGCATTGGGTTTGATTTGGGCGTCTTCTCTAGAAGCTCCTGGGCAAGCTGCAGAGTCGACCGGCCCTTGGTATCTTCCAATTCGGGATCAGCGCCAAACTCCAGTAAAGTCCTAACCACACTGGTGTGGACATAACCTGCCGCAATGTGTAATGCTGTGAACCCATCTTTATCTTGCCAGTGGACCTCTGCCCCTGATTCAATCAAAAGTCTGACACACTTTTCAGAGCCCATTCCTGCTGCGAACAGGAGGGCCGTTCGTTGGTTCTCATCTATTGAATTGACATCACGACCCTCATAGTCCAGAAGCTCTTTGATATTTTTGTCGTCTGCTTTGCGGGATGCTTGCCACCAAGGCAGCTCATACTCTGAAATGACATCCCTGTCAAACACAAGTGTGGAGCAAGTCAGTGAGACTGGATTTGATAATTGCTAGCATTTGTATAATAGCACTTGTGATTCTATATTCCTCTGTCCCTCCCTCTTTCTCTCTGCACACTGGCACTCACATCAAGGACCATTTGGAGATACAGAAGCAGTGCAATAAGGACATTTTGTTTTTCAGCGACATGTCTCCGCCACCTCGTACATGAAACACTCAATTCCCTGTGATATCGGCTGTGAGTTTGTGGAAACTTCTGGTTCAGTATTTTATATCCCCATGGGTTGGAACCCAAAACTTGGGGATGAGTCTCATGTAGCCTGATCGGGTGGAACCCCGCAAGCGGCTCCCCAAGGTTTACAATCCAGCCTTCGGAATGCCCTCAAGAGTTTGTCAGTGCAGTCATTGAGTACATCTCTCCAGAGAGTTCCACCTGCAATCCGAGAGGAATGTAGCAAGATATGGGTTGGGGTACCAATTTCAGTGCCATTGCAAAACTGCGACACACTACAGTAGCTGCAAGTCTAGAACTTGCCTCTGTCAGTGAAAGCCAGATTCGTGCAGGCTTCATGAATGGACAAGAATGGCGTACGTAGGCAGGCCAGGACAGTCCGATTCTGCCGCTGATAACAGTTCAGTTGCAAATACGAGGGTTACAAGGGGGCAAAGAAAATATCCATCCTTCGGTTATGTTTCCTCCCCTCATAACCAAGTGATATCGAGAAGGCCTGAACGCTATAGACATGCCCATGCATTTCCCAATGTGTTAAGTGAGATGGGCCTTCGTCTATAAGAGAACAACCAACAGTGTGTTAGGGTCTACAAAGCTCTCAGTACCTCCAGATGCAATCTCCTTCCAACTTAAATGCAGAGATGAATACCAGCATTCAGTAAGTGTCTCACCTGGCAATGTTGGAGGCCGGCTCCCAGCTGTCAGGGTGGTCGTCTTTCCATTCAATCAAGTACTGGGTCTCTCGGTCCACCACCCTGCTGGACAGAATTTTGTTCACTTCACCAAAATCTTCTTCTCCATCTGTCTCGGCCCCAGACCCCTCAATCCCAACTACATCGCTATCATCAATTTCATCTTGTTTTCCTACGTCCTGTGCATGTGCTAGGTTCTCAGACAGATCCCGATCTTTCTCCTCCTGGCTCCTTTCTCGTACCAAGCTTTTCTCCACCTGCACACATCGGACCACCCCTGGGGTCTTCCTTGCCCTCTCCAACTCAAAACTTGAAATCACCTCCCTTTCCAGAACTTGCGTCCTGGACAATGAAGCCGAGGAAACCAAACAAGTCAGGGCGGGAGCGAGCCTAGATGAAGAGGTGCCATAGAGCCGTGTGGGAGAGCTCGAAATCATCTGCAACGTTGAAGAATTGCAGAGAGATAGGGTGGTGATCGCCATAGCCATTCTGGCGTGTACCCGCTGATGGCTTCCCTGAAATATCCTAGGTTTTTCACCCCAGCATCTCAACACTAGGATTTTCAAGGTTTGGCTTCCCAGATATCACTGGGGCTCATTTGGGATATGTCGTCCCCCTCGATGCTGCACAGACATAATGTGGATTCTACACGGTCCCAGAGCTTATTTCAAAAGGCAAGACAGTTCTGCAGCTTCCTTGCAGTTAGACGTCATGCCTACCCGGGCGCTGCAAACAGGGAAAAGCGCATCACTCGAGGATTCGAGGGTTCCGATTGCCAGAATCTGAAGACGGGAGCTATCCACTCGTCCACGCAGGCCTGCATGTGGATGGATGAACTGCGCTATCGGTCTCCTTCACTGCCTACCAAATGCCAACAAACCTTCTCATAACTGTCTCCACCGTGCCGGGTCTCTGAAGACTCGCTTGTACACAGCCGCCTCTTTCTGTGTATGTCATTTCATGGAGTTCGAGCTCAGTGCTGGCGGGTGGGAATTTCTCTCTGGAACTCACATTTGGGTGTCTTCTGTTTCATCAACTCATTTTTATGGAGAGCACCACGTACTGAGGGGGCTCGTCTGATTACTTCATGTTGTTAAGCGTAAAGGTGGGTTCCTTTATCTGGGTCGTTGGTAAGTGGTCTGAACTGTTCACTTATGTTCATGGGTGATTCTTTTCACTTCCAGCTTCTTTATGTGGAGTCCACTTCTTTATAATGTATTGAGTCTTGCTGTTCAAAGGCTGCAAGCTGTAAAGACCATGCATATGGAGTGTCGCTATGATACTATTCAATATCTGCCTGCTCATCTTGTCTCGAACCTGTGCATTACGAGTTTCACTATTTGCTTCAATGGAGTGGCTCCCTGTATCTCGCAATACGAGGAACAACATGGGAGTGAACGCATTGGAGGATAGTGGATCCTTGCAGCAGGAAGAAATATGGCTGCGGAAGAGTCGAGACCGTTTTCTGGAGATGGCTGCACAACTAAAACTGGATGGTCATTTCTTGAAAACTTAAAGATCTGGTAGAGTGACTGGGTTGCTGATTCTACTGATTATGAGGCAACCCTGTAATTTCACTTCTGTCCCCCACCCATACTTCCGAGGTGACCCAGATTTGATAGTCATCAACTGTCACAGTGTTTACATCCGGGATTCCTATTTTGCACTCCGAAGCTTGTTCTGGTTCTAGTGGGTACGGAAGAGACGAGCAGTGTGACGAGCTATCATTTGTCACTCGGTCTAGCGTTCCGAGTTGGGAAACTGCCATATCCGCGATATCCATATCCTTGAGCTCTTGCGGCTGCAGGTTCTGGAAAGCGGTTTCTTCACAGGATTTGCAGGAGGCAAGTGCGTGGGGACAGCTACAGCCCGTCGGCTTCGTGTTTTCTCTTGTAGGAAGGACGGCATACCCAGCACCGCCAGATGAGCCATCGAAACTTTCGCTACCATTGTGAACCCAGATTGCAGCATCACCACGCTGCCCAGTTCCTGCTTCATACAAGACTCCCTCTCCTCCCCAACCCCCACCGCCCCACACGGTTACTGGGGGGCTTGGATACGCACCGTTGTTATTCATGGCACCCTCACCCCAAACCGAGACACGCGGAGAGGTTGCTGCGCAAGTCACATATGGACCATAACTGGCGGACTGCAACATGCCATTTCCGTGTGCCAGCGCATTGGCATAGCCTGCACTCACCTCTCCATCTTCATCTTGGTCGGCCGGACACACAATGCGCATTATCTGTTCGACTTCAGCCGAGTGCTGCATCTCCTCGAAGCGGCAAGAGAGTGAAGAACTGTCAACCTGCAACCGAGAGGATTAGAATGCTATTTGCACCTTATACAGAAAACATTATTCCCCTTTTCTCAATTACACACCAACCGAGAAGTTTACATATGGAGCAATTGTTCTAGGAAAGATTGAATTTGGAACCAGAACTTCGAGCAAATATTCACCTGACCCTGGTTCCGTGTGGAAGTCCACCTGGTGGTGGAATCACATGTTAGCTGGGGGGAATCCGAGTCTGGGGTCCCTGAGTAGCCTTCATCATAGGCAACCCCAAGACAGTCAGGGTCATCAGAGGTGCCAGGGGGTTTAGGAGAACAATTTTTGTGCTCAGATTGTGCAACCACCTTCTGCTGGTAATCACGGAGAATGGTGCAACGAGGTATTACTTCCAGGCCATCTGATGAGCCATCAATGGCCTTCCTGTGCTTGCGGCGCAAGTCCTTTCGGCGCATGGTAGCATTCCAGTGATTCTTGATTGCATTTTCAGTGCGCCCTGGTATGAGTTTAGCAATGTCCGCCCACCGGTTGCCGAGCTTATGGTGTGCTGACACAAGGGCTTCCTCTTCTTCGGTATTCCAGCCATCCCTCTACACAAGGTTACCTCAAATTCTGTCAGTCTGTTTGAAAGTGGATTTGTACAACCCTAACCAGGTAAGCTTCTACAGAGTGTTTTGATCTGTTTCAGAATTTTTTGGGAGGCACTAAGAGGCAGGCAAGCTTGCATGTAGTACAAACAGTACATACATCTGGAATGCTAAGTGCCAGGTAGCATCTCTCATTTACAAAATCATGGCAGTCCAACTTGCATACGCTGGCTAAAGATGGACTTACATTTTCAGTGACCTTGAGAATCAGACAGCCGTGTTAGATGCAGAGTTTAGAATACAGGACAGCAGTTGCTTCTGCAACTGTCTGCAAGCTGAAATTCTGGGTAGCCATCCAATAAAACATTTTGCAGATTCTATCTCATTTAGGATGACTCTCACCTGAGAGAGTAATTACTTGGCTTGGCAGGAATTCAACCCAGTTCATCCAAAAATATCTTGTCTCGTGCCGAGGTCTCTCCACACATCTAACATTCTCTGTTGGAGGCAATTAGGAATGTACCTTGATGTCAGGGCGAAGGTGATTGTGCCAACGTTCACGGCATTGCTTGCCTATGCGACCAGTCAAGTAAGTGGCAATGAGCGACCAGCGCTGCTGTCCATGCCTCTCCACCAACTCCATCAAATACCTACCGACACATTGTAATCGCCATGTGTTTGATTCTGCTCTTGCATGCCAAGGTTCTGATTTCTGAATCTTTCTAGCTAACACAAGATGGTTTGACACACCTGAGAAAGAACTGACTATCCCATCTAGATTGGCCAGGAGCTGCATGTTTTGAAGAGAGGGTGGTACGAAGGTCTTTCAACACTCAGTGGCTCTCAGCTGCTGCCTACTCAAAGCTCACATATGTGCAAAGCCCAAGTGATAAAACTCATGAACCAACCCCCTTGTATAATGCATCTTGTCAGATTATATAATGATATAACATCATTATATTGTGAGCATAGAAAAGATTGAAAGTTGTGGAGACGGTGATCTTCAAGGTGTAGATGAGGCTCTAACCTGTCTTCTTCAGGGGTCCACTGACCCTTGATAATGTTGGGTCGGCGAGGACCACCTTTTGATGAGCGCTTGAACACACGCTTCCTGGAAAGGTCATCATGTTGATCATGGTGTGTTTTCTCAAGAGCCTCCCTCGCAGCAAGGTGCTCACCGTCTCTAGCATCCAAGAAAATGTCATCAGCAAAGTAGTCCTGCCCCCCCAAGACTAGTCCCAGGTTGCTATGGCCTGGTGACCCACCGTCCTGTCCACAATCACTTAGGCACCCTGGTAATCCAGATGACACAGATTTCTCAGAGTGGTCTATCAACCTGCCATGAAAAAAGCTGTCAAGTGAGGGGCCATTGACCTCCAGTTCCTTGTGCCGCCGATTCTCTTTCACTTGGAAATCAAGTAGCTGTGCTTTGTGGATAGCGCTGGTGAGTAGTAGATAGTCACGGAGACAAGTTCTCTCTTGCCAGCCCTCACTTTCAGCAAAGGCACTGTGAAACCCTCCAACCTGGCCCAGCTGAATTTTAGCCTCTCTCTGGGAATCTTCCAACATACTACCCGTGAGAGTGATTGTGTGTGGAAGAGACTGCCTCTCAAAATCCATCCCTTCAGCCATCTGAGCAGTGTTTATCTGCTGCTCTCTCTCTTCATTCTTGTGGTCTTGAACAGCTATATCATTGGTATCCAGTGGAGGCTGATTTCTGTCCAAAATTGGGTTGGAAGTATGGCCTGTATTCCTTGGGTGGACATTGCTCAGCTTAGTAGCGTCCTCAGTCGCAAACTCAGATTCTTGGTCCCTCTTTTCTGTTGGTTCTTCACCTTTCGTTTGCTGAACTGGTGCAGAAATATGATACTCTTGTCCAAGAGGAGGCCCTACCGATGGTCTCTCAGGAAGACTTTTCCACACAAAGGGTCTGGTTTGTTCTTGGTCTTCAGGGTGACTTTCTGGCCTAGGCATACTTACCACTGAACGGTACTTACTCTTCTGATTTGTTTTAGCCCTCTTTTGGCACCACCATGATGCATTGTCCATGGCCTGCAAGCAATCTCCGTCCTCCACATGGCTCTTATGTTGGCACCGTGTGACTGTGAACAACCCCTCATCTGATCTCTCTAGACCTTCGTCAGTCACTATGCCTGCAGTGTCATGGCATTCCCATCCAGCAGCCATGCGTGCCCGCTCCTCCAACGAGAAGTTTCTATCTCTTGTTCGCTTGCCTGTGGCTATTGCCATCACAGATTCCTCAGATTCCAATCCCCCATCTCTTGTACTCCACAGCTCATGATGATTGGTATCAGCTCCTTCTGTCTTTCTCTGCTCATAAACAACGAGACCTGCTGCTGGAGGAATCTCAGACCCACCAGCATCAACGAGTAGGGAAGGGCGGACTTTGCCCCCAGCCAGCAAGCAGGCTGTCAGGCTGCTAGCTGGGTGCAGGGATTCCATAATTTGGTACTGAAGGGAGCACCCTAAGAATTTGTTATTGAGCTCCAGCATTGGAGGCTTGCTGGAGCCCCCTAAAGTAGCAAATATATCCATACTGCTAGTCGGTTTTGAGTTTGAGGCAAATACTTGTAAATTGGATTCTAGCATAATTTGTGCGGTAGGACTCAATTCTCCTCCTGCTCTTGGGGACAACTGCATCCATGCCCACACAAAATTCATGATGTCCGTACAGTCACGCTGATCTTTCATCAATTATGGTGCATCTGAGTGCGCCCTATATATATGCAACAGAGAGGAGAACGCAAAGAGCACGTTTGGCTTCCATTTGGTTCATCCAACGATCACCAACTTGGCAGAGGAAGTGAACTCTTTCAGATGATGTACATAGAGATCGTCTAGAAACCAACTGGTCGTAAAAGGAAAGGCGATTAAAAAGGAAAGGCATTGTACAAAGACGTTCACTTGTCATTCAACCTCACTCGAATTCACCTCTTGACAGCTTGGCTAAAATCCACAGAGCTAAAGCAACAGCTCCGGGTCATAGTGTGTAGTTCAAAGAGTGTGACTGAGACAAAGCGTTGCGACATCGTAAAATAAAACACATATTTGGGTCATGGTTGCAACAGGAGGAGGATGGTACTGAAATGTGGGTACCGGTCCTGATGGAGATGGCGTGGCGTTTGTAGCCATCCCTGCACGTGCAGCCTACCCTGATCGAACTCGTATACTGTGCAGGGTCGATGCTCTAACCAAAGCTCTCACTTTTCACAATCTGATGCTAGCAGTCCTGATCATGCCTTGAGCTGAATTTCACTTTCTCAAGAAGCCACCAAAAAGCATGATTCTACCACTTTGTTGCCAGTGTGTCCGTGTCGCTGTACTCCTGCCACTGTCTATAATATGGCAGCTGAGCCGAAGATGCTCCGAGAGGATGATCTGGAACGACCCAGATTAAAAGCTCTAAGTCTTCACTTTCTCTTTATCTGTTCAATGGAAGAGCCCCACTGTCTTCCAGATCTTCCTCTCTCGATAATATTGTGAACTAGACAACTCCGTTAAACTTGATAAGTTGCTTACATGGTCATAGTTAAAGCTATACTTTGCACAATGGCACTGGTTCTTTCAAATGTCAGCATATGCCCTCTTCGATCTAGCTCTTGTGTGCATGCCATATAATTTATGCTTGTTTGATTTAATGTATTTGCAGATCTGCACGACAAGTCACAGCGGCGCGATATGTGGGTTGTGTTTGGCACCCACCTCCTTGATCCACAGCCAACCATGGAGATTGAGCGGCCCAGGTGGTGCAGGATAAACTAAGGCAGCTTCTTTAGTATGAGCCAAATTGTTGAGACGCAAAACGGGCCACCTTTCTGACGCAAACCCAAGCTTTGACCAGTGTGGAGGTGGGCGTAGGATATTTGCCACCCAGGCAGCTCCCCTCAAACGCTTTCAGCAAGCATGTTCGCGCGCAGGGTACCTTCAGCTCTTGGCAGCATCAGTTCCAATGCACAGAGCCTGTCTACAAATCAAACAACTTTCTCCGTCTCTCGACCCAAAGGCTGCTGGATCATGAAAGCTACAGACTCCCTGCTCAAGTTATATATATAGGCACGCAGCAGCATATCAAATCCGAGCCTCCAGACTTTAGAGTCCCCCCGAGACACACCGGATCCATGCCAAATTCACTTGCGAGCGCTGTGGACGTTGCATCAGCAGAAAAGCACAAGAGCATCACTCCGGATCGACCTGGTATCTTATCTTCCACACCGTCCGACTCCGCTTCAAACTTGTCAACTGTGCCCAACAAGATGTCCAACACAAATTTTGCTGGCCAACCCACATGTGCCTGCCACTGTCAGTATCGAAGGCTCCGGGGACAGAGTACAAGGAAGGCATGTGATGGAGCTTGACGAGCAGGCAACGCAAGAACGCGAGGCAAGGCACTGGGAGGGCGGTGCAGTGTGGACGGGCAGCCGCGCTGCTACAGTTACATACGCGCCCTCATCACTGTCGCTACGGTCGCCCTCTCGGCCTCTTCGTCTTCCGGGGATCCCTGGAAGCTGAACAGCCAGCCTCTCAACTGCCCGCGCTCCCTCTGGGAACTCCTGGGAACACGCTCCCCAACAACGGCCATGGCTCCGTGGTTTAGGGTGGCCAGGGAGTTGAGAGCCGCAGCTTTGTGATGCACTTGTCAGACTCGGGGTGCCCAGATCTGCTGATGAGGCTGCAGCAAACCCTGCATCCCTGAGAGCTTCTCGCATTTGTTTCGAGAATTTGAAGGGCCATGCCAGTGCAGGGCGCTTTTGCTTATAGGAGATCGTGTAGGCAAGCTAGAGCCTAGTGTGTTTGAGCGGCTCTTCAGTTCCAGGTGGTTTAATGAGGGTGTAAGTAGCCCGAGCAAAGATTTGGGAGTGTCAGAGAATTAGACATATCTGGAAATGTACACAGTACACAAGTGTGTGTGCAGTGAGAGCAGGAGTAGTGGCCATATGCCCACATGTTTGCGCTTTATACGACGAGCGTGTTGGTAGTGCGTGCATGGACTCGCACTGTCACTGTTTTTAATGAATTCAGTGTTCATCGACTGCATGGGCACCATGCATCAAAGGCGAGTCACCTATCACCTTGTCAAATATTGGAAGAAGCGGAAGATGTCGGAGCTAGCTTAGGAGAAAGGAGAATCACTTGCCTTTCAGCTATAGATCAACTCCTTCCATAGCTGTTAGCTGTTCCCCGCGGGCTCGTGTCGGGGAATTTGAGTTTGGTTGCTCCACTCACCGATTGCTCTATCTACCCATCTCTCATTCCATTTCTTCAGCAGCTCGACTGCCCGATTCGGGGTCGACGTTCATGCCCTTTTGAAGCTGGTTCCATGTCCAGCGCATGCTGTTGGAGCACCTGGTAGCCCATCCACAATTGCAGTGGGGGCTGAGAGCTGGTGCCTTCGAGGATTGGCTGATGTTCGTTTTGGGGGGGGGCCTGAATTTCTTTGGTTCGGAGTACGAGCTGCCTTCGTCGCTGCTGATGGTGCTGGAGAATCGCTTGAGGCTGGGGCTGGTGTGCACCGCCCTACTGGCATGCTGGATGTTGCAGGCGGGGGGGAGGGGGCCTCCGTGACCTGTAAAGATCGATTTCAATCAAGTATGGATATTAGCCTCCAGGAACTTGAACTGGATTGCAGCCTTCCTGAAGTGTCTACATTCCGTATCATCGCCCCGGTGCACAACTGTTCGAGCATGATGCACGTTGCATTGTATTCTAGGGTTTTTTCCACACCGGCCCACAGACACACTCGACAAAGTCGGGGTTCGTTTTGAGACATGAGCGAGCTGGTTGTTCCATGTTAAAATCAAGCCACATAGATATTGGGACCGCCATCAAACTGCCAGCCACTGACCTCCCCGACATTTTTGGCGCCTTACATTGAGGCAGCTTCTTCGGGCGACAGATGCATGATCGGTTTTACTGGTTGAAGTGACCAATCTTTGGCAGTCGCGCTCTTAACCCTGGGCAAGTCGATCTGAGCTTCAAAGCAGTAACACAGCACTGAGTGGCTGCTGATTGCTTGATGGCATTTTCAAGAGAATGCAAGTGTCATCTGGAAAATTTGCTAGGTCTTGCAAAGGTTCAGACAGGGAAGGTCTGTGGCGGCTTCGTGGGCTCTCAGTAGCCAGAGTTCGCGCTCAAGCTGACGGCTCTCCTTACTAGAATTTTGCAGCAGGAGTGCAGCAGCAGGGGTCTTCCAACGTAGCAAGACAGTTCCTGGCAATGACAGAGTTAATGACTGCTATGATGGATGAGGTCGCTGGAATCAGGTGTTTTACTTCATGAGTTTACGTCGACAACAACATCTCAGACTTCAGTTCCTGCCCAATTCATATGTAGGAAGGATAAAGAGCTGTAACCCTTCGACTTGGAAGCAAGAACTCCACATTAGGCAGAACTTAAAGCGTATATGCTCACATGCGTTATGCTGCACTGAGTATCTATAGCCGAGCGCTGGATGGACCGGATGAAGAGCAGAAGATGGTGTCCAGTATGTGTAGGTTGTCATTGTTCCCGTGGAGCATTCACAGCTGGCACTCGTCAAATGTGACAAAAGCACTTAGGTTCATACCAATCTTCGATAACTGTTCTGAGAAAGCCAGAGTGGTTGAATATGTGAAGACAGCGCGATTGCAAGTCTCCTCCATGTATTCGGAAAGGATCTTACACACGAATCTTTGTGAGCAGCCTTTAGGGGGGAACTTTGGAAGACATCGGTAGAGCCTGACTCGAAAGTTGTGAAATGAGGAGTTTGCAGCACTGCGTAATATAACATAGATACCAATCTTAGACAACCGTTCTGAGAAAGCCAGAGTATGTGATTGAATAGAGTTATCCGTAAATTCCATCAACTCACGACGACTCGACCGACTTGAAGGCGAAACTCGCGTTTTTTGCAATTTTTGTCGTATTGCAAACTCAAAACACCAGGCTACCCAAATGCACGTCCACGGCGTTTCATATCGTGAGTTTAGGTTGAGAAGGCTCGCGACAACAGAGGGCCGCTGTGAGAGCACTTAGGTTTGCAGAGCTCACGTCGATGACCATGGATTCTTGGGCCAAGGAGCTTGGAATCTCCATGAACAATTCGAGCTGTGAATTTGATGGGCCATCCGACAATTTACAAATCGATGATTCTCAATTTGAGGCTGTTAATCCTGTGAACCCGTTGAAGAAGATGAAGGTAAAGCGTTCATCTGTGAAGCAACCAACGCAGGGGGTGGACAGTGAGTATTTGGCGACGCTGGCAGCTTCTTACCATAAACATTTCGCTCTATACTCCATAGGACGCACACAAGCTAGCAAGCAAACGATTCCAAACTTTGTCTGGAAGTTCTAGCGACGACCGTAGGTTGGAAGCTAGTTTAGCGTAGAGCAGGAATAGGGTGCCATAGTGCCACGTTTTCGTCGCCACGTCATCGTCGTCAAATTCTTTGGAATCTGCCCGAGCTGCCCGCCCGGAAAACGCCAATAGAATTTCGCGCCAAGTGTTTCGAAATTGCCCAAACTGCCCCGCGTCTTGATTTCTTGAACCGTACGCAGTAGGAGCTCTCGCAGCAGATGGTGGGACAACTGCAATCGCAAGGTGTGGCTTTTCTTAATGTACAATGTGAAGAAGTTTGTCCATCCTGCAAATGGGGGCTTTTAGTACTCTGATTTGGTATTCTTCCTGATGTTTACAAGGTGGGAGAATCAGCTTGGTCTTAGCAGGCTATGTTTCAATCTCTGGAAGTTGGAAAGCAGGTGCACACTCACATTATCCAAAGTGGATTCACAACAAATGTTTTTCTACTCAACACCCTTGCCCAGCCTCCGACATTACCTGACTACAGACACAAGCAGTACACACAAGAGGTCCTTTTGGGTTCATGGTCGGCCGAATCCTCCATGGGTCATGACACAAGGTCAAGGACAATGTGGTGAGGGCACATTCTTCGACCCTATTTCAGCCTGTTTTGCCCTCTCATCAGACTCGGCCCTGAGATGCATATTGAATTCTGTAAGTTAGCTCGTTGGGTACCATGATTTGGTATTCTTCATGATGTTTACAAGGTTTTTGGGAGAGTAAGAGTTGGTCTTAGCAGGCCGTGCCCTCCAAGGTCACGTTCATTCTACTCTCAAGGCATGTGCCAGCATAGGTGCCCTGGAAAAGGGAAAACAGGTCCAAGCTGACATTTTGAAAGCTGGAATTGCACCAAATGTCATTCTAGAGACTGCCCTTGCTGCCATGTAGGCCAAGTGCGGGAGCATGAAGGAGGTCCGTCGAGTTTTCGACAATATGGCTGGACGAGTTGTGGTTTCATTGTGCGATGATTGCTGCAGGATATGCTCAGCAAGGGTGTGGTCGCCTTGGAGACCTATGAGCAAATGATATGGGAAGGGTGGGTACCGGACAAAGTCACATTCACTTCCGTTCTCAATGCAAGTGGCAGCCTGGCAGACCTGGAAAAGGGCAAAAAGATCCATGCTGGTATTATCAAAACCAGAATTGAGCCAAATATCGTCCTGGAAACTGCTCTTGCTAACATGCCACTTATCATACATTGTTTGGTGAGAAACTGAGCAAGGGAATTTGATTTGTGGTGGTGAGGGTGGGCAGTTCATCCTGAGACATGGAATCCCATGTGGTCCGTCTCCAAGTACCAATTTCTGTGCTATCTGGTTTTCATTTTCTTGGATTGTAGCAAATGACTTTATGATGGTTGTTCACAGGTTTGCTGGTCTGGCTTATCTGTATGGTTGGCAGGGCCACTGAGTTGTGTATTGTGGGTGTGTGAATGCAGCATCCTCACTGGCCTTCTTTCTTTCATGGTACATTCATGTCTCTTGGCCTGTTGCTTTAGCTTGCTGTGAACATCGCCAAATCATGAGGAGTTTGTTTGATTAGCAATGTGTTTTGCTGCAAATTCTGGATACAGGCTGCATTGATTAGGGCAGGGCCCCATTTACAGTTTGACAAGCCAATAGTTAGTGCTTTATTAACTGAAACCCATAGCCTACACGAAAGTTAGGCCCACTTGTGTCGGTGCATAACTGATGGATGCCAACCCCATTAGATTTCCATTAAAGATCAAGTTGCGTGCAAAGGTGGCTTCTCTTCTCTGCAGGTTTCTGCGCTTTCTTCTTTCATGCAAGTCCAGCTTCTTTGCTTCCAACACAGTGTGTCTTTCTTCCTGCAATTCCGGCATTGTAGATTAGTAGGGAGAGTGGACTAACACTTCCAAGTGAATGCCAGTGAAGGTGACTTTGTTGGGCCTTCTAATATCATTTGCTATAGATCTCCAGAGCCTCCCTACCACACCTTGGCTGAGCATATCCTGCCATCCTTGTGTTCCATGAGACCATCATCATGTTCAGCCGTATTGTGCCGGGGACCTGCTTAACCCTTCCCCGGCAACCCTCCAGTGCGCCTCCTCAGCAGCTCCTGCTTGTCCCTCGTGTTTCATCCAAGCCCCTTCTTTGTTTTTGCCAATCCCTGTCTCCTCTCCCTCGCCGGTTTATTAAATGCCCTCATTTGTCTCCATATCTTTCTTTCCTAGATCCTGTTACTGAGAGTCCCAACTGAGACTGAAACGCCTTGTAAACTGAGGAACCCAAGTCCTACCCACTCAAGAGGCTGCAACACCTACCGTCACTGTGATAATGATTGATTGTATCCCTTCACGTAAATTGGTGGATTCAATTGGGGGGCGGGATATAAGAACAACAGTTTGGGCACTGAGTGCAGATGGACAATACACCCACAACGCTGAGGAGAAGCAACGCTTGGCTCAGGTCTCACTTGCTTACAATTGTAAGAGGTACGTCCTCCCTCTCTCCCCCTTCCCTCCTGCCATTTACATGGGAAGAGGTATCCAGGTTAACTTCAGTTGGTAGAGGTGCTGACAACAGTGACATTTTTCAATGTTTGAGGAAGGTGATGGTGAATTGAATACAACCACCAACACTATTTTGAACTGCCATCCCCCTAAGACATACTCAGCTGCAGCATCACCTTGAGCAAAATGCTTTCTCCAGTTAGCACACAAATATGAATTTATGAGGATGTTCACATCATGATAGCTTCCTAGATAGCCTGCATCAACGTACATAAACAAACCATCATGATCCACTACAACCGTGGTGTTCAAACAGTACATCTTCTTTCTCCCATTAAACCATTTCTTGTGATTTGGATTCTTGAATGGCCTCCGAATCTTGCACATTGATGAAACCTATACAACCTGGGAAGCCATCAAGCCGCTTGCCTAAACTCAATCGTTCTTCAACATTTGGCCAATGGATTTCATCTGCACAAAACCTCGTTGATAATTGTGCAGACAAAAAGTGCATCATCACTCAAAGAACCTTGGCCCAGTTCCAAGTGAAGGCATCATACACCACAGAGTTATCATGTTTGAGATACATGATTGCACTAAGAACACGTTGTCTTGAGCACAATTTATTAGGTCGGCATGTATGTACCCCAAGCTCATCATCTGTACTTCTAGCAATGCGTTGCAAAATAGGATATACTTGGTTGCAGAGCTCTTCATGAAATTCCTCAATTTTGAAATTCGTGAGAGTCTTGAACAAAGAAGGAGCTCCTGGTAGTGAAATCAACACGTTTCTCACACCAATCGCCGAAACCACAAATTTATGCTCATCCTCTTCATCATCCAACAATGAATTGATGCAAATCATTGCAGCAGTAGCACCTAGAATCGCCCATTAGTTTAAATTCCAGATCTTTAAACAAAGCCTCCTCATCACTATCAGAGTCCATGGCTGGCCTAAATGAAGCACACAAAGAGAGCAGAAGCTGTTGCACAGCCACAAGTCGTTGGTCGCGTCACCCTACTTGCATAAAGTTAAACTCACGGCTAGTCAACCTATGTTTAACGATTCCTAACAAATTTACGGAATTTGCGAGAAAAACTCACGTCGAAATTTCGTTTTTTAACAACTCACGATGAAACTTAGGTCTAACTTTACGGATAACTCTAATATGTGGAGTGCGATTGCAGGCGGTATTCGGAAAAGATTTACACACCGAATCTTTGTGAACAACCTTCCGGGTAGAACTTTGGAAGACATCAGTAGAGCATGGATCTTAAACACTACTACGTTTAGGGGGGTTTAGCGACGCATATCCCCCCGTGGCGCCTCTCCCGTGCGACGCCCCCGCCGCGTCCCCTGAGGCCCTACCATGACTCTTTTGTAATAGGCAAATGCAGTGCATCTCAATCTTCATTGATGGTATGATCCGTTTAGAGGTACCCCATTCTTGCGACGCCCAAGGCGTCGCAAGCATATTGCCAAAATCCACAAACTCGTAGATTTTAGCCAAGTCCTAAGGCGTCGCTATGGAGTAAAAAACAAAAAACATCGCAGCCTAGCTGCGACGCACTGAGGGTTGGCCCCTGTTGCGATACCCAGGGCATCGCTTCAAGCACCTCGAAAAAAAAAAAAAAAAACGTCGTTTTTTTAATTGCGACACCCTAGGCGTCGCTTTTGAGTTTTTTTTTTTTTTTTAAGTAATGTTTTGCGACGCCCTGAGCGTCGCTTTTGAGTTTTTCTTTTTTGGTAAGTCATTCTGAGGCGTTGCTAAAAATGACTTGATCATATTTTGGTTTCTGCAAGAGAGGGTGTAGGAAAAGTGACGCCAGAAAGCTACAATTGAAATCAAAGCTTGTCACTGGAACCTTCTTATGCTTCTTATATGAGTCTGACTGTTCACCAGATGCAGAAACTAACAAAGAAGCATGACCAAGATAGCTAGAACCGCAACTGAGTTCTGGATTTTGTAACGCGAGTCTACTTATGCCTCCAGTTGTAGTCTCCTTCACCCCCATCACCAGGAGATATCCCAGGCCGGGGGGAGGGTATCTTGCCAGCAGAAACGCAAAGAGGAAAGACTGGTGCCGAGAATGTCATTTTTGCCCCAAGAATGTTGAAAATCATGGAGGAGCTTGGTCCTACGTTGCTGTAAAGATCTAGAAACAGCTGCAGACATGATGCCCCAAGCTTTCCTCCCCTCAGTAAGCAGGTCATGTAAATGCAAAACAAGATTGACCTGCCCCTAGGGGCCTCCCCTCAAAAACCAAAAAACACCTAACCTTCCAAAGATTCCACAATGTGGCCCTAAGACAGGTCCATACCGGGCAGACAGGTCTTGTCTTCTTAATTGTCGCTTACAGATCTCTAGAAATATAATAGGGTAGGCAGAGTAGATAAGAGTAGGCACTGTGAAATGACTGGGAGAGAGATGCCAAAGGATTATTGTATATATTAGGCACTACAAGAGATGAGCGTTTTTAGGACTACGGCTTTTGCGGAGTCATAAAAACGGCACTAGGTACACGACTACAGCACGCTGAAATGCGTTATAGTCATAGTTTTATCACTCTGTAGTAATGGATATCACTACATGACTCCGGAAAGGTAGGGAGCATTGGTCAACAATGACAGTGATGGTTTATATGACTCGCGTCATATGGAGGACTACACGTGGATGAATTTTCCTAGAATAATATGACTTCATGACTGAATATGGTTTCATAGCTCTAATTATACGACTGCATCACTACACCTGTCATTTTGAAGGCACATACACAAATGTATTCATCCATTGGGTAAGTTCATTCATCAATGATCAAAATGCAAAAGGTTAAAAAAATTCAAAAAGTTGCTTATAGGGTTGCCCATTAGGGTAGCCGTGAACAGAGGGCTCGGACTTGGCCTCTTTTTTGTCTCCCGCCACACCATATGTTTTCTTAGCATCCACGAGCCTAGAGCATGGAACGCGATGATCACAGGATGTGCAGGGGCGTGGGATGGTATTCTTGAGCAAATGATGCAGGAAGGGCGAGGATATGCATAGCGGGGGCGTGGTATAGAGGCTTCGGAGACGTATGAGCAAATAATGCGGGAAAGGGTGAAGCCGGACCGGGTCACGGTCGTTTGTGTTTGCAATGTGTGTGCGAGCCTAGCAGCCCTAGAAAAGGGTAAAAGGTCCATGGTGACATTGTCAAATTTAGGGTATCCAGAAACAAGTAACAGAGACAGATGTGGCAGTATTGAGGATACAAAGGGAGTGTTTGAGAATATGGCTGAACGAAATGTCGTGTCCTAGAGTGTGATGATCGCTGGATATGCCCCAGCATGGATGTGGGATGGAGGCATTGGAGACCTATGAGCGAATGATGCGGGAAGGGGTAAAGGCAGACTTGGTCACGTTTGAAGATGCAATGCCTGTGCGAGCCTGATTCTTCTTTGACCTGTTTCAGCGTATTTTTCCCTCTCATCAGACTCGGCCCTGAATTGCTCGGCAGAGCAGAGCTGGCACGAGTTTTTTACAGATCCTTCACGATGGTGGGACAACCGCGATCACAACAGTGGCTTTTTCTTAATGTACGATGTGAAGAAGTTTGTCCATCCTGCAAATGTGGGCTCTTGGCTCATGTTAGTACCATGATTTGGTATTCTTCTTTATGTTTACAAGGTTCTTGGGAGAGTCAGCTTGGTCTTAGCAGGCCGTGTTTCAATCTCTACCCGCTCAGCTGCACCATGGTGGTTCTCACAAACCAATCCGACAGTTCCTGACTACAGACACAAGCAGCACACACAAGAGGTTATTTGGGTTGATGGTCTGTCAAATCCTCCATGGGTCATGACACAAGGTCAAGGTCGACAATGTGGTGAGGGCACCTTCTTCTTCGACCTATTTCTGCCTGTTTTACCCTATCATCAGACTCGGCCCTGAGATGCATATTGAATTCTGTAAGTTAGCTCGTTGGGTGGATCTATGGTGGTTAGGAATGACTTTGACAGGTTACTGCCGATGTGGCAGCAGGAAAGTATCCAAAATCAGATAACATAGATTAGGAGAAGCTCGTTGGTGGATATATGGTGGTTTTGGAGTGATTTTGACATGTTACTGTAGGTAGGGTTAGGGCGTCAGTGTCAGCTGCTTCAGCTACTAGCTGCAGCCAAGGCTGAGGATGTATTCACGATTTGTACACAGGCATGGATAGCTGAAGGAGTGCAGGGATAGATTCTGGGTCCAGATTCATCCAAGAGGCCCGGATTACAAGCTCCAGATTACCTATGATTCAAAGTGGAGGATAGCTACAAGAACCAGATGGTCAACTGGAAGCCGCAGCAGCAGCGGCATAATGGATAAAATCAGGCACTGAACGAGATGTGGTATCGTGGAACGCGATGCTTGCAAGATTTCTTCCTTAGCACTCATGCAAGAGACAGAGCTAAGTATCTGAAGATTTTGCTGAATTGTTTCCTTGGTTTATAGGGGGCAAGGCAAAGAATCATAGGTAGTTTTGTGCTTGAAGCGAGTCTTCGTTTGAAGTGTAAGGGCGTCATGGGTTTCATTTTTTCTGAACTAAGAGCATGTATGGTAGGGCTGAACGTTGCGGTGCTTGGTGTTTAGAAGAGACTAGTCCATCATGGGTGCGGGGTGCGCACTGAAAGCTGAAGTTCAATGGATAGTGAGAGAGAACCTTTCGGTTCAGAAACTCTCAAGGTGTACAGAGTATCTAAACTAGCGATGGCTAGAAGTACAATTCATAGGTCCTCGTTGACGTGACACTAAGATTATTGTGTACATAAGCCAGCAAAGGTAGGGTGTCGATTTGTACTAGAAAGCAGTGGAGTGCTTAGTTTATCAGTATGAAGTCAAGCTGAATATATCCATAGTTTCAGACTTAGGTTGACGATATGATCTGATCGTGGAAGGTATAGAAAGTTGAACGCCCTCTTGCATGAATCTGAACCCACATTCCATCCATGCTCCTTCAGCTATTCCTGCCAAGAGAGTGCATGCCAGTTGTCCTTCTGAACTCTACCCTGGTGGACATGTATGCCAAATGTGGGTGCAGCAAGCCTGATGCGAAGGGAGAGTTCGACAATATGGCTGACCGAGATGTGGTGTTTTGGAGTGCCATGATTGCAAGGTATGTGCAGCATGGGTATGGGATGAATGCTTTGGAAACCTAAGAGCACATGATGTGGGAAGGGATGAAGCCAGACCAGGTCATGTTCACTTGTGTTTATAATATGCATATGCGAGCCTAGCAGCCCCTGGGAATGGTCAAAGAGGTTCATGGTAACATTATATCAAAGCTGGAATTGTATCAGATGTCATTCTGAACATTCCCCTGGTGTACATCTATGCTAGTTAAGTGTTTAACAGAATGCCTCAACGATCTTTGATCACGTGGAATATAATGTTGGTAGGATTTACCAAGCATGGGTTGGTAGGAATGCTTTGGATACCTATGAGTAAATGTTGCCCAAAGGGGTGAAGCCCAACCAGATCACATTTGTTTGTGTTTCCAATGCGTGTGCAAGCATGGGAGCTCTGGAAAAGGGGAAAGAGATCCATGGTGACATCGTCAAAGCTGGAATTGTACTAGATGTCATTCTGAACACTGCCCTGGTGGACATGTATGCCAAATGTAGGTGCATTAACGATGCGAAGGGAGTTTTCAACACTATGGATGAACGAGATGTGGTGTCATGGAACGCGATACTTACAGGGTATGCAGAGCGGGGACATGGTATGGAGGCTTTGGAGACCTATGATCAAATGATGGGAAGGGGGCACCTTCTTCAATAGCAAAGCGGCTACAAGTGGGTAGATGGTCAACTGGAAACAGCAGCGGTAGCAGCACAATTCATAGAACAAGGGGCTGATAATGAAGGTACCTTCTTCAACATATTTCACCCTGTTTTCCCCTGCTATCAAAGTCGTCCCTAAATTTTCATGTTGAATTCTGCAAGTTAACTCGTTGGTGGATCTATGGTGGGGAGTGATTTTGACATGTTACTGCCAATGTGGTCGACAGGAAAGTATCGAAAAATAGATAACAGAGACTCGAGGAGAAGCTCCGGAATAAATACGTTTCCGACCTCAGTCAATGGTGGAACAATCGAGGCAAAAGGTAAATGCCTGTTGGAAGCAGACGCAAGTCAACATAGGAACTAGTGTGATAAGTAGGGTTGGGGTGTTTGCTCAAGCAATTCTAGGCTGTCATTGTCAGCTGCTAGCAACAAGGCGAGGATGTATATGCATGATTTGTGCAGGGGCGCCATGGATAACTGAAGGAGCAGGGATAGAGTGTGGGTCCAGATTCATCCAAGAGGGCCAGATTTCAAGCTCCAGATTACCTATGATTCCCCGTGGAAGGATAGGTACAAGAAACTTGCATGGGTAGATGGTCAACTGGAAGCTGCAGCAACAGCGGCACAATTGATCAAATCATGCACTGTTAATCAAGACACCTTTTTCAACACATTTCACCCTGTTTTTTCCTCTTATCAGGATCGGCCATATCAAGAAGTATTGCTCTATATAACAGGGTCCTTGATTCTAGTAGCACCAGAACAAACTAATACAACAACAATTCAGCCCATGTGTGGGCTTGCTTATTTTTTGCTTACTGGGCTTTTTCAGGCATGAATTTTTGGACCTTGTGGCCAGATGTCCATTGGGACATTGGTCTCATTTGGATTTTTTTAATATAATTTACAGGGCGTGTATTCCCCTATACTTATCTATTTTGATTATCTTGTGGTTGCTAGTATGCAGGAGAGGTCCATTCTGTTTTTATATCGGAATTTCACCATGTAATGAAGAATTTAAATCATTTAATCTATTTTTTATTTTTTATAATACTATTAAATTAAACAATAATAGCATTTAATAAAATTTTCCAAGGTATTATTCCCCTGTTTTAAAATTTTAATATAAATTTTAAATTTTAAAAATACAAATATAAACTATTAAATTATTTTCAAAGAACATTCTTGATGACACGTGGCATAAACCCTGCTCGAACTAGAACACGTGGCATTATATGACACGATATTTTTTTATCCATATTAATGGTAAATCATGGTAGATCATGGTAAATCACGGTAAGTCATGGTAACTTCCGGTAACATGGTAATTTGATAACTTCTGGTATTTACTCCTGGTAAGTTCTTCTGGGCTATGTCCGTGACATCACCCCCTCCTCTAGCGCCGAGTTCCTCGAGGAGCGGTAAAATCTTGGACTTGCTTAGAGTTGGAGAAAATCCAAAATCCGGCGAATGGTACTTGCCAAATATTCGGCTCTTTGTTCTTGACTCAAATGATTTATAGGTCCCTGCAACCATCGATAGTGTCCAACACCTTGAACTTGGGACCACGCAATGATTTGAGCATTCTGATTTTCGAAGCTGCCTTCAAACATGATTTCGTTGCCCTTTGGGTTCGAAAGCCTCAACCTCCAACAGAATTATCAAACTTCGAGTAGGCTTCATTTACCGTCATACGGGGTCAGACGAGGAAGTACGCGTCGCATTGGTGGCCCATCGTCTCGAGAGCGTCGGCATGATGTTGAAGGTCGTGAGAGTCGAAACGGCTGATCTGGTAGTTGGGTAAGCGACAGCTCCAATGTATCTGGTTCCTGTGACTCTATGTTGTCAATACAAGATGCAAGAGTGCTGGAAGTGTAGCTATATATACTGATGTGTGGTGCTCCTCCCTCCTTAGCGTGTATCAGGTACATTGAATGTGGGGTCTTCATCTTGAAGCTAACTTGGTTGACATCATCGTTGTGACGTCTTACTGATGTGTAGCTCGGGGCTTAGCTGGATATCTTTGATGAAACTCTTGGACTTTGTCAGATGCATTGGCGAGGTTGGATAAAGGTTCTCACGTTCGTTCGTTGATATCGTAGCCTTTCCAATGTACGAAATACTCAAGACGTTTATATTTGATGCGAGAGTCTAGGACTTTGTCGACTTCATACTCAATTTCTTGATTGACTTCGATTGGTGGAGGTGGTACGGAGACTCTCCCTCAAATATTCGATGGATGATACAACTCCAATAATGAAACATGAAAGACTGGATGGATGCGCATACTTTGTGGGAGTTTAAGCCGAAAACTGACCAGATTTATTTGTCGAATAATTTTGAATGGTCTCAGGCGTTGATAATCCAACTTTCTTGATGGTCGCGAGGTTTGTAAGTCACGTCGAAGACGCCACACCCGATCTCCGACCTTGAACTGGGGTTGGAGTTGGCGACGTTGATCTGCATACTCCTTGTATTGTTTTTGAGCTTCTGCGAGGTGGAATGTAAGCTCCTTGTGAATCATAGCAAGATGAGTAGCAAGATTTTCTACAACAGGGCTTCCAACAGTCTTCATGTGGAAAGGGTTTACTCGAGGATGATGACCATAATTGGAGAAAAATGGAGTTTGTTTGGTCGAAGAATGTATAGTGTTTGTCAAGTTAAATAAATACAGTATGAAACTAACTAGAATAAAACTAGTTATTTGTATTTAACACTTGGATTTAGTTCAAGTGTTAAGTCAGGTGTCAAGTTTGAGCTTGACACCTGAACCATCTTATCCTCACGAGAGCGTCAGTCGCGCAGCTCATCTCTCTCGAGTTGAGCCTGCGCGACCGAGCTCCTTCACGCTTTAGAATCTGAGTGTGCGTATGTAGGGGTATAGGTTGATGTGGGGTGGAGTCCCCATAGCTTGGGGTGCCCCTGGCTTGACTATTATCTTAAAAAGTGATAGCGATGGATTTCATGTTTCTTGTGTCAAGAATGTGTTCTTTAGCTTTTCTATCACTCGAGAGAGATCACCTGTCTAGTTTTTTTTCTTGTAGTGCTAAGCTAGATAGAGTTCTTTTATGTTAGCACTATGTCGATGGTCGAGGTGAAGAGAGCGGCATGCTTGATGACAACGTAGTTCTCCAACTCGTCATAAGCCATACCAATCTCGTCCAAGAAGTGTTTTCCGTTTTGTTGTTGTTGCACAGGAGCGATGTATTTTGGAGGAAGTTGATTCGGGGGGCAGCAGAAGAATGTGTTCACCATAACCTATGGCTGTAAGGGGAAGATGGGATTCCACACTTGCAAGCTACCTGCGGAAGCAAGCTGCGATCTAGTTCGAGTGCGAGGTTCTGAGGACAGACCTCGATCGCAATGATCTTGTCGAAAGGCTGTGCAGGGTAAAGGATCCATAGCTACTTGGACGAAGGTCCTGAAACCACTGTCCTATAGCAGCTGGTAGGGTTTCTCTCGTTGCCAGTTGTAGGAGGGTGGTAAGCGCGAGCTCCAGAGATAGCTCCCCGCCTAAGCCGGAATTCCACCAGAAGAAAACGGGTTGAAAGACTGAGCTGCATGCCATCCGTGCAGCGGGGGAGTACAGTGGCAGACACCTTGGCTTGGTGGGCAGATCACAATCGTATGTTCGAAGCGCACACAGGCAGTAGCGTTGAAGGCCAAGCTCCCGTTCATAGTGTCCGTCATGGCTGCAGGGAAAAACATCCGGAAAGCTCCTACACAGGGTTCTAAGAAGGGTTGTATGAGCAATTGATATAGAAAGGGGTGACTCCAGACAGGGTGACATTCACTTGCGTCCTGAACGCATGTGCCAGCCTAGGAGCTGTTGAAAAAGGGCAAGGAGGTCCATGCTGAGATCATCAAAGCTGGTTGGGCCAGATATCCCTCTTGAGACTGTCTTTGCCAACATGTATTCCAAATACGGAAGCATGGAGGACGCATGGTGTTTGACAATATGGCTCGACAAGATGTGGTCTCATGGAGCTAAATCAGTGCAGGATATGCTCAGCATGGTTGTGGTAGGGAGGCTTTTGAGATGTATGTACAAATGCAACAGGGAGGGGTACAGCCCGACATCATAACATTCATTTGCTTCCAGTGCATGTCCCACTCTCACCTGTACTCATTCAGATCGTGTATAGTTTCTTTCTTTCTATCTGCGGTCCTCCCGAGCAACCAATTTCACCTGGCTGTGGCTATCCTGCTTCCTTGTAGATACCCCGGCATGGTTTTGAAAACTCGTGTTGCTTTAGATTCTCACCAATTTAGCACAAATGCAGCGATCACACTGGATCAACCGAAAGGACCGTGCAAACAATACCACAAACAGTCATCTACAACGTGCTCATGGGAGGGTTCGTTTGGCGCGATGAATACGCAATTTAGGCGAGGAACAATAAAAAAAATGCATAAACGAAATCTCTCTCAAAAACCTAACTTGCCGATCTGAACTACAAAGGTTTTGGAGAAAACTCGGTCTTGTATGATTGCATTTCCTGGGGCGATCGTTGGTGGTCACTATTTGGCCTCGTGCGGACTTGGTTTGGAGTGCTTGGTCGTCAGCGAAGTATTTCTCGTCAGAGATGTGCATGTCGCTGACTTCTTCGTCCCCTTCGATTGGGCTCAACTGAGCAGAGCCTTCGTCTTTGTTGCTCATCTTGGCCGTATCCTGTTTCACTAGAGTGTAGAGGTTGAGGGAAGCCTATGGGGTGCTAAGCATGTTGAGCAGGGGTGTGTACTGTTGATATGAGCTTGGAGCAGAGGAGCAGAAGCTACACAAGTTTGTGCAATCAGACATGGTTGCAGCCGGACACACTCTGCACAAGGCAACCATGAGCGGGGGGTTCATTAGCAATGACAAGTTTGTTTTGCTTGAGGGAGATGCAGTCATTCGCAATGAGGACACCCGCAAACGTCTCAAAGCTTTCGAGTTGAGAGACTATCAGACCCTACCGTTGTTTTCTTTAGTGTTCAGTGAGCGGGAGATAGGGGAGTATTGCTTTGTCTCTACCTGGCAGAAAGAAGAGGAGGGTTGGTTAGAGCGAGCTACTGTAGCTTGGGACAAGGTTAGTGGCAGGTTTCTGGACATAGATATACCTCCTACACCTTACCATCATGCAGAGCGAGGCACTTTGACAGAAGTCTGGCAGTTGATAGCATGGATCAGGATTAGATCTTGCTTGGTCGGGCTTCTATTTGTTAGAGGACTGTGGGGGACTTAGACACTTATACGGGATCTGTAGGGTACCCTTAATTTTTGCACAGACTGAGGCCAAGAGGAACCTTAGGGGTGACAGCAGCGCACTGTAGAGGGGGGTTACACAGCCCGTCACAGCAGTCACAGCCGACACAGCCAACACAGCCCGTCACAGCAGACACAGCCAACACAGCCCGTCACAGTCGTCACAGCCGACACAGCCAACACAGCCAACACAGCCGTCACAGTCGTCACAGACACAGCCGCGCCGACACGCCACACAGCCAGTCACAGCCGACAGCCAAACACAGTCGCACAGCCAGTCACAGCCCGTCACAGTTTCACACAGCCAGTCACAGCTTGACACAGCGGTCACGATCATAGGGAACGAAGAGTAGGACAGGGAACGACTGTGGGGAACAACACCTGCGAAGGGAACATGTTAGTTCACAGACGACGGTTAGCGAGGGAAACGGTTAGAACCGCGGAGAGGAAGATAAAGGGAGAAACGGGGAATTGAGGGACATCATTCGGAGGAGGACTTCTGGGTCAGGGAGGAGAGGGGATCGGGCAGAGATGAAGAACGGAAGTGAAGATAGAGAGATGATGAGTAGATGCTTGATATAGCAAGGCGTAATGATATTGTAGAGTAGATTAGAGACACAATGGCTTCGGCCTGATACCTGATAAATCATAATCGGATACTTTTACGATACAATCACACTGTGTAGAGAGATCTGAGTGAAGCTGTGGAATGAATGGATGAGTTGATGGAATCCCATAGATTGATAAAGCAAACTGATACTTAATTATCAATGGTAAGATAGTTAACATGAATACCATAGGGAAACAAATAGGAAACAACCCCATGATACACTAGCTGTAGGTCATGACTGATTGTTCTGCGCGGGCTGAGTACTTAGAGATTTCCAACTCTTCAATCTTGGAGTTTCCGCCTCGAATAGCGAAGGGATGGGTGAGTAAAAGCCGCGCGACATTTGGCGACCATACTGGGGACCTGAGACATGAACAACCAGATGTGACAGGCATCTGGTGGGATCATGGTGGTTGGACCATTAAAGAATTTGAAGTGAATCAAATTCCCTGTGGAACGAAGGAAGAAAGATTGTCCAAACAATTCTTTCAAAGGTTCTTAGAATTGCCAGACGGTTGTAAGAAAATATTCTTAAACGAGTGCATGATGCTGATCCAGAATGGGGTCTGGAGAAAGGAGTGATAAAGATTTATCAGGTAGCCTGTAGAGGAAGAGCACGTTGGTTACCAACATTGGTTTATGTGATAGCATTTCTATCCATTAAACGAGTAGAGTTTGAAGGCTGGGGAAAGAAGAAAGGTGAATGTTTATACTCATATGCATGAAGAGCTTGTACTGGTAAAGAATTGGATTCCAAAGGATATTTTGTGGATCAAACTCACACCAAGAACAGCTTTTCAGACTTGTTTGCCATATGGTTATATGGTAACGGAGACTTCAAGTATAGCCAAGGGTGCATTGAAGCTTGAAAGAAACCCAGGCATATACGAGAGATATTACAGAAGAGAGTTTTGGTTATTGCACATTAAAAGAAATGAAAGACATGGGACATGAGTGATGAAAGAGAAGCTAGACGACAGAGATTCAGCAAAAGAGAAAGCTATCTGAAAGCTAATTATCATATCTTTGGGAGAGAGGAATAGACATAGGGGAATCATCTGGACCTCTCACACCATCAAGATCAAAGAGTGCATCACCTATACCGGAAGAACTAGAGTTGGATGCCACTCCTTCTGTTTCTTTGCAAGAAAGATTAAGGGAATTGGTACAGAGAGAAGAATCAATCACGAGGTGAAAGATCTGAGGTAAATCCTTGATAAAAGACTTGACAGAAATCTTTGATAAGAGTTGGCATGGAACACCAAAAGCAGGAACTCCAGTTTCTGAAGCAGAAGATGAAGAAGGAGAAGAGGATGTGGCAGAGCCAACGGAGAGTTCAGACTCTCCAACACCATTACAGTTGAGTTACATGAGTGAAGAAGAAAACCCAAGGGCAGAACTTGGAGGATGAAAACAGAGAGAAGAAATTAGAAGAGGAGAATATGAGAAGTAGACCCAACAGCTGAGGTTGAGACTACAACCAGGACATCCCAACCCGTTTGGACCTGGATCAAGTGGAGCACTTGGATCACAGGCCAACGAAGGTGTCGGCTCAGGGGGATCAGGCGGGCTGCCTGGATCTGGCTCTGGGGGACAGGGGAGTGTGGGAAGTAGTGCAACTGAAGCTGGGAATACTGTGAATATCGTGGGGCCAGAAGCAAGGAGTGCTCAAGGGCCACCACTTGGTGGAAGATCCACCACAAAAACAACAGGTCCAGAAGGACAGCACCAGCACGGGTGCCAGCACCTGTTAGTGGGCAGAAGGTAGGGCCACAGATGGCGTTAAAACCAACACGGGCAAAACCACCCTTTCAATATATTCAGGAAAGGGGATCCCGATGTACACATTAGCCAATTTGAGCACATGTGTATAGTGAACAATGAGAATGGCGATGATGCCAAGATGAGACTGTTTCCTTGTTCACTTATCAAGAAAGCAAGTGATGGTATGCAAGAGTTCCTGATAATCATTTCCTAACCTGGAATGGCTTGAATAACAACATTCGAAATAGGTTCAGGACAGTAAAACTGGGATGAAGTGTATGGAAGTTTACAAACAGCTGAAGCAGAAGAAGCATGAAACTGTTGAGAGAGTATGGAAGAAGAGGAATTGATGATGAAAAGCTGGCCTGCAAGTACCAGCACCCGGTTTACAGAAGACTTGGTTTGTGAGTGGACTAAGACCAGAGGTTGCAAAAGAAAGTGGATATGTTACCCCAAACACAGTGGAGGAGGCATTTTGAAACTGCGAACAGAATTGAGCAATTGGGAATGCTCAGGAGAGAGAAAAAAAGAAGATGAGGACTCTGAGGATGAGTCAGATGAAGAAGAAGAGCAAGAACTAAAAAGAAAGAGTAAGAGAAAGGAGAAGTTGAAGAGGGATAACTATGAAAAAAAATTGGAAGAAATCTTGAAGAAGTATGCCACAGAGGCTGCAACACATTGGAGGAAGGGTGTATGGTGTGCAAAGTGCCAGAATGAAGGCCATACCACCACAGAATGCCACATGAAGGAGAAACACTGTACTATCTGTAAAATGGATAACCATTCTACTGAGAATTGTTACTACAACAGAAGGACAGCTGCAAGAGAACCTAGGCAAGTAAGGGTGCATCAGGTGCAGCCCCAGCCAAGAAGAAACAATGATCAGGACCACTATGGTAGGTCTGGTGGTTATAACAATGGCATGGAAGGGAGAGGTAATTCAAGAGGGAATTACCAAGGAAATTCCAGAGGCAACTATCAGGGTAATCCAAGGGGGAATTACCAGCCCGGGAATCAGGATTATAGAAATAATCCAAGAACAGACCAAGGGCGAGGACCCAATGGTGAAGAGCTATGTTACTATTGTAATCAGCCAGGACATCGCAAGGCAGCCTGTTCATTCTGGATAAGACACCAGAATGAGATGAGAGCTCCTGTGAATGAGGGCCCAGTGGTGGCAGCTCACATGGTTAGGCCATGTGTTGTACCAGAAGTAAGTACAATGATAGTAACAAGAAGTAAAGCCAAACTAATACCTCAGTAGAAGAGGAAGAAGATGAGACTGGAAGTGGCAATGATATGCCTGAAGATGAAGAGACTTGGAAAGATGAGAAGGAACTGCACAAGGAAGTGGCAGATACTATAAGGGAAATGCAAAAGAGTACTGATATTCCTGTGGCAGATTCCTCTGATTCGGATGGAGAAAAAGAAGGGAGTGAGGAAGAAAGGAAAAAAAAAAAGATGCAGACATGCAAAGTAATGAAGAGACTTTGGCTGAAGTAATATGTCAGACCAAAGCAGAAATTACCATTGGACAGCTATTAGCTGTGGCACCTTATTGTAGGCACAGGCTGTATCAAGCAATCAATCGAATTGCCCAAGAGACAGGAAACACAGACCTGAACAGCAAGGTGACCAGTTATAATGTGAAGCCGGAAGGCGAGAACCAGTCATGGACTTTGATGATTCTATGCCAGTAATCCAATTGAGAATTGGAAGCACAGAACTAACTGATGTACTGATAGATGGTGGTTCTGGAGTAAATATCATGACAGACCAATTAAGGAAGAAGCTTGGTCTAAGTAACATGAAACCAGCCCCATTTACAGTAACAATGGCAGATCA
The DNA here is from genome assembly GCA_030704615.1 of Takakia lepidozioides. Lineage (NCBI taxonomy): Eukaryota > Viridiplantae > Streptophyta > Takakiopsida > Takakiales > Takakiaceae > Takakia > Takakia lepidozioides. The sequence goes on along the minus strand of CM060732.1, from coordinate 29,575,201 downwards.
AAGAAGTGTACAGCCATTGGGATTAATAAGAGGAGTTAAGATACAGATACAGAAAATGATCTTTATGATCACAGTAACTGTATTAAAAATGGATGAAGTCATGGAGGCTTACTCCTTATTATTGGGACGTCCGTGGCTGAAACAGGCCAGGGTATTCCATGACTGGAATTCTCAGTTACGTGCATAATGGGATACACGAGATACAAATTACCACAAAGAAATCTAGTAGATTACCTGCTACAAGAAGACCTCGAGGAGTCAGAGAGTATGACTGGAGAGGAGGACTGGATGAGGAGCAGGAAGCTACCCTATTTGCTGCACACCCAGAGTGGGAGCAGGTTGCAGAGATGCGGCTGGAAAGCCTAAGTTGTTTGAGAGGTATCTGCTGTGGTGTAGTGACAGCAACACCAACTGAAGAGAGGAAACCAGCATTTACCCATCACATTTCTATGAAGAAGAGAAGGAGAAATAGAAATCCTAGAAGAAACCAGCCACTGTGAGCTTACAGGATGAAGTGGTGACTGGTTGGACAATCACAGCTGATGAGCAGGTGAGAGAAGTAAATGTGGGAACTAGGAACCGAGGATGGTGAAAGTAGGAGCTGATTTGGAGCCGGAATTCTTCGAAGAAGCTAAAAGCTTGTTCATCAAATACAGAGATGTATTTGCTTGGAGCTATGAGGATCTAAAAGGGATACCACCTGAAGTCTGTCAGCATAAGATTGAACTGGAACCAGGGTCAGTACCAATCAAGCAGGCGAGGTATAGAATGAATCCCAACTACGCACAGAAGGTTGGAGAAGAGAGATAAAGAAGTTGGCTGAGGCTAAGTTTATATACCCAATAGAGTATACAACTTGGTTGTCACCCATTGTTATAGTTCCCAAGAAGAATGGCAAACTAAGAGTATGTGTGAACTATAAGAAGCTGAATGCTTGTACGAAGAAAGATCCTTTCCCTTTGCCATTCACAGAAGCAGTATTAGACACTGTGGCAGGCCATGAGATGTACTCATTCATGGATGGCTTCAGTGGTTATAATCAAGTGCAAGTGGCAGAAGAAGACCAAGGGAAAACAGCTTTCATCACAGACTGGGGGGCTTATGCATACAAAGTCATGCCCTTTGGACTTTGTAATGCACCAGCGACCTTTCAGAGAGTGATAAGTGAATCTTTTCATGAGTATCTGGATGATTTCATGCAGGTATTCTTGGATGATTTCAGTGTGTACAGCTCTAAGATGAGCACTTGCATAAATTGGAGTTATGTTTGGCCAGATGCAGGATGAGAGGTCTGGGCCTGAATCCAGAGAAGTGTACTTTCTGTGTGAACTCAGGGGTGCTTCTGGGACACATTGTGTGTAAGAAGGGACTCCTTGTGGATCCCAGGAAAGACAGAGTCCATTAAAGCCTCTCCACCACCAGTGAATGTTAAAAGTCTAGGAGATTCCTTGGGCAAACCAGTTATTACAGAAGATTTGTCAAAAGGTATGCACAAATAGCAGCACCATTGAGCAAACTTCTGAAGAAAGATGCAGTGTTTGCCTGGACAGCTGAATGTCAACAGGCGTTTGAGGAACTTACACTGTCAGTAACAACTACACCTGTGCTGATTAACCCTCACTGGCATGTAGTATTTCATGTTCTGCGATGCATCAGGAGAAGCGTTGGGAGCGGTGTTAGCCCAGAATGTTACAGGGAATATAGATTCACCTGTGTACTATGCTAGCCGGTTGATGAACAGTGCTGAGAGGAACTATAGCACAACGAAAGAGAAGCATTGGCAATGATCTATGCAGTGAAGAAATTCAGGCATTACCTATTGGGAAGAAAGTTTATGTTTATGTGGATCACCAGGCTCTGATATATCTGGTGAACAAACCTTTGATAAGTGGAAGGATAGCGAGGTGGTTAATAATCTTGCATGAGTTTGAGTTCGAGGTTATTTACAAGCCTGGCCGTTTGCATCTTGTGGCAGATCATTTGTCACGACTAACAACAGGAGAGGCCGCCACAGGAGTGGACGATCAGTTACCTGATGCGAGTTTATTTGTAATGGAGGTGCAAGGAAGTGCAGATGAATGGTTAGATTGGCAGTGGCCAATCAGATACTACCTTGCTCATGGTCAGTGCCCACCTAGTTATGGTAAGGAGCAGAGGAAGAGAATCGCTATCAAAGCTTTACCTTATACTATGGTAGGAAGCAGAATGTATAAGTTAGGACCTGATGGAGTACTAAAACGATGCTTGTACCACCATGAAGTAAATAAAGTTTGGCGGAAGTTCATAAAGGAGTGGCTGGAGGTCATTTTGGAGAAGAGACTACCAGTAGAAAGATACTACTCGCAGGATACTGGTGGCCTACTTTGTTCAAAGATGTACACGAGTATTGTCAGAAGTGTGATGAATGTCAGAGGCTAGGACCTTTGCAGAGATCTGGAAGGATGGCCTTGCATCCTACAATGCCTACGGAACCATTTCAGAAATGGGGACTAGACTTTGTTGGACCAATTAACCCACCATCCAAGAATACACGAAACAGGTACATAATTACAGCCACTGATTATACTACAAAGTGGGTGGGGTGGAAGCTAAAGCTTGAGGGACAACACAGCCAAGTCCACAGCAAGGTTCCTGTACGAGAACATACTTACACGATTTGGCTGTCCCTTAGAATTTATCAGTGATCAAGGAAGTCACTTCATGAATGAGACCATTGAGTTGTTGACTAAAAGAGTTTATGATTGTGCATAGAAAGAGTACAACATATTACCCACAGGGTAATGGGCAGGCAGAGGCTACCAACAAAATACTATGTACTATCTTGGCTAAGATAGTCAATGCAAACAGAACGGATTGGGATACAAAGCTGCTGACAGCTTTGTGGTCATACAGGACTTCATATAAAGTCACCACTAAGTATACACCATTCCAATTAGTTTATGGTATGGAAGCCTTACTTCCAGTGGAATTCCTGTTACCTACCATGAGAACGGAGTGGGGAAAAAGAATGGAATTGCAAGACTCCATCAAGGTCAGGAAACATGAATTATACCATGTGGAAGAAGTACGTGCTGATGCAGCTGATAATATGACCAGAATTCAGATGAAGCGAAAGGAACAGTTTGATGAAGGCAAGTTAAAGACTTTTAAGACGGGGGATTTGGGTTATGGTTGCAGAAGAAAGGAAAGATTCAAGCTTCTAAGCTTAAATCACCATGGAAAGGACTTATGTCATACAAAAGATGTATGATAACAACACCGCCATGTTACAAACCATTAACAAAGAAATGCTGGGAAGAGTCAATGCAAATAAGTTGAAGGGGTACAGTGGTATCCATGACAAACCCCTGCAGCATGATTTGCATGTTGAACCGCAAGAGCAGTCACGGGCTGCACCAGTGTTACGAACGGAGTATGGAACACTTGTCGCTAGGCCCAGCATATATGACCAGGGTGGGCAAACGACACAGCCTATGGCACCTATCACAGGATTCACAGCACACAGCCTATCACAGCCCATCACCCACACACAGCCATCACAACACAGTCACAGCCTATCACAACCTACCACACACAGCCTATCACAGCTTACCACAGTGCATCACAGCCTATCCGTAACACAGTATGACACAGCCTGTCACAGCTCAACACAGCCTACTAAAGTTACACGATCCATAGAATCAGTGACAAGTGGACACATAATAACTTCAGGAAAATGGCTGAAGGAAGAAGAAACGGAAATTACTTTAAAAATAGACACGTGGAGGTCAGGGCGCGACACACAGCCGAGAATGAAGTGCAAGGACAGGTGTCAAAAAGAAAGAGGACAAGAACGGCCGTCAAAAGGGATGAAAGGCGGGCCCATTAATGATACGGAAAAAGGGAAACGGAACGAACGGCAAGTACAGAAAAGCCGAATTCTTGTCACATGTGTGATCCTAGTGGACTATCCAACAGGGAAAGTCCACTAAAGAAGATAAAATCTAAAATCCAGTCACAGCGGATACAGCCAATAGAAAACCAGAGAAGGATCAAGAAAATGGAGGGAAATTGAGCGCAAGAGGCGGCGTCGTTCTGAGTAACGGGCGTCTCGACAGGACAGACCATCAATGCTATACTTGGAAACTATGGAGGAACTAACAGACTATACGCTCGCAATATTACTTACGCAGTGGCATAGACACGAAAGGACAGAGCGGAGCTTTTCTCTTGAGCGATGCTTGCAAGCCCCGCAGGCTTACAAGAAATTACCCATAGCTTTCTGCGGCAACCATACGTTTATGCTTTGTGCACTACAGGCATTCCTGCAGTTGTTACAGCCAAAACAGTTCTGTGAGTCTAAAATGAAGAGAGTGAGAGAGGAATGGAGGAAATCAGGGTGAAGAGCACCACAATTCTGCAGAAACAAACGATTGCTACCCCACAGGCGATACAGATACTGGAGGAGCTGAGATTGCAAGGATTGCAAAGCCTAGATTGGACACTACACCATAGACAGTACATGTTACAATTTTTGCAGAACTTTGAGCCAAGGACAGGAACAACAACGGTGAAGGGAGTTGAATTAATGATTACTCCCTATACCTCCAGCAATTGTTTCGATTGCCAGCAGGTCAGGTGCATGTGGAGGAACACAGGGCAAGACTGCAAATAGGGGACTTATTCCAAGAAGGGAGTTTCTTTAAAACTCAGGGTTATGCTTGTACCAAGGCTGTGTACCCAGGGGTAAAAGAGGTAGGCCAGGTATTGAACGTTCTGATTGCCATGAAACAGAACCAACATATTTGAGCAGATCCTTCACGGAGGAAATACTCAAAGGCCTGAAGGGACAAGAGGTACAATGGGCGGACATAATGTACAACGCACTGGTAGAGGAGATGAAAAGATTACAAGGTACTACCGCAAAGTCTCCTATCATAGTGTCTGGCCCAATCATTGCTCAAATAATCCTTGATTCTGGCATACTTAATGCGCAAGAAAGAAAGGAAATGGGAGTGTTTGAGCCAGAAACAACTGCAATGGAAGAGCAAGGCTCTTCACACAGTGAGGGTGGACTAGCAGCACAACCCGAGACTAAGAGGCAGAGACGGGGAAAGACTGTAGTGGCGGATCCACTGGCTTCACGGATTCCGCATGATAATGTTTCCCAAGCTCATGGCCAGGAAGGGGCACAGCAGCACAGAGAAATGCTATTACTGGAAGCAGGACCTTCAGAGAGGGAGGAGGAAGTTACTTCTGCATCACAACCATCACAGCCACCTGAACGACTTGTCACAAGGTCACAAGTTATCCATGCAGCTCAACCGAAATAATTGATTTGGAAAGTGAAGGGTTAGATATTCCAACTACAGAACAGATAGTGGCAGAAATAGAGAAGGGGGACCTTCTCTATGAATATTCTGGTCTGGTCAAGGAGACAGAAATCCCAGAGGTGCAACAGTTGCCCAAGGGAAATCCTGAGGTGCATATAATACACACACCTGTGTCGGAGGTACCACAGGCGGAAGGTCATGACACTGTAGCACCGGTGATAGATGAAGTAGTTCAGGAAGAAAATCCGGTGGGACAATGGCCTGAATGGTTAGTGAGACATCACACTGTTGAAGATCAGGAGGAACAGCAGCAACCTCACCATGATGACCCTCAACAGGCAATGCTGATGAGTTCCATAGGCAGGACACTTAATTTGTTGGGGACTTATGTCAAATCCCATGTTCCAATTACCCAATTGACAGCCTTGAAAGAGGAACTCAGGAAGGAGTTTGAGGCTCGACTTGCCACTGAGTGTGCAAACAAGGTCGATGAAGAGGTCACTCTCAAGATGAAGCAGGACTTGGGAATACAGAAATGGCTTTGCAATTGGCCAAGAACAATTGATTGAGGCAGGCCTCGCGCAAGACCAGTTGCACGAAGCACATAAGCAACAGCTATACCAAATGCAGGTGCAGCATGAAAGCAAGTTGCAAGAACTGAATGCACTACATACGGAGTTGCAGACAGTGCATAACAGGATGGCGATACAATGTGCTACATTTACAACTATGCTTGACCAATCAACAAAAGAAATAAACAGTCAAGCGGAAAAATGTACGAAGGCAGAAGAAGAGAATGTTGAGCAAATGAAGCTCATTGTCGATATGAAGAATACAATCTGTCGCAATGAAGATACTTTCAAGCAATACAGGCAGATTGAAGCTGATCAAGAGAAGCACATCGTGGAGTTGCAACAAACCATCATGGCCAATAGAAATGAAATCGCGGTCATAACAAGGCTTGGAAGGAAGCCAATAATCTACTTGCTGCTTATGCGCAATTGGTTGAACCTCAGGCGAAGCGCATGGAGGCTTTACAACAGCAGTTGGAATTGTACAAGCTAAGAGAGGAGCAAACTCTCAGGGGAACCACAAGCAACTTGGTGGATAACAGCCTTATGCAGGTCTGGTTAGCACAAGGGCCAGTAGAGGGCAAAGCACCACGGAAGCTCACCCAAAGCGAGATGAATGAGCTCAGGCTGCAGGTGCAGAACATTGCCACAACTACTATAGACAATGTCTATAGTAGGATAGCAGAGTTACAAGAGGATGTAGACGGACTCCAGACTCAAGTGGAACCTCACTTCAAACATCGACCAAAGAGTCTATATCCCTCAGGAACAGCTAATGGCTTCTTATTTACAAGCCAGAACTTTGGCTTTTCAGTCTTCACAGGAGGTGCAGGAGATGCCAATGATACAAGAGCCAGTACCACCACCACCACAACAAGTCACTGTACCAGTAGCTGAACCTGTGGTTACTACAACCACACCACAGCCACCACAGCCGGAGGTATGGGGGGCAATGCGCTTTTAACCCACCTAAAACTCCAGCTGCAAGGGAGTACAGTAGGGCTATGATTATGCCCTTCAACCAAATTCCCATCATGTTGGATTTGGCTTGGAAAGAATTTAGTCCTCCGCAGTCATTCGCACATTACTACCAAATCATGCGTATTTGGCTGCCAGTGGCAACTAGGACTAAAGTTCTTCCGAACAATCGACATATTGAAGATCATCACTTTGCACAATACTGGCACGAGGCAGGTACCATGTTGAGGGAATTGATTGCTTTCCAGGTTGTACATGGACTCATTTATACCAAGACCAAGGAGATAGCAAGTATTGTCATGGGGTGCGGGTTATACTACGCTGCTTGTTTTCTGGTACGTTACCACATTGAGCAACAAAAGATGCAAACATTTTTGAGTTATTCCAGTGGAGATCATTGGGTATTACCTTCGGTGCCACCTCATATGTACCTATATGACCCAAAAGTTATGATGCAAAAGGATTCTCAAATTCGTTCATGGTTTCAAGCAGCCTGCAACCATTTGTCAACACAGAAATTCGGATTGATGACATTTTCTATAAGGGACATGTGGCATGGAATACTTGCACGCTGCACCAGTAATTGGTACCCCACTCACCTGGACAGACAAGGAGCTCAGTGTCTACACCAATTTTGCTGTTCAGCGGTTACACCAGTTGTAAAATACAAACTTCCAGACATGGTAGGACAGCATTGTATGCCCCAGATGATTCCACAAAAAGTTCGAAAATTAAAACACCTGAGAGGCGATGAGGATTCTGATACAACTGTTTCTTCACCGAATTCTTTTGACATGGGAGAAGACTATGCAATTCAGATGGGAAGAGAAGAAGCGACGGGGTCTCCTATGCCGGAAAGATTACCTCGATATCAGCCTCCAGAGGGCCTCACTTATCCAGGTAGTGATCAACCATCCGTCAACAGAGACAGACCTCGGCTCGTACACACAGTCCGCCACGAAACTCAACGTCAAAAGGTGCTCACTCACAAAGGTTTGCTAGTCGAAATCAGTAAACCGTGAGGACACGGCTTTTTGAGGGGGGAAGGGGTAATGTTAGAGGACTGTCGGGGACTTAGACACTTATACGGGATCTGTAGGGTACCCTTAATTTTTGCACAGACTGAGACCAACAGGAGCCTTAGGGGTGACAGCAGCGCACTGTAGAGGGGGGTTACACAGGTCACAGCCCGTCACAGCCGTCACAGTCGTCACAGCCACACAGCCACACACACAGTCGCACAGCCCACACAGCCGTCACAGTCGTCACACACAGCCACACAGCCACACAGCAGCACACACAGCCAAACACACAGCCAGTCACAGTTTCACACAGCCAGTCACAGCTTGACACAGCTGTCACGATCATAGGGAACGAAGAGTAGGACAGGGAACGACTGTGGGGAACAACACCTGCGAAGGGAACATGTTAGTTCACAGACGACGGTTAGTGAGGGAAACGGTTAGAACGCGGATAGGAGATAAAGGGAGAAAACGGGGAAATGAGGGGATCATTCGGAGGAGGACTTCTGGTCATGGGAGAGGGGATCGGGCAGAGATGAAGAACGGAAGTGAAGATAGAGAGATGATGAGTAGATGCTTGATATATGCAAGGCTGTAATTGTAGAGCAGATTAGAGACACAATGGCTTCGGCCTGATACCTGATAAATCATAATCGGATTTTACGATACAATCACACTGTGTAGAGAGATCTGAGTGAAGCTGTGGAATGAATGGATGAGTTGATGGAATCCAATAGATTGATAAAGCAAACTGATACTTAATTATCAATGGTAAGATAGTTAACATGAATACCAAAGGGAAACAAATAGGAAACACCCCCATGATACACTAGCTGTAGGTCATGACTGATTGTTCTGCGCGGGCTGAGTACTTAGAGATTTCCAACTCTTCAATCTTGGAGTTTCCGCCTCGAATAGCGAAGGGATGGGTGAGTAAAAAGCGCGCTATTCTTCCCCTCCATCTCTGTACACCTTGTACTTGTAGTGCCAAAGCCTCTCCAGTCAGTCCGGGGTTTTGGGCTGGGATATTCTGCAGGATCAGCATTGCAGATGGATTTTGGTGTGGGGGTGTTGATGTTTTGATTTCTTGTGTTTGGATCCCCCCAACACCTGCATGCTTGACTGTGCGCCATGTTGGTTTTGTGTGGGCGCTTGCTTTTCATAGGGATTGGCGGATTTGATTCCTAGAGTATGCTGTCGGTGGTGAGGCTGGAGTGATGACCAGCAAGACCACCAGTGTTCTTCTATGGTGAGACTGGGTTGATGACCAGCCAACCATAGGAGTTCTTGCGGTGGATGCAGGTGCAGGTGCCCTGAGCCACTGGGATATGACCCTTAAACTGCAACAGGTGCCTACCGTGTCACTATTAGAATTAGTACTAGAGCCTTATAGTGTCACGTGGGGGAGGTACACATTGTGAGCGTCATCACGGAGTTACCCAGGGGTTCTGAGGGGAGTACGGCTGCAGGCAGTAGCAGTGAGAGTGGGTTCACCAGACGAGGGTTTCGTTCAGACCACCTTCACCTCCACCCTCAACTGTGCAGAGTCAAACACAGACTCGGAGGCTTCATCAACAGGTATGCAGTTTCATTCGCCATTGGTGGGACGACATGGAGGAGATGTATGGAGCTACCAAGGGGCCTCGTAGGTACTCTGGAGCTGTGGGCACAATTGAGCTGGATGACATTATCCAAGAGTTCGACAGCTGGTGTGATTTGCAGCAGATGCGCAATCCACAGCTGTTCACCCCATTCATGGCGTGGAAGGGACTGTTCCAGCATTTGGAAGGCCCGCCTATGGACGATTACCACGAGTTCAGGCAAGGACATGAAGCAGAGATTGAGGAGTGGAGGATGTATTGGTCACCTGACTACGTCTCCATTACTCGAGGCACAATGCGACCAGTAGCTGCATCAGTACCAATATCTCCCACTGCCAGCACTAGTAGTGGAACAAGTAGTGCCGGTACTTCTGCAGGTGGTACCAGTTCAAAAGGTGCTACTACTCCACGACTACAACACATGTGCCTAGATTCAACCCGGTGGTGGAGTTCTTCTAGGAGTTGCGGAGGAACTACCAAGGTGTACGGACAGAGAAGCTGCAAAGTTTGCAAGACTTCAGCGCAAACCCAGTGAGCTTGCGAGAGGCCTACACTCGTATGAGGCGCTTGATAAGTGTGACCCAAGGGGTTACTGAAGCTCAGGCAATCCAGTTTTGGTATGGAATTCTGGACAAGGAGCTCAAGAGAAGGGTGCAAGATGCAATATTGTTACAAGCAGCCCAACCCACATTAGCAGATGTGTTTCTGCTGGCTGAGCGGATTGAGCTCAACATGGTGGAGGAGCGAGTTGTTACCATTGGATTTGGCAAAGACATGCCTGCACGAGGCGCAGCTGCCAACCCACAGGCACAAGGGACTGCCCAACAGCGTGGTCAGGGGGCAAGGTTTCCAACCCAAGTTCCATGGAGCTTACAGGGGACCTCAGGTGCAGAGGCCAATAGCATCTTTTGCAGGCCAACAGCAACCAGGGGTGATATGTTGGACATGTGGAGGACCCCATGTCAAGAGAGATTGCCCATAGAGTGGCAAAAGGCCGGCACAAGCACAGCCTGCACAGTTGCAGTGTGGGCATTGTGGCAAGTATGGGCATGGAGATGCCCAGTGTTATGACTTGCATCCTGAGTTGCGCCCAGGCCAGTTCCAAGGGAACAATGGTGGCCGGGGGCGAGGTGGACCAGCCCAGAGAGGACGAGGTGGTCGGGCACGAGGGCAGGCCAAGGGCAAAATCAACATGGCCAAGGACGCGGAGGTCAGGGTGTTGACCAAGGCATGGCCAACCGGCTTCAGCAGCTAGAGCGGAGGCTCGCTGCCATGGCTACAGCTCAGGCGGTACCGGCTCCCAGGCGGGATGGTCCACCTCCTGCGCCTGAGGGAGGAGATATGGGAGGCATGGGATTCATGTGCGGAGCAGCACTACCACTAGTGCAGGTGGAGTCTGCTGCAGCCGTGACTCGAGGAGCAGCACGAGTTCCTGAGCCACGAGGTGCAGAGGTGGAGGGATCCACAGCGTGGGGAGGCAAGCCGTCAGGCAAGGCTTCCTCAGTCATTCACATTGGCGGAGACTGTGTCGACGCCATCCATGGCACCTAGTTCTCACCTGACTATTACCGAGGCGGAGGTTACTATGCCATTGGGGAGAGCTACACGTGCAGCACTGACACCTGCTACCAAGGCTAGTGCAGCCGGTGTGTTATTGGGGGCAGCCACCTCTGTGTGTCAAGCCCCACTGTTCTCGGCAACCATGATTGCGACGCCGGGGGTAAGACCAGCTGCAGTGTTCAGACTAGCAGCAACACTCTGCGAGAGTGGGGAGGTCACTTCATCTTCTGCGGAGCTACTGGAAGGTGTAGTGGCAGAGGGATCCTGGATTTGAGGGTCAAGACTGCACGGCTGCGCCATGGCAAGCTGCAGCTGCCAGTTGACGGAGCTGCCAGCTAGGCCAGCCTTTTGAGCGCGCCATGGTGACACCTGGAGTTGTCTTGTTAGACAACCAGGAGGCATTTTCACTTTGAGTGGACCGGCAGACAAGAAGTACCGGCCACTGCGGGTCTTGTTGGACTCGGGAGCTCAGCCACTGATGTTGGGCAGAGCTGCTATTGCAGGTTTGGGCCTCATGGAGGCGGATATGGAGCCTTGTCCTTTCCAGATACATACATCTTTGGGAGGATCAGAGCAGGCTCGGGGCATGACACGGCGTGAGTTGGCCATTGGACTACAACCAGATCATCCTACGATGGCTCAGTGATGCGAGCCAAGGCCATTGTGACAGACGCGGTCTCTTAGGATGTCCTTGTTGGTGGGGCAATGTTATATCCCATGGGCTTCACCCTGGACTTTTGGGAGGAGTCAACATCCTACAGGCCTGGATGGCAGTCAGGGGATGGTCGTCGTGCACAGCTCCCTGTGACATTCATTGGGGGTATTGCGGCTGCCCAGCGGGGCAAGATGCCAACACTAGCCGCCTTTACAGCTACAGTTAGTTGGCCTGGAGAGTTGCTGGAAGGCAATGCCCATGCAGAGGATGTGCCACCTCCAGCAGAGCAGGATGACATGCATGGTACGGCGGAGTTACCTGCCATGGTTGCTCACACTCCATTGGGGTACGAGCAAGGATTTGCAGCAGGTTGCTGATGGACGGGTAAACAAGCCTGGGTAGAGGCCTTCGTACCGTCAGGAGAAGAGGAGAGTGTGTGGGGATTGCACCAGGACCACCTCAGTTGTCACCATTGGACACCACACCTCTTGTGTGGCAATGCCCGGATGAAGGCATATGCCTTCTAGACTTGTTTGGCGGGATCAGCACTGGATTGGCTGCAGTGCTACAGGCAGGTGTACGAGTTCGACGTTACCTGTATGTGGAGAGGGATGAGACTGCACGACGCATCTCACTGCGCCATGTTGCAGTGGTACAGCAGTACCCTGATTTGTTGCCAGTGTCTGCAGTTCGTGGATACCAACAAGCCTTGCCAGCAGACATTTCGTTGCTGGGGGCGCAGGATTTGGAGCGGGTTGGCTCCATTGATCTGGTAGTGGCAGGTTGGCCCTGCCAAGGGCATTCATCAGCCGGGCATGGCAATCGATTGCGAGACTCGAGGACGGGTCTGTTTTGGGAGATGGTACGGATTTTGCGCCACTTGCAGCTTCATCAAGCTGTATCTCCAGCATACATCTTGGAGAATGTGCCACCGATGGGTGATTCTCGGGCCAGGGTGATAGCCGGTGTGCATCAAGTCCGGTCGTGGCTTGGGTCAGCAGTGTTGCTGGATGCAGCTGCAGGGGGTCATGGGCTCATCGTCCACGGCTATGGTGGACTAACTTGATGCCACCCGCACTGCTCAAGCGTTCATTTGATGGGGCGCAGCGGCCAGCACACCTCATAGTGGATAGCATTTTGGACACAGGGAGGCAGTCTCAACATGTGAGACACGATGACTGTTCGCCTTTGGCAGTGGTCAACGGGGTGGGTCAACCACGAGTAGCATTACCTACACTGCTCAGCTTCCCAGGATCCCATGCTTTTTGGGATGGTGGACCTGGCTCTTGTGGGATAGCCAGTTGCAACAATTAGTGGAGCCCAATGCCTGACGAGCGCGAGCGGGCGGGGGTTTTACCACAGGTACCACGGCGGTGCCATCTCTTTCTGAGGCATCACGTCGTCAGGTGTTGGGGCAAGCAATGGATCTCAATTGCTTGACCTGGATTATCAGCTTGGCTATGGCTGAGCAACGCAGAGTACGGAGTACACTTCCCTTCATGGTCTCCCTGCCTACCGAGACGGTACAGGCAGCGAGTGGGGGCGAGCAGGTAAGGACCACGAGGTGCAGGGCGCATCCATGGCACACGTGGGAGGTGCTCGAGGTTCAAAAGGAGTTGGCAGCCAAGGCGGCGGTGATGGATCAGCTTGGGGATTTTTCTCGGATGAGGAGGTCCTCAAGGATGGGATGATGGGGGCAGGATGAGACATTGTCACTGACAGAGGAGGCAGTGGTCACTGCTCAAGAGGTTGCAGCATAGCAACCACGGGACGCGTCTTCTACCTCTAAGCCTGCTGGACTCAAGGTTGCAGTCACGGAGGACAACTGGGAGCCTGATGTTGGACCTATAGTCACCGGAGGAGAGAGACAACGTATACGGCGGTTCTTGAGGGCTTACAGGAACTGCTTGCCTTCAGTTTGAAGGACTTAAGAGCACTGAAGGGCTCAAGAGATTCGCATTGAATTGGCTACTGATTACGCCAATCTTTCGGAGACCCTATAGATACAATGACATAGAGAGGTCCTCCTTGATTCAGATGAGACTCAGGACCTTTGGGAGGCTGGTTTGGTGGAGCTATCTGGGGGAGAGTATGCTTCAGCCACAGTGATGCCAGCCAAGAAGGATGTCTATGGCAATTGGACGGAGAGACGTATGTGCGGTGATTACCGGCCTGTAAATCGTCAGACCAAGTCCGATAGGTATGCCATGCCGACACCAGAGGAGATCTTTGATGCCATTGGGCATGCCAAGGTCTTTAGCACGTTGGATTTACGATCCGGATATCACCAGTTGCCGATCAAGGAGGCGGATAAGCAAAAGACGGCATTCTGGGGGATCAATGAGCACGGGAAGGATTGCCTATACCAGTGGCGGTTCTTACCATTTGGGCTTAAAACGCTCCGCTGAGTTTCAAAGAGTCATGGACAGGATTCTAGCAGGGGTGGAGTTTGCTCGGTGCTACATAGATGACATCATCATCTTTAGTGCTACGGTGGAGGAGCATGAGAGACACCTTCAGGGGTATTTGAGCGCTTGAGGGCACGGATTGAAGTTACATCCGGGAAAGTGCAAGTTTTTCCACAACCAGATTGAGTATCTGGGTCACATGATATATCCTGGAGGATTGGGGGTACAGCAGACTAAGGTAGAGTCCATTGCACAGGTTCCACGCCCCACGGATGTGAGCCGAGTTCGAGCTTTCATGGGGTTAGCAAACTATTATAGACGGTTTGTTAAGGGATTTAGTGCCATTGCAAAGGCTCTAACCAAGCTGACCAAGGTGGACCAGGAGGAGTGGCAGTGGGAAGATGAGCAAGAACAAGCTTTTCAAGAGCTCAAGGCGAGGTTGACCTCGGCGCCCATCTTGAGACGACCTATCAGGGGGCGTCCTTTTCAGCTGCATACAGATTGGAGCATGCTGGGGCTTGGAGCGGTGCTCACACAGGTGGATGATGAGGGAAGAGAGTTCGTAGTGGCTTATGCTAGCCGCTCGAACAACGCTGCAGAGTCTAAGTATAGCTCATATGAGGGAGAATGCTTAGCTGCAGTGTGGGCCGTGGCACACTTCAGGTGCTATCTATACGGCAATCTCTTCACCCTTGTCACGGATCACCAACCACTCAAGGTTGATGGAGTCAGACAAGCTTACGGGGAAGCTTGCACGGTGGGCACTCATCCTTCAAGAGTATGACTTTCAGGTTGTGCATCGACCGGGTTTGGTCAATCGCAATGCAGATGGGTTGAGTCGCAATCCATGCACGAGCCAGCAGGATGACACTGGAGCTCGGTGGCATGGTGAGACGGACGAGGAGATGGTGCCCGGATGGCATGCATCTGCATTTCTGTGTATTGGCAGCGGCCAGGTTGGACCTGCAACAGGGATGACTGTAGATCAAGTGTCTGAGGACCTGAGGCCAGCAATGAGCAAGGTGGCGCCAAAGATATACATGAGGATTCAGTTGTGTTGGACTACCTCCGCACTGGAGACACGGCAGCCACTGTGACTGCCAAGGAGAGGGATCGGATCCTACAACGAGCCAAGAGGTTCAAGTGGGAGGGGACACACCTGCTCCGAGTGTGGGAGGATGGTCGAGTGAGGATTGTGCCTCACCCAACACAGCGGGCACGGTTAGTGCGGCATGCCCATGAGGAGTTGGGGCATTTTGGGGTGCGACGCACTCATAGTCTACTGCAGGGGCAGTATTGGTGGCGTGGTATGCACACAGAGGTGCAACAATTTGTGGCTAGGTGCATGGTGTGTGACAGGGTGCGTGCTTCATTCAACGCCCCTACTCCACAATTGCCCTCTTCCGATCATGGGATTGGGCTACAGGTGGAGTCTTGACTTCGCAGGGCCGTTGCCACTGACCATGCGCCACAACAAGTACGTGTTGGTGATGGTGGAGCACTTCTCCAAGTGGATTGAATTGGTTCCATTGCCTGATAAGGCTAGTGAGGGAGCTGCGTATGCATTCTTGGATTGTGTGCTTAGCCGATTCGGTGCTCCAGCTGAGGTACTCACGGACCAAGGGAGAGAGTTCTTGGGGGAGTTTCAGGCTTTGTGTGACAAGGCCTTGATAGACCACCGCACCACTTCTCGGGATCATCCTGAGGCCGATGGCTTGGCAGAGAGAGTTGTTCAGACAGTAAAGAGGGGTTTGCGCAAGTATGGCTTGCAGAAGGGACACCTAGGAGATTGGGACCTTCAGTTACCCTGGTTAGCCATGGGCTACAGGTTCAGCAAGCAAGCATCACTTGCCTCCTTCTCACCATACTTTCTTCTCTTTGGCCGAGAGCCGGATTTGCCTACATCCATTCGCAGAGAAGCTGCTACAGTTCTTAACCTTGACGATCCGGACGTGTGGGCACGTGCATGTGAGCAGCGTGCAGAGTTGTTCAAGAAAGTCATGCCCATGGCTTTCGAGAACCTTGCCATTGCACAACACCGTGATACGTTGAGGTATGCTACCATACGTGGTGGGGGGCTATCGTCCTGGGGTTCGGAGATTCAACCCTGGTGACTATGTCTATCTGCAGCAGACTGCTCCTACGACCTTGGATGTGACTGCAGGACGTGTTATTTTGAGGGTTCGAGAGGTTTGCCCTCAGGCGTCTTGGTCTTGGAGGGTCGGGATGGCATAACTTGGAAGGACCATGTGCGTAATTGTGCGCCATGTCACCTTCCGAATGTCGATGGCAGGATTGACCCAAACCTGGCAGTGGTATCTGCAGTTTGAGGTGCATGTTGTGTGGGTCTGCTAAGGGCCACCATGCTGGTGTGTGATCGATGCTCTAGAGGTTGGCATATGGGATGCTTGACTCCACCTCTTGAGATGGTTCCATGGGGATTGGTTATGTCCACATTGCATTGGATAGTGGGAGTGGATACAACCATGGAAGGCTAACAAGAAAGCAAGGCCAGCTACTAGGAGACCTTGAACACACGAGATCCTGGCTCAAGTTCACAGATTGCAAGACGGCGACTAACGATGGGGCTACTCTTGTACCCGGCCTCTTGGTCTTAGAGTTTGAGTACAATAGGGACGGACTTAGTACGGCTGTGGCTATTACATCTTGTAGCTATCTGGAGTAGAGGGACCTATCCACCAGCTAGGGGGGCGATTGTGGCAGACTACTGCATATATGTGTGGTGTGGTTTGGACAGCGATGTAGTTGTGTAGCGATATGTATGCGCACGACAGCTGTCAAGCAGTGTAGAATAAACTAGTTATTTGTATTTAACACCGTCATTGTCCCATGGCCGCGAATGCTGACGGAAGTGTGCACTCGGTTGTTAGAGGACTGTAGGGGACTTAGACACTTATACGGGATCTGTAGGGTACCCTTAATTTTTGCACAGACTGAGACCAACAGGAGCCTTAGGGGTGACAGCAGCGCACTGTAGAGGGGGGTTACATTTTCACAGCCCACACAGCCGACACACAGTCACACACACAGCCAACACAGCCCGTCACAGTCGTCACAGCCCACACAGCCCACACAGCCCGTCACAACACACAGCACAGCCGTCACAGTCGTCACAGCAGACACAGCCCACACAGCCAGTCACAGCCCCACAGCCACAGCCAGTCACAGCCCGACACAGCCAAACACAGCCAGTCACGCTTGACACAGCTGTCACGATAATAGGGAACGAAGAGTAGGACAGGGAACGACTGTGGGGAACAACACCTGTGAAGGGAACATGTTAGTTCACATACGACGGTTAGAGAGGGAAACGGTTAGAACCGCGGATAGGAGGATAAAGGGAGAAACGGGAATGAAGGGGCGGGGAGGACTTCGGAGTCAGGGGAGCGGAGATAGATGGAGAGCACGATGAAGGAGGAAAGAGGATTAGTAGATGCTTGTTATATGCAAAGCTGTAGTGATATTGTAGAGCAGATTAGAGACATAATGGCTTCGGCCTGATACCTGATAAATCATAATCTGATACTTATACGATACAATCACACTGTGTAGAGAGATCTGAGTGAAGCTGTGGATTGAATGAGGAAGGAAACCGATAGATTGATGAAGCAAACTGATACTTAATTATCAATGTAAGGTAGCTAAGATGAATGCGAAAAGGGAAACAAATAGGAAACACCCCCATGATACACTAGCTGTAGGTCATGACTGATTGTTCTGCGCGGGCTGAGTACTTAGAGATTTCCAACTCTTCTATCTTGGAGTTTCCGCCTCGGATAGCGAAGGGATGGGTGAGTAAAAGCCGCGCGACATTTGGCGACCATACTGGGGACCTGGGACATGAACAACCAGATGTGACAGGCATCTGGTGGGATCATGGTGGTTGGACCATTAAAGAATTTGAAGTGAATCAAATTCCCTGTGGAACGAAGGAAGAAAGATTGTCCAAACAATTCTTTCAAAGGTTCTTGGAATTGCCAGACGGATGTAAAGAAAATATTCTTAAACGAGTGCATGATGCTGATCCAGAATGGGGTCTGGAGAAAGGAGTGATAAAGATTTATCAGGTAGCCTGTAGAGGAAGAGCACGTTGGTTACCAACATTGGTTTATGTGATAGCATTGCTATCCATTAAACGAGTAGAGTTTGAAGGCTGGGAAGAAAGAAAGGTGAATGTTTATACTCATATGCATGAAGAGCTTGTACTGGTAAAGAATTGGATTCCAAAGGATATTTTGTGGATCAAACTCACACCAAGAACAGCTTTTCAGACTTGTTTGCCATATGGTTATATGGTAACGGAGACTTCAAGTATAGCCAAGGGTGCATTGAAGCTTGAAAAAACCCAGGCATATACGAGAGATATTACAGAAGAGAGTTTTGGTTATTGCCACATTAAAAGAAATGAAAGACATGGGACATGAGTGATGAAAGAGAAGCTAGACGACAAAGATATTCATCAAAAAGAGAAAGCTATAAGCTAATTATCCATATCTTTGGGAGAGAGGAATAGACATAGGGGAATCATCTGGACCCTCTCACACCATCAAGATCAAAAGTGCATCACCTATACCGGAAGAACTAGAGTTGGATGCCACTCCTTCTGTTTCTTTGCAAGAAAGATTAAGGGAATTGGTACAGGAAGAAGATCAATCACGAGGTGAAAGATCTGAGGTACATCCTTGGATAAAAGACTTGACAGAAATCTTTGATAAGAGTTGGCATGGAACACCAAAAGCAGGAACTCCAGTTTCTGAAGCAGAAGATGAAGAAGGAGAGAGGATGTGGCAGAGCCAACGGAGAGTTCAGACTCTCCAACACCATTACAGTTGAGTTACATGAGTGAAGAAGAAACCCAAGGGCAGAACTTGGAGGATGAAAACAGAGAGAAGAAATTGGAAGAGGAAGAATATGAAGAAGTAGACCCAACAGCTGAGGTTGAGACTACAACCAGGACATCCCAACCCGTTGGACCTGGATCAAGTGGAGCACTTGGATCACAGGCCAACGAAGGTGTCGGCTCAGGGGGATCAGGCGGGCTGCCTGGATCTGGCTCTGGGGGGACAGGGAGTGTGGGAAGTAGTGCAACTGAAGCTGGGAATACTGTGAATATCGTGGGGCCAGAAGCAGGGAGTGCTCAAGGGCCACCACTTGGTGGAAGATCCACCACAAAAAACAACAGGTCCAGAAGGACCAGCACCAGCAAGGGTGCCAGCACCTGTCAGTGGGCAGAAGGTAGGGCCACAGATGGCGTTACAACCAACACGGGCAAAAACCACCCTTTCCAATATATTCAGGAAAAGGGGATCCCGATGTACACATTAGCCAATTTGAGCACATGTGTATAGTGAACAATGAGAATGGCGATGATGCCAAGATGAGACTGTTTCCTTGTTCACTTATCAAGAAAGCAAGTGAATGGTATGCAAGATTCCCTGATAATCATTTCCTAACCTGGAATGGCTTGAATACAGCATTTCGAAATAGGTTCAGGACAAGTAAAACTGAGGATGAAGTGTATGGAAGTTTACAACAGCTGAAGCAGAAGAAGCATGAAACTGTTGAAGAGTATATGGAGAAGATGGAATTGATGATGAAAAAGCTGGCTGCAGTACCAGCGCCCGGTTTACAGAAGACTTGGTTTGTGAGTGGACTAAGACCAGAGTTGCAAAAGAAAGTGGATATGTTACCCCATAATACAGTGGAGGAGGCATTTGAAACTGCGAACAGAATTGAGCAATTGGGAATGCTCAGGAGAGAGAAAAAGAAGATGAGGACTCTGAGGATGAGTCAGATGAAGAAGAAGAGCAAGAACTAAAAAGAAAGAGTAAGAGAAAGGAGAAGTTGAAGAGGGATAACTATGAAAAAAATTGGAAGAAATCTTGAAGAAGTATGCCACAGAGGCTGCAACACATTGGAGGAAGGGTGTATGGTGTGCAAAGTGCCAGAATGAAGGCCATACCACCACAGAATGCCACATGAAGGAGAAACACTGTACTATCTGTAAAATGGATAACCATTCTACTGAGAATTGTTACTACAACAGAAGGACAGCTGCAAGAGAACCTAGGCAAGTAAGGGTGCATCAGGTGCAGCCCCAGCCAAGAAGAAGCAATGATCAGGACCACTATGGTAGGTCTGGTGGTTATAACAATGGCATGGAAGGGAGAGGTAATTCAAGAGGGAATTACCAAGGAAATTCCAGAGGCAACTATCAGGGTAATCCAAGGGGAATTACCAGCCCGGGAATCAGGATTATAGAAATAATCCAAGAACAGACCAAGGGCGAGGACCCAATGGTGAAGAGCTATGTTACTATTGTAATCAGCCAGGACATCGCAAGGCAGCCTGTTCATTCTGGATAAGACACCAGAATGAGATGAGAGCTCCTGTGAATGAGGGCCCAGTGGTGGCAGCTCACATGGTTAGGCCATGTGTTGTACCAGAAGTAAGTACAATGATAGTAACAAGAAGTAAAGCCAAACTAATACCTCCAGTAGAAGAGGAAGAAGATGAGACTGGAAGTGGCAATGATATGCCTGAAGATGAAGAGACTTGGAAAGATGAGAAGGAACTGCACAAGGAAGTGGCAGATACTATAAGGGAAATGCAAAAGAGTACTGATATTCCTGTGGCAGATTCCTCTGATTCGGATGGAGAGAAGAGTGAGGAAGAAAGGAAAAAAAAGAAGATGCAGACATGCAAAGTAATGAAGAGACTTTGGCTGAAGTAATATGTCAGACCAAAGCAGAAATTACCATTGGACAGCTATTAGCTGTGGCACCTTATTGTAGGCACAGGCTGTATCAGGCAATCAATCGAATTGCCCAAGAGACAGGAAAACACAGACTGAACAGCAAGGTGACCAGTTATAATGTGAAGCCGGAAGGGCGAGAACCAGTCATGGACTTTGATGATTCTATGCCAGTAATCCAATTGAGAATTGGAAGCACAGAACTAACTGATGTACTGATAGATGGTGGTTCTGGAGTAAATATCATGACAGACCAATTAAGGAAGAAGCTTGGTCTAAGTAACATGAAACCAGCCCCATTTACAGTAACAATGGCAGATCAAAGAAGTGTACAGCCATTGGGATTAATAAAGAGGAGTTAAGATACAGATACAGAAAATGATCTTTATGATCACAGTAACTGTATTAAAAATGGATGAAGTCATGGAGGCTTACTCCTTATTATTGGGACGTCCGTGGCTGAAACAGGCCAGGGTATTCCATGACTGGAATTCTCAGTTACTAACTGTGCATAATGGGATGCACGAGATACAAATTACCACAAAGAAATCTAGTAGATTACCTGCTACAAGAAGACCTCGAGGAGTCAGAGAGTATGACTGGAGGGAGGACTGGATGAGGAGCAGGAAGCTACCCTATTTGCTGCACACCCAGAGTGGGAGCAGGTTGCAGAGATGCGGCTGGAAAGCCTAAGTTGTTTGAGAGGTATCTGCTGTGGTGTAGTGACAGCAACACCAACTGAAGAGGAAACCAGCTTTACCCATCACATTTCTATGAAGAAAAGGAGGAGAATAGAAATCCTAGAAGAACCAGCCACTGTGAGCTTACAGGATGAAGTGGTGACTGGTTGGACAATCACAGCTGATGAGCAGGTGAGAGAAGTAAATGTGGGAACTCAGGAGGAACCGAGGATGGTGAAAGTAGGAGCTGATTTGGAGCCGGAATTCTTCGAAGAAGCTAAAAGCTTGTTCATCAAATACAGAGATGTATTTGCTTGGAGCTATGAGGATCTAAAAGGGATACCACCTGAAGTCTGTCAGCATAAGATTGAACTGGAACCAGGGTCAGTACCAATCAAGCAGGCGAGGTATAGAATGAATCCCAACTACGCACAGAAGGTTGGAGAAGAGATAAAGAAGTTGGCTGAGGCTAAGTTTATATACCCAATAGAGTATACAAACTTGGTTGTCACCCATTGTTATAGTTCCCAAGAAGAATGGCAAACTAAGAGTATGTGTGAACTATAAGAAGCTGAATGCTTGTACGAAGAAAGATCCTTTCCCTTTGCCATTCACAGAAGCAGTATTAGACACTGTGGCAGGCCATGAGATGTACTCATTCATGGATGGCTTCAGTGGTTAATCAAGTGCAAGTGGCAGAAGAAGACCAAGGGAAAACAGCTTTCATCACAGACTGGGGGGCTTATGCATACAAAGTCATGCCCTTTGGACTTTGTAATGCACCAGCGACCTTTCAGAGAGTGATAAGTGAATCTTTTCATGAGTATCTGGATGATTTCATGCAGGTGTTTTTGGATGATTTCAGTGTGTACAGCTCTAAGAATGAGCACTTGCATAAATTGGAGTTATGCCTGGCCAGATGCAGGATGAGAGGTCTGGGCTTGAATCCAGAGAAGTGTACTTTCTGTGTGAACTCAGGGGTGCTTCTGGGACACATTGTGTGTAAGAAGGGACTTCTTGTGGATCCCAGGAAGACAGAGTCCATTAAAGCCTCTCCACCACCAGTGAATGTTAAGAGTTAAGGAGATTCCTTGGGCAAACCAGTTATTACAGAAGATTTGTCAAAAGGTATGCACAAATAGCAGCACCATTGAGCAAGCTTCTGAAGAAAGATGCAGTGTTTGCCTGGACAGCTGAATGTCAACAGGCGTTTGAGGAACTTACACTGTCAGTAACAACTACACCTGTGCTGATTAACCCTCACTGGCATGTAGTATTTCATGTTCACTGCGATGCATCAGGAGAAGCGTTGGGAGCGGTGTTAGCCCAGAATGTTACAGGGAATATAGATTCACCTGTGTACTATGCTAGCCGGTTGATGAACAGTGCTGAGAGGAACTATAGCACAACGGAAAGAGAAGCATTGGCAATGATCTATGCAGTGAAGAAATTCAGGCATTACCTATTGGGAAGAAAGTTTATGTTTATGTGGATCACCAGGCTCTGATATATCTGGTGAACAAACCTTTGATAAGTGGAAGGATAGCGAGGTGGTTAATAATCTTGCATGAGTTTGAGTTCGAGGTTATTTACAAGCCTGGCCGTTTGCATCTTGTGGCAGATCATTTGTCACGACTAACAACAGGAGAGGCCGCCACAGGAGTGGACGATCAGTTACCTGATGCGAGTTATTTGTAATGGAGGTGCAAGGAAGTGCAGATGAATGGTTAGATTGGCAGTGGCCAATCAGATACTACCTTGCTCATGGTCAGTGCCCACCTAGTTATGGTAAGGAGCAGAGGAAGAGAATTGCTATCAAGCTTTACCTTATACTATGGTAGGAAGCAGAATGTATAAGTTAGGACCTGATGGAGTACTAAAACGATGCTTGTACCACCATGAAGTAAATAAAGTCTTGGAGGAAGTTCATAAAGGAGTGGCTGGAGGTCATTTTGGAGAAGAGACTACCAGTAGAAAGATACTACTCGCAGGATACTGGTGGCCTACTTTGTTCAAAGATGTACATGAGTATTGTCAGAAGTGTGATGAATGTCAGAGGCTAGGACCTTTGCAGAGATCTGGAAGAATGGCCTTGCATCCTACAATGCCTACGGAACCATTTCAGAAATGGGGACTAGACTTTGTTGGACCAATTAATCCACCATCCAAGAATACACGAAACAGGTACATAATTACAGCCACTGATTATACTACAAAGTGGGTGGAAGCTAAAGCTTTGAGGGACAACACAGCCAAGTCCACAGCAAGGTTCCTGTACGAGAACATACTTACACGATTTGGATGTCCCTTAGAATTTATCAGTGATCAAGGAAGTCACTTCATGAATGAGACCATTGAGTTGTTGACTAAAGAGTTTATGATTGTGCATAGAAAGAGTACAACATATTACCCACAGGGTAATGGGCAGGCAGAGGCTACCAACAAAATACTATGTACTATCTTGGCTAAGATAGTCAATGCAAACAGAACGGATTGGGATACAAAGCTGCTGACAGCTTTGTGGTCATACAGGACTTCATATAAAGTCACCACTAAGTATACACCATTCCAATTAGTTTATGGTATGGAAGCCTTACTTCCAGTGGAATTCCTGTTACCTACCATGAGAACGGAGTGGGGAAAAAGAATGGAATTGCAAGACTCCATCAAGGTCAGGAAACATGAATTATACCATGTGGAAGAAGTACGTGCTGATGCAGCTGATAATATGACCAGAATTCAGATGAAGCGAAAGGAACAGTTTGATGAAGGCAAGTTAAAGACTTTTAAGACGGGGGATTTGGTTCTATGGTTGCAGAAGAAAGGAAAGATTCAAGCTTCTAAGCTTAAATCACCATGGAAAGGACCTTATGTCATACAAAAGATGTATGATAACAACACGCCATGTTACAAACCATTAACAAAGAAATGCTGGGAAGAGTCAATGCAAATAAGTTGAAGGGGTACAGTGGTATCCATGACAAACCCTGCAGCATGATTTGCATTGAACCGCAAGAGCAGTCACGGGCTGCACCAGTGTTACGAACGGAGTATGGAACACTTGTCGCTAGGCCCAGCATATATGACCAGGGTGGGCAAAACAAACGTGACACAGCCTATCACAGCCTATCACACACACATCACAGCACAGCCCATCACGACGTGACACAGCACAGCCCATTGACACAGCCTATCACAACCTACCACAGCGTGTCACAGCCTATCACAGCACAGTTCACAGTATCACAGTAACACAGTATGACACAGCCTGTCACAGCTCAACACAGCCTACTAAAGTTACACGATCCATAGAATCAGTGACAAGTGGACACATAAAAACTTCAGGAAAATGGCTGACGGAAGAGGAAACGGAAATTACTTTAAAAATAGACACGTGGAGGTCAGGGTGCGACACACAGCAGAGAATGAAGTGCAAGGACAGGTGTCAAAAAGAAAGAGGACAAGAACGGCCGTCAAAAGGGATGAAAGGCGGGCCCATTAATGAATACGGAAAAAGGGAAACAGAACGAACGGCAAGTACAGAAAAGGAATTCATGTCGCATGTGTGATCCTAGTGGACTATCCAACAGGGAAAGTCCACTAAAGAAGATAAAATTAAAATCAGTCACAGCGGATACAGCCAATAGAAAACCAGAGAAATGATCAAGAAAATGGAGGGAAAATTGAGCGCAAGAGGCGGCGTCGTTCTGAGTAACGGGCGTCTCGACAGGACAGGCCATAAATGCTATAACTTGGAAACTATGGAGGAACTAACAGACTATACGCTCGCAATATTACTTACGCAGTGGCATAGACACGAAACGAAGAGCAGAGCTTTTCTCTTGAACAATGCTTGCAAGCCCCGCAGGCTTACAAGAGATTACCCATAGCTTTCTGCGGCAACCATACGTTTATGCTTTGTGCACTACAGGCATTCCTGCAGTTGTTACAGCCAAAGCAGTTCTGTGAGTCTAAGATGAAGAGAGTGAGAGGAATGGAGGAAATCAGGGTGAAGAGCACCACAATTCTGCAGAAACAAACGATGGCTACCCCACAGGCGATAAAGATACTGGAGGAGCTGAGATTGGAAGGATTGCAAAGCTAGATTGGACACTACACCATAGACAGTACATGTTACAATTTTTGCAGAACTTTGAGCCAAGGACAGGAACAACAACGGTGAAGGGAGTTGAATTAATGATTACTCCCCTATACCTCCAGCAATTGTTTCGATTGCCAGCAGGTCAGGTGCATGTGGGGAACACAGGGCAAGACTGCAAATAGGGGACTTATTCCAAGAAGGGAGTTTCT
The DNA here is from genome assembly GCA_030704615.1 of Takakia lepidozioides. Taxonomy (NCBI): domain Eukaryota; kingdom Viridiplantae; phylum Streptophyta; class Takakiopsida; order Takakiales; family Takakiaceae; genus Takakia; species Takakia lepidozioides. The sequence continues at coordinate 29,549,327 of CM060732.1, read as the reverse complement.
TTAAAACTCAGGGTTATGCTTGTACCAAAGCTGTGTACCCAGGGTTAAAAGAGATAGGCCAGGTATTGAACGTTCTGATTGCCCTGAAACAGAACCAACAATATTTGAGCAGATCCTTCACAGAGGAAATACTCAAAGGCCTGAAGGGACAAGAGGTACAATGGGCGGACATAATGTACAACGCACTGGTAGAGGAGATGAAAAGATTACAAGGTACTACCGCAAAGTCTCCTATCATAGTGTCTGGCCCAATCATTGCTCAAATAATCCTTATTCTGGCATACTTAATGCACAAGAAAGGAAGGAAATGGGAGTGTTTGAGCCAGAAACAACTGCAATGGAAGAGCAAGGCTCTTCACACAGTGAGGGTGGACTAGCAGCACAACCCGAGACTAAGAGGCAGAGAAGGGGAAAGACTGTAGTGGCGGATCCACTGGCTTCACGGATTCCGCATGATAATGTTTCCCAAGCTCATGACCAGGAAGGGGCACAGCAGCACAAAAGAATGTTATTACTGGAAGCAGGACCTTCAGAGAGGGAGGAGGAAGTTACTTCTGCATCACACCAACACAGCCACTTGAACGACTTGTCACAAGGTCACAAGTTATCCATGCAGCTCAACCCGAAATAATTGATTTGGAAAGTGAAGGGATAGATATTCCAACTACAGAACAGATAGTGCAGAAATAGAGAAAGGGGACCTTCTCTATGAATATTCTGGTCTGGTCAAGGAGACAGAAATCCCAGAGGTGCAACAGTTGCCCAAGGGAAATCCTGAGGTGCATATAATGCACACACCTGTGTCGGAGGTACCACAGGCGGAAGGTCATGACACTGTAGCACCGGTCATAGATGAAGTAGTTCAGGAAGAAAATCCGGTGGGACAATGGCCTGAATGGTTAGTGAGACATCATACTGTTGCATGATGACCTCAACAGGAATGCGCATCACTTATGTTGTTCATTGTCGTGAAGAATACAATCTGTCGCAATGAAGATACTTTCAAGCAATACAGGCAGAGGAAGCTGATCAAGAGAAACACATCGTGGAGTTGCAACAAACCATGGCCAATAGAAATGAAATCGCGGTCAGTAACAAGGCTTCGAAGGAAGCCAATAATCTACTTGCTGCCTATGCGCAATTGGTTGAGCCACAGGCGAAGCGCATGGAGGCTTTACAACAGCAGTTGGAATTGTACAAGCTAAGAGAGGAGCAAACTCTCAGGGGAACACAAGCAGCTTGGTGGATAACAGCCTTATGCAGGTCTGGTTAGCACAAGGGCCAGTAGAGGGCAAAGCCCACGGAAGCTCACCCAAAGCGAGATGAATGAGCTCAGACTGCAGGTGCAGAACATTGCCACAACTACTATAGACAATGTCTATAGTAGGATAGCAGAGTTACAAGAGGATGTAGACGGACTCCAGACTCAAGTGGAAGACCTCACTTCAAACATCGACCAAAGAGTCTATATCCCTCAGGAACAGCTAATGGCTTCTTATTTGCAAGCCAGAACTCTGGCTTTTCAGTCTTCACAGGAGGTGCAGGAGATGCCAATGATACAGAGCCAGTACCACCACCACCACAACAGGTCACTGTACCAGTAGCTGAACCTGTGGTTACTACAACCACACCACAGCCACCACAGCCGGAGGTATGGGGCAATGCCGCTTTTAACCCACCTAAAACTCCAGCTGCAAGGGAGTACAGTAGGGCTATGATTATGCCCTTCAACCAAATTCCCATCATGTTGGATTTGGCTTGGAAAGAATTTAGTCCTCCGCAGTCATTCGCACATTACTACCAAATCATGCGTATTTGGCTGCCAGTGGCAACTAGGACTAAAGTTCTTCCAAACAATCGACATATTGAAGATCATCACTTTGCACAATACTGGCACGAGGCAGGTACCATGTTGAGGGAATTGGTTGCTTTCCAGGTTGTACATGGACTCATTTATACCAAGACCAAGGAGATAGCAAGTATTGTCATGGGGTGCGGGCTATACTACGCTGCTTGTTTTCTGGTACGTTACCACATTGAGCAACAAAAGATGCAAACACGCTTTCAAAGTTATTCCAGTGGAGAGATTGGGTATTACCTTCGGTGCCACCTCATATGTACCTATATGACCCAAAAGTTATGATGCAAAGGATTCTCAAATTCGTTCATGGTTTCAAGCAGCCTGCAACCAATTTGTCAACACAGAAATTCGGACTTGATGACATTTTCTATAAGGGACATGGCATGGAATACTTGCACGCTGCACCAGTAATTGGTACCCCACTCATCTGGACAGACAAGGAGCTCAGTGTCTACACCAATTTTGCTGTTCAGCGGTTACACCAAGTTGTAAAATACAAACTTCCAGATGGTAGGACAGCATTGTATGCCCCAGATGATTCCACAAAAAGTTCGAAAATTAAAACACCTGAGAGGCGATGAGGATTCTGATACAACTGTTTCTTCAAAATTCTTTTGACATGGGAGAAGACTATGCAATTCAGATGGAAGAGAAGAAACAAAGGGGATCTCCTATGCCGGAAAGATTACCTCGATATCAGCCTCCAGAAGGCCTCACTTATCCAGGTAGTGATCAACCATCTCCATCAACCAGAGACAGACCTCGGGCTCGTACACACAGCCCCACGAAACTCTCAACGTCAACAAGGTGCTCACTCACAAAGGTTTGCTACTCGGAAACAGTAAACCGTGAGGACACGGCTTTTTGAGGGGGGAAGGGGTAATGTTAGAGGACTGTAGGGGACTTAGACACTTATACGGGATCTGTAGGGTACCCTTAATTTTTGCACAGACTGAGACCAACAGGAGCCTTAGGGGTGACAGCAGCGCACTGTAGAGGGGGGTTTTTCACAGCCACACAGCCAACACAGCCCGTCACAGTCGTCACAGACAGCCCACACAGCCCACACAGCCCGTCACAGTCGTCACAGCAGTCACAGCCCACACAGCCGTCACACACAGCAGACACAGCCACACAGCCAGTCACAAGCCAGTCACAGCCAGTCACCGCTTGACACAGCTGTCACGATAATAGGAACGAAGAGTAGGACAGGGAACGACTGTGGGAACAACACTGTGAAGGGAACATGTTAGTTCACATACGACGGTTAGAGAGGGAAACGGTTAGAACCGCGGATAGGAGGATAAAGGGAGAAACGGGGAATGAAGGGGGATCATTATTCGGAGAGGACTTCGGGTCAGGCAGGAGCGGAGATCGGAGGCAGAGATGGAGAGCACGATGAAGGAGGAAAGAGGATTAGTAGATGCTTTATATGCAAAGCTGTGATATTAGAGCAGATTAGAGACATAATGGCTTCGGCCTGATACCTGATAAATCATAATCTGATACTTATACGATACAATCACACTGTGTAGAGAGATCTGAGTGAAGCTGTGGATTGAATGGATGAGTGAAGGAAACCGATAGATTGATGAAGCAAACTGATACTTAATTATCAATGGTAAGGTAGCTAAGATGAATGCGGAAAAGGGAAAATAGGAAACACCCCCATGATACACTAGCTGTAGGTCATGACTGATTGTTCTGCGCGGGCTGAGTACTTAGAGATTTCCAACTCTTCTATCTTGGAGTTTCCGCCTCGGATAGCGAAGGGATGGGTGAGTAAAAGCCGCGCGACAAGAAGGTCCGTCCAATTATCTTGGTGATAATTTATCGTACAGCGAAGATACTATTCCAAAATCTGGTGTACACGTTCGGTTTGACCATCAGTCTGTGGATGATTAGCTGTAGAGAGGTTGATCTTAGTATCCAATATGTGAAATAATCCCCTCCAGAAATTTGATATGAACTGTGGTCCTCGATCAGATACGATGTCATTCGGGAGTCCATGAATGCGGTAGATATTATTGAAGAAGAGTCTTGCAGTTTCCTCGCCGGTAACCGTCTTATTACATGGAATGAAATGTGTCATCTTCGTAAAACGATCTACAATAACAAGGATTGAATCGGTGGTCTTGGAAATTGGAAGGTCCGTAATAAAGTCCATAGACACGGACGACCATGGACCCTTGGGAATGGGTAATGGTTGAAGAAGGCCGTAAGGTCGATGTCATGGTCCCTTCGCTCTAGCACACGTGTCGCAAGATTTTATAAATTCTTTCACGAGTTTCCATACACTAGAAGAAAAACGTGGAATAACCACTCTGTTAACCACTCATTTTGAGTGGTAAAAGACACCAAACCACTCTGGCCCCAGAGTGATGAAGAACCAGTGGATTAGGACAAGTGAGTGGTAAAAGACATTACGTGGCATCAGTGGTTAAGGACAGTGGTTCGAACCACTCACGTCCGGGTGGACACATGTTCGCTGACATGTCATACTGGTAAATTAACCACTGTGACGTGTAAACTCACCACTGTGACGTATCAATGACGTTTCACTGAGGTAAAGGTAAACCAACCACTTCTGACGTGTCACGTGGTAAACTGACGTGTCATAGTGGTAAAGTAACCACTTCCGTTTTCCAGTGGACACGTGGAAGTCGGTGGTCCGTGCATGATATTGGAGATTACGTTGACACGTGGCGACACTCTTAGCATGGACACGTGTCCTGTGTCGGTGCTACGAAATGGATGGAGTGAAAAATTCAATGACTTCCGAAACCACTTGTTGAGTGATCGCGAAATGACTCACAGAGTCATTCTATGAAAACTGAGAATATACAATATCACTCAAACCGTGGTTATGTGAGTGGATGACGTCTCTCAGCAGGTCATTGGAATGATTACCCACATAGTGGTATATAAGCTGTTTGAATCATCCATGGTGTCTCTCTGAGTGGGAACTATGGATTGGAATGATTACTAACAGAGTGGTGTGTAAGTGATTAGGAATACCATTGGAGGAATTCATAACACTAATACAGTAATATATAGGTGATTACTTATACCACTACAGGAGTGGTAATGGAGGCAATTGTGTGTATTTGGCTACTCTTATAGTTTTGAACTATACCACTATTACAGTGGCGTGCAAGTGGTTAGGAACATGACTAGAGGAACACATACCACTATTGTAGTGAAAGAAGTACCATTGGGGATTCAAGCTCCACAAAATAAAATAAAATCCCAGAGAGTAAGTGCTGGAACACTGTCAATAAAATCCAGCCATGATAAAAGTCTGAGCCTAACTTCTACACGACGTCTCCGCATGCATGCTAGGAACACTGAACTGCTTTCCTGCCTTCTTCTCATTGCTAGCAATGTCTACGCCGGGGCGAACGAAATTGTAAGCCCTCTTTATGTTCTTATCTGGCCAGGGCTGCCAGGCTCACATTTGATGTAGATGTACACCAAGGGAATGTTCAAAATGACATCTGGTACAATTCCAGCTTTGATAATGTCACCATGAACCTCTTTGCCCCTTCCCAGGGCTGCTAGGCTCCCATATGCATATTACAAACACAAATGAACAGGACTTGGTCTTGCTTCATCCCATCCCACATCATTTGCTCCTAAGTTTCCAAAGCCTTAATCCCATACCCTTGCAATCATGGCAGTCCAAAACACCACATCTTGTTCAGCCACCTCTCTTGATCCTCTTTCAGAAGCTGTGGTCATGGTTGAGGTGCCTGATTTTATCAATCGTGCCGCTGCAGCTGTTACCTTTAGTTGATCATCTACCCATGCAGCAGGTTTCTTGTAGCTATTGATCCACATGGAATCATAGGTAATCTGGAGCTTGAAGTCTAGCCCTCTTGGATGAATCTGGACCCAGACTCTATCCCTGCTCCTTCAGCTATCCATGCCGCTGCACAAATCATGCATACATCCTTGCCTTGCTGCTAGCACCTGACAATGACAGTCTAGATTTGTTCTAGGAAACACCCAACTGAACTTATCATTATGGTCAATTGCATCTGCTACTCTCTGTAATCCAACAGGCATTCACCTTTTTGCCTCGATTGTCTCACTATTGACTGGGGTCAGAAAAGTATTCATTCCACAGCTTCTCCTCGTCTCAGCTGTTACCTGTTTTTGGATACTTCCCTGTTGTTACATTGGCAGTACCATGTCAAAGTCACTCCAAACTATCAAAGGTTCACTCAACCAGCTAACTTGCAGAATTCAACATGAAAATTTAGGGCCAATTCTGATAAGAGGGAAAAAACAGGGTGAAAATGTGTTGAAGAAGGTGTCTTCATTAGCAGTGCCTGATTTTATCAATTGTGCCGCTGCTGCTGCGGCTTCCAGTTGACCATCTACCCATGCAGATTTCTTGCAGCTATTGATCTACAGGGAATTATAGGTAATCGTGAGCTTGAAGTCCCACCCTCTTGGATGAATCAGGATCGGCCAGACTCTCCCCCTGCTCCCTCAGCTATCCAAGCTCTGCACAAATCATGCATACATCCTTCCGACTGACCCACCAGCCTGCTCCCCCCTCGATTGTCCCACCAACCTCCTCGTGGTTGGCTTGGGACTATTTGGGGTCCATGCGGTCAAAGTCCCCACTATCAGCTGCACCGTGGTGGTTCTCACAGACCAATCTGACATTACCTGCAAGCTGACTCTCCCAAGAACCTTGTAAACATTAGGAAGAATACCAAATCATGGTACTCACAGGAGTCAAGAGCCACCTTTGCAGGATGGGCGAACTTCTCCACATCGTACATTAAGAAAAGCCACACCTGGTGATTGCGGGTGTCTCGCCATCGTGAATGATCGGTATAAAACTCATGCAACCTCACATCATGAACGAGCTAACTTGTAGAATTCTACATGAAAATTTAGGGACTACTCTGGTAACAGGGAAAAACAGGGTGAAATGTGTTGAAGAAGGTATCTTCATGCCGCACGTTCAGCCATCTCCACATTGCCATGGATCTTGCAGGCACCAAGCAAGGCCTTCATTTTGCAAACATGTCGACCTCTTTCCACTTTTCCAGAGCTGTCAGGCAGTGTTCAAAATGACATTAGGTACAATTCCAGCTTTGAACAAGGCACGGCTTGCTAAGACCAAGCTGACTCTCTCTCTTGCACCAACGAGCTAACTTACAGATTTCAATATGCATATCAGGCCCGAGTCTGATAAGAGGGCAAAAAAGGCTGCAATAGAAGAAGGTGCCCTCACGGCCTGCCTAGACCAAAGCTGACTCTCTCTCTAGCACCAACGAGCTAACTTACAGAATTCAATATGCATATCAGGCCCGAGTCTGATAAGAGGGCAAAACAGGCTGAAATAGGTTGAGAAGAAGGTGCCCCTCACGGCCTGCTAAGACCAACCGACTCTCTCTCTGCACCAATGAGCTAACTTAACAGAATTCAATATTCATATCAGGCCTGAGTCTAATAAGAGGGCAAAACAGGCTGAAATAGGTTGAAGAAGAAGGTGCCCTCACGGCCTGCTAAGACCAAGCTGACTCTCTCTCTTGCACCAACGAGCTAACTTACAGAATTCAATATATTGCATATCAGGCCCAAGTCTGATAGAGGGCAAAACAGGCTGAAATAGTTGAATCAGGAAATGGAATCAGCGGGTGCTAAGACCAAGCTGATTCTCCAAGAACCTTGTAAACATTAGGAAGAATACCTGTACTAACAGGAGCCAAAAGCCCACATTTGCAGGATGGACAAACTTCTTCACATCCTACATTAAGGAAAAGTCACACCTTATTGCGATTGTCCCACCATCGGCAAGGATCGGTAAAAAACTCATGCAAGCTCTGAAATAGGTCGAAGAAGAAGGTGCCCTCACCACATTGTCCTTGACCTTCTGTCATGATCTATGGAGGATTTGACTCCCCATAAACGGACCTCTTGTTTGTGCTGTTTGTGTCTGTAGTCTGGTAATGGCGGATTGGTCCATGAGAACCACCACGGTGCAGTTGAGCGAGCATAGATTGAAACACAAACTTGAAAATACAATCTGCTAAGACCAACCTGACTCTCCCAAAAACCTTGTAAACATCAGGAAGAATACGAAATCATGGTACGTCTAACAGGAGCCAAGAGCCCGCATTTGCAGGATGGACAAACTTCTTCACATCGTACATTGAGAAAAAGCCACAACTTGCGATCGCGATTGTCCCACCATCGTGCACGCCTTCATGCCCCGATTCTAGGGCTGTCTGCCCCCTATCCCACAAGCTCCACTCGTCATCGTACATTGAGAATTGAGAAAAAGCCACACCTTGCGATCGCAGTTGTCCCACCATCGTGCATGCCTTCATGTCCCGATTCTAGGGCTTGAGTCCCTGTCTGGCCCCTATCCCATCAGCTCATTGTACATTGAGAAAAGCCACACCTTGCAATCGCGGTTGTCCCACCATCGTGCACGCCTTCATGCCCCGATTCTAGGTCTTGAGTCCCTGTCTGCCCCCTATCCCACCAGCTCTGCTCGTCATTGTACATTGAGAAAAAGCCACACCTTGTGATCGCGGTTGTCCCACCATTGTGCACACCTTCATGCCCCGATTCTAGGTCTTGAGTCCCTGTCTGCCCCTATCCCACCATCTCTGCTCGTCATCTCTCATGACTCAACGCTATAAGAAAACAAACACAGCTCTGTCCTGTTTGTCTCTCACGATCGAACTCGACACAAAGAAAACAAACAGATGCCACAGTGGCAGGGAAGAAAAAAAAAATGCTAAGTCCCCTCAACTCATGACTGGATGGATGAATGTAGTGATAGATGGATGGATTTTGGGTTTTCCATCAACACACAAACCACTAAAGTTTTTCATGTATCACCACAGAAGTAATACCAATCACTGGTGTGTATGTAATCAGTCACGCGTAACCACTGGCCGAGTGGTTCCAGTTACTAAATGGTCTGTAACCACTCACTCTACACCACTCTCAAAGTGGTACCAATCAATGGGGGTCTTTAACCACTCCAGATCTACGTATATTGTCCCCGTCCACGTGGAATAATATAGTTCATAATTAAAATATATTCCGAAATAATAAATCTTAAATAAAAATTGAATTATTACACGTGGAATAGCAAGTGGTTTCAATCACCTCCCATCACTCAGGTGTCTTCAACCACTCACAACCCACCACAGAAGTGGTACCAATCACTCACGTGTATGTAACCACTCACAAGTGCCCACTTGAAAAGTGGTTCCAGTTACAAAATGGTCTTAATCACTCACATTCCACCACTGTGCAAGTGGTACCAATCACTGGGGGGTCTTTAACCACTCCAGATCTACGTATACTATCCTTGTCCACGTGGAATAATATATTTTGAATGATAAAAATCTAAAAATAAATAAATTATTACACGTGGAGTAGAAAGTGGTTTCAACCACTTCCCATCACTGAGGTGTCTTTAACCACTCATAATTTATCACTGTACCCGGATATTATCATTATTTTAATATAAATATTTGACCTAATGTCGAATAATAAATATAAAATTAAATATTACACGTGGATTACTTAGTGGTTGAAACCACTTCCAACCACTCCATATGATGCCACCGTGGCATTTCATCGGAGTTAACCACTGGCTAGTGGTTACCATTACTTGGAGTGATTTATAGAGTGGTTAAGGGGGCCAGTGGTTATTCCGCGTTTTCCTTCTAATGACATCTGGGGCCACCAATAGTCCCTGGATATCAATTCCATTCTTTTGTTGAAGCCGAAATGTCCTACAGCCGGAAGATTATGAGATGTTTGAAGAATTCGAAGTCGTGTAGGTCCTGGAGGTATATATATTGTAGCAAATTGGTCGCTCTTCAGTGCTTCCTGAATCTCCTTTATGATCTTTGCATCGTCATAGGTGGACATGGATAACATATTCAATTGGAGATTTGCTGGTTTCAATTTGATGGATTTCTGTTGGTCGAAAGCTGCCTCCCCTTTTTTCGGCGCAAGATACGATCGTCGAGAAAGAGCATCGGGTTTCCCTTAAAGATGTCCGGGGCGATAGGTAATAACAAAATTAAACCTTGCTAATGACATAGCCCATTTGGCTTGACGTCAATTCAAAAAACGAGCAGTCATAAAATATTCGAGGTTTTTGTGATCGGTGTAGACAGTGACTTGATGTTTACCTCCCTTCAGTAGATGACGCCACTCCTCAAAAGCATCGATGATCGCTAGAAGTTCTTTGTCATGGATTTCATAATTGATCATTGCAGCGGAAAATTTGCGAGAACGAAAACCAACAAGGTGAAGTCGGCCATCTGTACTATATTCAGAGAGTATAGCGCCAAGTGCAAAGTCCGATACATCTGCTTCCAAGAAGAATGGTTTAGATGGGTCTGCATGTACCAGTATTGGAGCCGTTGTAAATATCTGCTTCAGCCTTTCAAATGTCTGGTCAGCCTTTTCGTCCTATACAAATTTGTCCTTCCCTATAAGTCGTGTCAATGGTGCAGCAATTTTGTAGTCCTTGTCGCGCGGCTTTTACTCACCCATCCCTTCGCTATCCGAGGCGGAAACTCCAAGATAGAAGAGTTGGAAATCTCTAAGTACTCAGCCCGCGCAGAACAATCAGTCATGACCTACAGCTAGTGTATCATGGGGGTGTTTCCTATTTGTTTCCCTTTCCGCATTCATCTTAGCTACCTTACATTGATAATTAAGTATCAGTTTGCTTCATCAATCTATCGGTTTCCTTCACTCATCCATTCAATCCACAGCTTCACTCAGATCTCTCTACACAGTGTGATTGTATCGTATAAGTATCAGATTATGATTTATCAGGTATCAGGCCGAAGCCATTATGTCTCTAATCTGCTCTCCAATATCACTACAGCTTTGCATATAACAAGCATCTACTAATCCTCTTTCTCCTTCATCGTGCTCTCCATCTCTTCCTCCGATCTCCGCTCCTCCTGACTCCAAGTCCTCCTCCGAATATCCTCTCCCTTCATTCCCCGTTTCTCCCTTTCCTCCTATCCGCGGTTCTCTAACCGTTTCCCTCTCTAACCGTCGTCTGTGAACTAACATGTTCCCTTCACAGGTGTTGTTCCCCACAGTCGTTCCCTGTCCTACTCTTCGTTCCCTATTATCGTGACAGCTGTGTCAAGCGGTGACTGGCTGTGTTTGGCTGTGTCGGGCTGTGAACTGCTGTGACTGTGACGACTGTGACGGGCTGTGATGTGAACGACTGTGACGGCTGTGTACCTGTGAACCCGGGGTCCAGTGTAAACCCCCCTCTACAGTCCTCTGTCATTACCCCTTCCCCCCTCAAAAAGCCGTGTCCTCACGGTTTACTGTTTCCGAGTAGCAAACCTTTGTGAGTGAGCACCTTGTTGACGTTGAGAGTTTCGTGGTGGGCTGTGTGTACGAGCCCGAGGTCTGTCTCTGGTTGATGGAGATGGTTGATCACTACCTGGATAAGTGAGGCCTTCTGGAGGCTGATATCGAGGTAATCTTTCCGGCATAGGAGATCCCCTTTGTTTCTTCTCTTCCATCTGAATTGCATAGTCTTCTCCCATGTCAAAAGAATTTGTGAAGAAACAGTTGTATCAGAATCCTCATCGCCTCTCAGGTGTTTTAATTTTCGAACTTTTTGTGGAATCATCTGGGGCACAATGCTGTCCTACCATGTCTGGAAGTTTGTATTTTACAACTTGGTGTAACCGCTGAACAGCAAAATTGGTGTAGACACTGAGCTCCTTGTCTGTCCATGAGTGGGGTACCAATTACTGGTGCAGCGTGCAAGTACTTCCATGCCACATGTCCCTTATAGAAAATGTCATCAAGTCCGAATTTCTGTGTTGACAATTGGTTGCAGGCTGCTTGAAACCATGAACGAATTTGAGAATCCTTCTGCATCATAACTTTTGGGTCATATAGGTACATATGAGGTGGCACCGAAGGTAATACCCAATGATCTCCACTGGAGTAACTTTGAAAGCGTGTTTTGCATCTTTTGTTGCTCAATGTGGTAACGTACCAGAAAACAAGCAGCGTAGTATAGCCCGCACCCCATGACAATACTTGCTATCTCCTTGGTCTTGGTATAAATGAGTCCATGTACAACCTGGAAAGCAACCAATTCCCTCAACATGGTACCTGCCTCGTGCCAGTATTGTGCAAAGTGATGATCTTCAATATGTCGATTGTTTGGAAGAACTTTAGTCCTAGTTGCCACTGGCAGCCAAATACGCATGATTTGGTAGTAATGTGCGAATGACTGCGGAGGACTAAATTCTTTCCAAGCCAAATCCAACATGATGGGAATTTGGTTGAAGGGCATAATCATAGCCCTACTGTACTCCCTTGCAGCTGGAGTTTTAGGTGGGTTAAAAGCGGCATTGCCCCATACCTCCGGCTGTGGTGGCTGTGGTGTGGTTGTAGTAACCACAGGTTCAGCTACTGGTACACTGACCTGTTGTGGTGGTGGTGGTACTGGCTCCTGTATCATTGGCATCTCCTGCACCTCCTGTGAAGACTGAAAAGCCAGAGTTCTGGCTTGCAAATAAGAAGCCATTAGCTGTTCCTGAGGGATATAGACTCTTTGGTCGATGTTTGAAGTGAGGTCTTCCACTTGAGTCTGGAGTCCGTCTACATCCTCTTGTAACTCTGCTATCCTACTATAGACATTGTCTATAGTAGTTGTGGCAATGTTCTGCACCTGCAGTCTGAGCTCATTCATCTCGCTTTGGGTGAGCTTCCGTGGGCTTTGCCCTCTACTGGCCCTTGTGCTAACCAGACCTGCATAAGGCTGTTATCCACCAAGCTGCTTGTGGTTCCCCTGAGAGTTTGCTCCTCTCTTAGCTTGTACAATTCCAACTGCTGTTGTAAAGCCTCCATGCGCTTCGCCTGTGGCTCAACCAATTGCGCATAGCAGCAAGTAGATTATTGGCTTCCTTCGAAGCCTTGTTACTGACCGATTTCATTTCTATTGGCCACGATGGTTTGTTGCAACTCCACGATGTGTTTCTCTTGATCAGCTTCCTCTGCCTGTATTGCTTGAAAGTATCTTCATTGCGACAGATTGTATTCTTCATATCGACAATGAGCTTCATTTGCTCAACATTCTCTTCTTCTGCCTTCGTACATTTTTCCGCTTGACTGTTTATTTCTTTTGTTGATTGGTCAAGCATAGTTGTAAATGTAGCACATTGTATCGCCATCCTGTTATGCACTGTCTGCAACTCCGTATGTAGTGCATTCAGTTCTTGCAACTTGCTTTCATGCTGCACCTGCATTTGGTATAGCTGTTGCTTATGTGCTTCGTGCAACTGGTCTTGCGCGAGGCCTGCCTCAATCAATTGTTGCTTGGCCAATTGCAAAGCCATTTCTGTATTGCCCAAGTCCTGCTTCATCTCTTGAGAGTGACCTCTTCATCGACCTTGTTTGCACACTCAGTGGCAAGTCGAGCCTCAAACTCCTTCCTGAGTTCCTCTTTCAAGGCTGTCAATTGGGTAATTGGAACATGGGATTTGACATAAGTCCCCAACAAATTAAGTGTCCTGCCTATGGAACTCATCAGCATTGCCTGTTGAGGGTCATCATGGTGAGGTTGCTGCTGTTCCTCCCGATCTTCAACAGTATGATGTCTCACTAACCATTCAGGCCATTGTCCCACCGGATTTTCTTCCTGAACTACTTCATCTATGACCGGTGCTACAGTGTCATGACCTTCCGCCTGTGGTACCTCCACACAGGTGTGTGCATTATATGCACCTCAGGATTTCCCTTGGGCAACTGTTGCACCTCTGGGATTTCTGTCTCCTTGACCAGACCAGAATATTCATAGAGAAGGTCCCCTTTCTCTATTTCTGCCACTATCTGTTCTGTAGTTGGAATATCTATCCCTTCACTTTCCAAATCAATTATTTCGGTTGAGCTGCATGGATAACTTGTGACCTTGTGACAAGTCGTTCAAGTGGCTGTGTTGGCTGTGATGCAGAAGTAACTTCCTCCTCCCTCTCTGAAGGTCCTGCTTCCAGTAATAACATTCTTTTGTGCTGCTGTGCCCCTTCCTGGTCATGAGCTTGGGAAACATTATCATGCGGAATCCGTGAAGCCAGTGGATCCGCCACTACAGTCTTTCCCCTTCTCTGCCTCTTAGTCTCGGGTTGTGCTGCTAGTCCACCCTCACTGTGTGAAGAGCCTTGCTCTTCCATTGCAGTTGTTTCTGGCTCAAACACTCCCATTTCCTTCCTTTCTTGTGCATTAAGTATGCCAGAATTAAGGATTATTTGAGCAATGATTGGGCCAGACACTATGATAGGAGACTTTGCGGTAGTACCTTGTAATCTTTTCATCTCCTCTACCAGTGCGTTGTACATTATGTCCGCCCATTGTACCTCTTGTCCCTTCAGGCCTTTGAGTATTTCCTCTGTGAAGGATCTGCTCAAATATTGTTGGTTCTGTTTCAGGGCAATCAGAACGTTCAATACCTGGCCTATCTCTTTTAACCCTGGGTACACAGCTTTGGTACAAGCATAACCCTGAGTTTTAAAGAAACTCCCTTCTTGGAATAAGTCCCCTATTTGCAGTCTTGCCCTGTGTTCCCCCACATGCACCTGACCTGCTGGCAATCGAAACAATTGCTGGAGGTATAGGGGAGTAATCATTAATTCAACTCCCTTCACCGTTGTTGTTCCTGTCCTTGGCTCAAAGTTCTGCAAAAATTGTAACATGTACTGTCTATGGTGTAGTGTCCAATCTAGCTTTGCAATCCTTCCAATCTCAGCTCCTCCAGTATCTTTATCGCCTGTGGGGTAGCCATCGTTTGTTTCTGCAGAATTGTGGTGCTCTTCACCCTGATTTCCTCCATTCCTCTCACTCTCTTCATCTTAGACTCACAGAACTGCTTTGGCTGTAACAACTGCAGGAATGCCTGTAGTGCACAAAGCAGAAACGTATGGTTGCCGCAGAAAGCTATGGGTAATTCTTGTAAGCCTGCGGGGCTTGCAAGCATTGCTCAAGAGAAAAGCTCTGCTCTGTCGTTTCGTGTCTATGCCACTGCGTAAGTAATATTGCGAGCGTATAGTCTGTTAGTTCCTCCATAGTTTCCAAGTTATAGCATTTATGGCCTGTCCTGTCGAGACGCCCGTTACTCAGAACGACGCCGCCTCTTGCGCTCAATTTCCCTCCATTTTCTTGATCATTTCTCTGGTTTTCTATTGGCTGTATCCGCTGTGACTGGATTTTAACTTTTATCTTCTTTAGTGGACTTTCCCTGTTGGATAGTCCACTAGGATCACACATGCGACATGAATTCGGCTTTTCTGTACTTGCCGTTCGTTCCGTTTCCCTTTTTCCGTATTCATTAATGGGCCCGCCTTTCATCCCTTTTGACGGCCGTTCTTGTCCTCTTTCTTTTTGACACCTGTCCTTGCACTTCATTCTCTGCTGTGTGTCGCACCCTGACCTCCACGTGTCTATTTTTAAAGTAATTTCCGTTTCTTCTTCCTTCAGCCATTTTCCTGAAGTTTTTTATGTGTCCACTTGTCACTGATTCTATGGATCGTGTAACTTTAGTAGGCTGTGTTGAGCTGTGACAGGCTGTGTCATACTGATAGCTGTGATATGTGATAGGCTGTGATGGCTGTGGTACTGTGATAATGCATAGGCTGTGTCACGTCGTGATGGGCTGTGGGGCTGTGTCACGTCGTGATGGCTGTCTGTGTGATGGATAGGCATAGGCTGTGTCACGTTTGTTTTGCCACCCTGGTCATATATGCTGGGCCTAGCGACAAGTGTTCCATACTCCGTTCGTAACACTGGTGCAGCCGTGACTGCTCTTGCGGTTCAATGCAAATCATGCTGCAGGGGTTTGTCATGGATACCACTGTACCCCTTCAACTTATTTGCATTGACTCTTCCCAGCATTTCTTTGTTAATGGTTTGTAACATGGCGGTGTTGTTATCATACATCTTTTGTATGACATAAGGTCCTTTCCATGGTGATTTAAGCTTAGAAGCTTGAATCTTTCCTTTCTTCTGCAACCATAGAACCAAATCCCCCGTCTTAAAAGTCTTTAACTTGCCTTCATCAAACTGTTCCTTTCGCTTCATCTGAATTCTGGTCATATTATCAGCTGCATCAGCACGTACTTCTTCCACATGGTATAATTCATGTTTCCTGACCTTGATGGAGTCTTGCAATTCCATTCTTTTTCCCCACTCCGTTCTCATGGTAGGTAACAGGAATTCCACTGGAAGTAAGGCTTCCATACCATAACTAATTGGAATGGTGTATACTTAGTGGTGACTTTATATGAAGTCCTGTATGACCACAAAGCTGTCAGCAGCTTTGTATCCCAATCCGTTCTGTTTGCATTGACTATCTTAGCCAAGATAGTACATAGTATTTTGTTGGTAGCCTCTGCCTGCCATTACCCTGTGGGTAATATGTTGTACTCTTTCTATGCACAATCATAAACTCTTTAGTCAATAACTCAATGGTCTCATTCATGAAGTGACTTCCTTGATCACTGATAAATTCTAAGGGACATCCAAATCGTGTAAGTATGTTCTCGTACAGGAACCTTGCTGTGGACTTGGCTGTGTTGTCCCAAAGCTTTAGCTTCCACCCACTTTGTAGTATAATCAGTGGCTGTAATTATGTACCTGTTTCGTGTATTCTTGGATGGTGGATTAATTGGTCCAACAAAGTCTAGTCCCCATTTCTGAAATGGTTCCGTAGGCATTGTAGGATGCAAGGCCATTCTTCCAGATCTCTGCAAAGGTCCTAGCCTCTGACATTCATCACACTTCTGACAATACTCATGTACATCTTTGAACAAAGTAGGCCACCAGTATCCTGCGAGTAGTATCTTTCTACTGGTAGTCTCTCTCCAAAATGACCTCCAGCCACTCCTTTATGAACTTCCTCCAAGACTTTATTTACTTCATGGTGGTACAAGCATCGTTTTAGTACTCCATCAGGTCCTAACTTATACATTCTGCTTCCTACCATAGTATAAGGTAAAGCTTTGATAGCAATTCTCTTCCTCTGCTCCTTACCATAACTAGGTGGGCACTGACCATGAGCAAGGTAGTATCTGATTGGCCACTGCCAATCTAACCATTCATCTGCACTTCCTTGCACCTCCATTACAAATAAACTCGCATCAGGTAACTGATCGTCCACTCCTGTGGCGGCCTCTCCTGTTGTTAGTCGTGACAAATGATCTGCCACAAGATGCAAAACGGCCAGGCTTGTAAATAACCTCGAACTCAAACTCATGCAAGATTATTAACCACCTCGCTATCCTTCCACTTATCAAAGGTTTGTTCACCAGATATATCAGAGCCTGGTGATCCACATAAAACATAAACTTTCTTCCCAATAGGTAATGCCTGAATTTCTTGACTGCATAAATCATTGCCAATGCTTCTCTTTCCGTTGTGCTATAGTTCCTCTCAGCACTGTTCATCAACCGGCTAGCATAGTACAGGTGAATCTATATTCCCTGTAACATTCTGGGCTAACACCGCTCCCAACGCTTCTCCTGATGCATCGCAGTGAACATGAAATACTACATGCCAGTGAGGGTTAATCAGCACAGGTGTAGTTGTTACTACTGACAGTGTAAGTTCCTCAAACGCCTGTTGACATTCAGCTGTCCAGGCAAACACTGCATCTTTCTTCAGAAGCTTGCTCAATGGTGCTGCTATTTGTGCATACCTTTTGACAAATCTTCTGTAATAACTGGTTTGCCCAAGGAATCTCCTTAAACTCTTAACATTCACTGGTGGTGGAGAGACTTTAATGGACTCTGTCTTCCTGGGATCCACAAGAAGTCCCTTCTTACACACAATGTGTCCCAGAAGCACCCCTGAGTTCACACAGAAAGTACACTTCTCTGGATTCAAGCCCAGACCTCTCATCCTGCATCTGGCCAGGCATAACTCCAATTTATGCAAGTGCTCATTCTTAGAGCTGTACACTGAAATCATCCAAGAAACCTGCATGAAATCATCCAGATACTCATGAAAAGATTCACTTATCACTCTCTGAAAGGTCGCTGGTGCATTACAAAGTCCAAAGGGCATGACTTTGTATGCATAAGCCCCCCAGTCTGTGATGAAAGCTGTTTTCCCTTGGTCTTCTTCTGCCACTTGCACTTGATTATAACCACTGAAGCCATCCATGAATGAGTACATCTCATGGCCTGCCACAGTGTCTAATACTGCTTCTGTGAATGGCAAAGGGAAAGGATTTTCTTCGTACAAGCATTCAGCTTCTTATAGTTCACACATACTCTTAGTTTGCCATTCTTCTTGGGAACTATAACAATGGGTGACAACCAAGTTGTATACTCTATTGGGTATATAAACTTAGCCTCAGCCAACTTCTTTATCTCTTCTCCAACCTTCTGTGCGTAGTTGGGATTCATTCTATACCTCGCCTGCTTGATTGGTACTGACCCTGGTTCCAGTTCAATCTTATGCTGACAGACTTCAGGTGGTATCCCTTTTAGATCCTCATAGCTCCAAGCAAATACATCTCTGTATTTGATGAACAAGCTTTTAGCTTCTTCGAAGAATTCCGGCTCCAAATCAGCTCCTACTTTCACCATCCTCTCGGTTCCTCCTGAGTTCCCACATTTACTTCTCTCACCTGCTCATCAGCTGTGATTGTCCAACCAGTCACCACTTCATCCTGTAAGCTCACAGTGGCTGGTTCTTCTAGGATTTCTATTCTCCTCCTTTTCTTCATAGAAATGTGGTGGGTAACTGCTGGTTTCCTCTTCAATTGGTGTTGCTGTCACTACACCACAGCAGATACCTCTTAAACAACTTAGGCTTTCCAGCCGCATCTCTGCAACCTGCTCCCACTCTGGGTGTGCAGCAAGGTAGCTTCCTGCTCCTCATCCAGTCCTCCTCTCCAGTCATACTCTCTGACTCCTCGAGGTCTTCTTGTAGCAGGTAATCTACTAGATTTCTTTGTGGTAATTTGTATCTCGTGCATCCCATTATGCACAGTTAGTAACTGAGAATTCCAGTCATGGAATACCCTGGCCTGTTTCAGCCACGGACGTCCCAATAATAAGGAGTAAGCCTCCATGACTTCATCCATTTTTAATACAGTTACTGTGATCATAAAGATCATTTTCTGTATCTGTATCTTAACTCCTCTTAAATCCCAATGGCTGTACACTTCTTTGATCTGCCATTGTTACTGTAAATGGGGCTGGTTTCATGTTACTTAGACCAAGCTTCTTCCTTAATTGGTCTGTCATGATATTTACTCCAGAACCACCATCTATCAGTACATCAGTTAGTTCTGTGCTTCCAATTCTCAATTGGATTACTGGCATAGAATCATCAAAGTCCATGACTGGTTCTCGCCCTTCCGGCTTCACATTATAACTGGTCACCTTGCTGTTCAGGTCTGTGTTTCCTGTCTCTTGGGCAATTCGATTGATTGCCTGATACAGCCTGTGCCTACAATAAGGTGCCACAGCTAATAGCTGTCCAATGGTAATTTCTGCTTTGGTCTGACATATTACTTCAGCCAAAGTCTCTTCATTACTTTGCATGTCTGCATCTTTTTTTTTTTCCTTTCTTCCTCACTCCCTTCTTTTTCTCCATCCGAATCAGAGGAATCTGCCACAGGAATATCAGTACTCTTTTGCATTTCCCTTATAGTATCTGCCACTTCCTTGTGCAGTTCCTTCTCATCTTCCAAGTCTCTTCATCTTCAGGCATATCATTGCCACTTCCATTCTCATCTTCTTCCTCTTCTACTGGAGGTATTAGTTTGGCTTTACTTCTTGTTACTATCATTGTACTTACTTCTGGTACAAACATGGCCTAACCATGTGAGCTGCCACCACTGGGCCCTCATTCACAGGAGCTCTCATCTCATTCTGGTGTCTTATCCAGAATGAACAGGCTGCCTTGCGATGTCCTGGCTGATTACAATAGTAACATAGCTCTTCACCATTGGGTCCTCGCCCTTGGTCTGTTCTTGGATTATTTCTATAATCCTGATTCCCGGGCTGGTAATTCCCCCTTGGATTACCCTGATAGTTGCCTCTGGAATTTCCTTGGTAATTCCCTCTTGAATTACCTCTCCCTTCCATGCCATTGTTATAACCACCAGACCTACCATAGTGGTCCTGATCATTGTTTCTTCTTGGCTGGGGCTGCACCTGATGCACCCTTACTTGCCTAGGTTCTCTTGCAGCTGTCCTTCTGTTGTAGTAACAATTCTCAGTAGAATGGTTATCCATTTTACAGATAGTACAGTGTTTCTCCTTCATGTGGCATTCTGTGGTGGTATGGCCTTCATTCTGGCACTTTGCACACCATACACCCTTCCTCCAATGTGTTGCAGCCTCTGTGGCATACTTCTTCAAGATTTCTTCCAATTTTTTTTTCATAGTTATCCCTCTTCAACTTCTCCTTTCTCTTACTCTTTCTTTTTTTCTTGCTCTTCTTCTTCATCTGACTCATCCTCAGAGTCCTCATCTCTTCTTTTTTCTCTCTCCTGAGCATTCCCAATTGCTCAATTCTGTTCGCAGTTTCAAATGCCTCCTCCACTGTATTATGGGGTAACATATCCACTTTCTTTTGCAACTCTGGTCTTAATCCACTCACAAACCAAGTCTTCTGTAAACCGGGCGCTGGTACTGCAGCCAGCTTTTTCATCATCAATTCCATCTTCTCCATATACTCTTCAACAGTTTCATGCTTCTTCTGCTTCAGCTGTTGTAAACTTCCATACACTTCATCCTCAGTTTTACTTGTCCTGAACCTATTTCGAAATGCTGTATTCAAGCCATTCCAGGTTAGGAAATGATTATCAGGGAATCTTGCATACCATTCACTTGCTTTCTTGATAAGTGAACAAGGAAACAGTCTCATCTTGGCATCATCGCCATTCTCATTGTTCACTATACACATGTGCTCAAATTGGCTAATGTGTACATCGGGATCCCCTTTCCTGAATATATTGGAAAGGGTGGTTTTGCCCGTGTTGGTTGTAACGCCATCTGTGGCCCTACCTTCTGCCCACTGACAGGTGCTGGCACCCTTGCTGGTGCTGGTCCTTCTGGACCTGTTGTTTTTGTGGTGGATCTTCCACCAAGTGGTGGCCCTTGAGCACTCCTTGCTTCTGGCCCACGATATTCACAGTATTCCCAGCTTCAGTTGCACTACTTCCCACACTCCCTGTCCCCCCAGAGCCAGATCCAGGCAGCCCCCTGATCCCCCTGAGCCGACACCTTCGTTGGCCTGTGATCCAAGTGCTCCACTTGATCCAGGTCCAACGGGTTGGGATGTCCTGGTTGTAGTCTCAACCTCAGCTGTTGGGTCTACTTCTTCTTCATATTCTTCCTCTTCTAATTTCTTCTCTCTGTTTTCATCCTCCAAGTTCTGGGTTTTCTTCTTCACTCATGTAACTCAACTGTAATGGTGTTGGAGAGTCTGAACTCTCCGTTGGCTCTGCCACATCCTCTTCTCCTTCTTCATCTTCTGCTTCAGAAACTGGAGTTCCTGCTTTTGGTGTTCCATGCCAACTCTTATCAAAGATTTCTGTCAAGTCTTTTATCCAAGGATGTACCTCAGATCTTTCACCTCGTGATTGATCTTCTTCCTGTACCAATTCCCTTAATCTTTCTTGCAAAGAAACAGAAGGAGTGGCATCCAACTCTAGTTCTTCCGGTATAGGTGATGCACTTTTTGATCTTGATGGTGTGAGAGGTCCAGATGATTCCCCTATGTCTATTCCTCTCTCCCAAAGATATGGATAATTAGCTTTCAGATAGCTTTCTCTTTTTGAATATCTCTGTCGTCTAGCTTCTCTTTCATCACTCATGTCCCATGTCTTTCATTTCTTTTAATGTGGCAATAACCAAAACTCTCTTCTGTAATATCTCTCGTATATGCCTGGGTTTCTTTCAAGCTTCAATGCACCCTTGGCTATACTTGAAGTCTCCGTTACCATATAACCATATGGCAAACAAGTCTGAAAAGCTGTTCTTGGTGTGAGTTTGATCCACAAAATATCCTTTGGAATCCAATTCTTTACCAGTACAAGCTCTTCATGCATATGAGTATAAACATTCACCTTTCTTTCTTCCCAGCCTTCAAACTCTACTCGTTTAATGGATAGCAACGCTATCACATAAACCAATGTTGGTAACCAACGTGCTCTTCCTCTACAGGCTACCTGATAAATCTTTATCACTCCTTTCTCCAGACCCCATTCTGGATCAGCATCATGCACTCGTTTAAGAATATTTTCTTTACATCCGTCTGGCAATTCCAAGAACCTTTGAAAGAATTGTTTGGACAATCTTTCTTCCTTCGTTCCACAGGGAATTTGATTCACTTCAAATTCTTTAATGGTCCAACCACCATGATCCCACCAGATGCCTGTCACATCTGGTTGTTCATGTCCCAGGTCCCCAGTATGGTCGCCAAATGTCGCGCGGCTTTTACTCACCCATCCCTTCGCTATCCGAGGCGGAAACTCCAAGATAGAAGAGTTGGAAATCTCTAAGTACTCAGCCCGCGCAGAACAATCAGTCATGACCTACAGCTAGTGTATCATGGGGGTGTTTCCTATTTGTTTCCCTTTCCGCATTCATCTTAGCTACCTTACCATTGATAATTAAGTATCAGTTTGCTTCATCAATCTATCGGTTTCCTTCACTCATCCATTCAATCCACAGCTTCACTCAGATCTCTCTACACAGTGTGATTGTATCGTATAAGTATCAGATTATGATTTATCAGGTATCAGGCCGAAGCCATTATGTCTCTAATCTGCTCTCCAATATCACTACAGCTTTGCATATAACAAGCATCTACTAATCCTCTTTTCTCCTTCATCGTGCTCTCCATCTCTTGCCTATCTCCGCTCCTGCCTGACTCCCAAGTCCTCCTCCGAATAATCTCCCCTTCATTCCCGTTTCTCCCTTTATCCTCCTATCCGCGGTTCTAACCGTTTCCCTCTCTAACCGTCGTCTGTGAACTAACATGTTCCCTTCACAGGTGTTGTTCCCACAGTCGTTCCCTGTCCTACTCTTCGTTCCCTATTATCGTGACAGCTGTGTCAAGCGTGACGGGCTGTGTGGGCTGTGTCTGCTGTAACGACTGTGACGGGCTGTGTTGGCTGTGTGGGCTGTGACGACTGTGACGGCTGTGTGGGCTGTGTGGGCTGTGTGGTCTGTGACGACTGTGACGGGCTGTGTCGGCTGTGTGGCCTGTGTGGGCTGTGACGACTGTGACGGGCTATGTCGGCTGTGACGACTGTGTAACCCCCCTCTACAGTGCGCTGCTGTCACCCCTAAGGCTCCTGTTGGTCTCAGTCTGTGCAAAATTAAGGGTACCCTACAGATCCCGTATAAGTGTCTAAGTCCCCTACAGTCCTCTAACAGTCCTTGATAAAGATTCTATAGAAATTTGCAAAACCCAGAAAACAATGTACATCTCGGACCGAAGTTGGTTTAATCCACTCGATGATGGTTTGTATTTTCTTCTGATCCATAAAGACGTCTTTGTCGAAAATAATATATCCCAGAAATTCGACCTCAGATTGATGGAAAAGACATTTTTCCAACTTGGCATATAGTCCTCTTTCTCTTAATTTATCAAGGACAAGGCGTACATGGCGGCCATGTTCTTCTTCATTCTATGAAAATATCAAAATGTCGTCCAAATAGATGATTACAAAGTCATCCGAAAATTCTCGAAAGATGTCATTCATCATATGTTGGAAAATTGCTGGAGCATTTGTAAGACCGAAAGACATAACACTGTATTCAAAATGTCCATACCTTGTTCGAAAAGTTGTTTTTCATTCGTTTTAAAAAAAAAATCCGTACAAGGTTATAAGCTCTTCTCAAGTCAATTTTGGTGAAAATCTTCGCTCGTCCCAGCTGGTCGAGAAGCCCAGAAATCAGCGGCAACGGATAACGATTCTTAATTGTGACTTTGTTGAGACCGCGATAGTCTACACACATGCGTGATGACCCGTCCTTCTTTTTCACAAACAAGATAGGCGCCCCCGCAGGTGATTTTGAATGTGGGATGAAGTGCTTCGACAAATTTTCATCAATGTATTCACGTAATGCAGCCAACTCCGTCTGGGATAAGTTATAGATTGGGCCGAATAGTGGTTGGGCTCCTTCTTGTAACTCAATTGCACAGTCATAAGGTCGATGTTCTGGCAATATGTCTGCAATTTTCTTGTCGAAAACATCCTTGAAATCTTGATATTGAGCGGGTAATGTTGAAGTACCTTTGTCTGTTGTGGTCTTGATCGGAGTCGCATAAAGTGCAAATGCCGCATCCTTTTTGGTAGCTCTCATGAAAGCTCTAGCTCCAAGGAACATGGATTGAATACCTTTGATATTTCTACATTTTTGTCTTGCAAAAATTTTTCGCGATCGCCAGTCGATGTCAGGATTGTGAAGTACGAACCAGGGAAGTCCAAGGATCACAGAATTCGTTGGAGACTAGATGACGTTAAAAACAATATGTGATGCTTGATCTTTAAGCATCATTTCAAGTGGTCGAGTTTCATGGTCCACATTTCCTGATGCTAACGGTCGTCCATCGATGACTTCAACGGGGGCCAAAAGTTTATTCTTTACGAGCGTTAAATTGTGTTGTTTCGCAAAGTTTTTGTCCATAAAACAAGCTGAAGCGCCTGAGTCCAAAAGTGCTTCTACAGAAATATCTCGATTTTGCACTCTGATTTTTACCGGAACTGTGAAGCAAGGTGCAGGGTCTGGAGGTAGAAAGAGACCTTTTTTCGGTGAGGAATTTGTGAACCGCATGGTCCCTACTGTGACTGGACATCTTCGTTTTCCGACCTCCTCGTATCGAACACTTGAGTTGCGCCCCGAGCTTTGAATCTTCTCTTGTTGGGGCAGTTTAATGCTATGTGATCTTCTTCTCCGCAACAGAGGCATACTCCATTCGAGCGTCGTCTTTGTTTTTCTTGTGGCATCAATGGCTTGAATCGGACAGCATCAATCTGCATAGGATCACTACCGGATGTCTGATGGATCGTTGTGTTTGGTGCCGTAGTAGCAGTGGCATGATGCGTCGTTGACCATCCAGATCGCTTCTCTTGACGTCTTTCGAACAAACGATTATCGCATGCAATGACTTGGGTGATGAATTCACTCAGTGTGCTCACGTTTGGCATTGTCAGCAAAAAATCTTTTACATCCTCTTTTAGCCCACAACGAAACTGACTAATGAGACTCTTCTCATTCCAGTCGAGGTCGCACGCAAATTGTCAAAATTCAGGAGCATAAACGGAAGCAAGACGTGCTCCTTGTCGAAGATTTCGCATCTTTGTCTCTGCAACTCTCTCTCTATCATTCTCTCCAAACGTTGCAGTGAACTCGAACATGAATGCTTCAAAACTATATAGTAAATGTGTTAACAGCTGGTTTATGACTTAGGCAAAACAGGCTAACAGCACTACTGCCCATTTCCTAAGGCATGCAACAGAGGTTGTCCGACGGTATGCTTTCATAAACGATTACAAAGTAATAAGTTTAAGGATAGCTAAACAATGAACATCGTATGAATTCATTTCCCTGGAGGCTGCTTAATCCTATTCATTAAGCCCAACTTACATTATTTTTGGCCGGAAAGATCTTAATCGAAAAGACTGAAGTCGGTTCATTCATACAAACAATTGATAATCAAGGCAAAACTGAGATGATACACATTCTCACCATCTCGCGGTCTCTCATAATACACACTCTCTCCATCTCACATTCACTCTACACAGAGATACTTCGAATAGCATGGCTTTACTTCAGAGTTCGTCACATCATCACAGAAGTACACACTGAATCACTCTGAGTCCCTGAATACACACTGATCACTGATACTCATATTGCTCTCCCTCTAAGTTGCGTGTAGCCATTTTATACTATGCTCGAAAGAGCCGTTACAGTCTGCGGTCGTTAATGACCGTTTGCCTAACTGCCTACGCAACCTAAAAAGTTTGCTAAAAAAGTGGCTCGTTGCAGTGGTTGTGAGCCATAGTGGTAAATGGTCCACTACTCCCTCTATTGGTTAAAGCCGATGCTAATGTGGCCGTGTGATATCGTGGTTCACGGCCCACGGTTACTACACTACCCACTACTGCTCCCGTGGTAATGTACCCTTGTCCCGCCATTTGCTAAGTACCGCGTACTTAGCCGTCTCTGCCTGTGGCCAGGTAGTGTACGTCCATCACTACCCGGTATGTCTCGTTGTGACCCTCGTTGTCTGTCCCTCGTAGCATAGCCGTTATCATTTATCCCCCCCCCTCTTTTGAAATTGTGTCCGCACAATTTCGTCAGTTCCTGTGCTTGTTGTATCTCTTGGGGATGTAAGGTGGTGGCATGCCTGTCTGCGGTGTAGGAAGTGCGTCCCAGGATTGTCGTGGTGGCAGCTTCTTGTTCCTGTTGTCGTCACTGTCTGGTTGCTCCTCTGGTTCGTGAGTAGGCCAGCTTTCATCATCAGGGTGTTCTGCTATTCCGTCCCCACGTACCATGTCGATTTTGGTGGTCAAGGTTTCTCGGTAGGTTTGCAGCTCCTCTTTGGTCCAGGGTATAATGTGTTTAGTTGCCCTGCTGCCCATTAACCAGTTAACAGCTTGGATCCCTGTTTGAAAGGGTGGTCCCTGTCCAAGACCAATGGTGAAAAATGGTCCTTCGCCTGGCGCCATGCTTCAGCATACAATGGTCTGTTCATATATGCTGAAATGCCTGCGACTCTCTCTGGTGGCTGGAATTTGGGTAATTCCCAGTGAGTATCTTTTTCAATACTCTCATAGCGCTGCCAACTTCCCCTCATTGTCACGAACATTCGGTACAAGTAACTGCTTATATAAAAACTTGGGCATCCCATTACAATGGTTACTGCCGGGGTAGGATTAATCCTCAATTGCCCCACTGCCCACATGTAAGCTACCAGCTCCTTGTATTCCAGGGGAGCCTGGCGCTATAATTGAACCAATTCTGCCCCTGACCATGTCTCCTCCTTAGCCAGTGGCCTCATCCTATATCTCAGAGGGATAAGAGTTTGATTGAGCAGATGCAATTGACCCAATGATCTGCAGGGGGTTAAGGTTTTGAAGACCTTCTCCAGTATCTCTGGGATTTGGTGGGCTGGGACTACCATCATTTTAAAGTATTCCTCTGAATACTTTAGCCACTCCCCATCTTGCTTGCATGGCATGATTTGGAAATCATCCACTGCTACCGAAGTTGATGCTACCAGTACACTTGGTAGTGTTACAGGGTTTACCTCTTGAGTAGATGGCCCTGCTGTGGCCTGTACCAGTGTCTGTTGATTTGGTGGTGGTTGTGTTGCTGGTGGTGTTTGTGATGGTGTTGTTGTTGTTGTTGATTGTATTGGTGTTTCTCGTTCGTGGTCTTGCTCCTCTTGATCATCTTCGTCGATGAGCTCCTCTTGTTCTGGAATTGGTGGCAGGAACTCCTCATGAATGTCTGTCACCAACTTCGCCAATTGACATTTCATCTGCCTCACCATTGCCCTATTGAGTTTCTTCATCTCCAGTTCACTCCCTTCATTCAACCAGGCTCTAGCTAAGGCTACGTTTGCTGCATCCAGCCCTGCTTGCAATGTCAGCTTCTTCAGCTGCTGCTTCCATTCTTGTTCATTGCCCATGGCAATGTCTCTTTCTGTGGTGGCTGTAAACAGCCTGCTCTCAGCATTCTCCCTTTCCCTCAACAATGTAGTGTTGATGTTGAGCCACTTGGTTCCCTGATCTCTGGCAGTCCTCAGCTGCCCCTTGAGTGTCTCCACCTGCTGCTTAAACGTCTACACCTGTCCTGTGAGTGTTTCCACCTCTGTCTCTGTTTTCCGAGATCTCTCTCGCTTTGCATTGAGGTCGGCTTGGACATGGCGTATTTTGTCTCTCTGTCTTTCCCACTTCTGCTCCCACTCATCTCTGCGTTGTGCCAAAGTGTTGTATTGGCGAAGTAAGGTCGTCTTTTGATCTTCCAACGCTGCAATTGTAACCTCATGGTTACATACTGTTATTGCAATTGTCAATTCCCTCTGGTGCTTTTATTTGATGTGGTATAAGATCATGCTCATGTTTTCCGGGCTGATGTAATCCTTGGCCCTATCCATACAAGCTATCAGTTGACCCAATGCTTGTATTGCCTGTAGAATGACATTCTGTGGCATTTCCTCCAACCCTGTGTCCCATGTTGTTGTATCTAGAACTTGTTGTGCTAGTAGTAATTCCAAATTGGAATTTCTGTCTTGCTGCTGCTGATTCGATGTCTCTTGCACCACCTTAGTTGCTGACTGGGTGCTTCTTGCACCATCTGCTGTTGCTGCTGACTGGGTGCCTCTTGCACTATTTGCTATTGTTGTGTCACTATGTCTCCCTCCTCTGTTCCTGGTTGTGTGGCCTCTGTGTGTGCTGTTTGCTGGGCTTTGGTGTTGCCATGGCTAATTTCCATGGGTGTTGCTTCGTTGGTCTGTAGTTGGTTCCCTCCTTCTGGCTGTTGATTCTTCCCTTCTCTCTGCACTGGGGAATCAGCCGTCGAGTTGATGATGTCCTCTGCTGCTGCACTTGTGGTTGCTTCGTTGATCCGGGCTCTCTTTACAAGTCCGTCCTCTTATTCTTCTTGACTTGCTGCCGTCTCACTTCCTTCTTCCTCCATCGTATCTACCCTTTGCGTAATCCCCAAAGTCGCTTGCTCTTCGGGCGTTATGTGTATAGTGTGTCGAATCATCTGGAGTAACAATGGAGTCGCCATGGTGACAGTTGCTTCCTTCTTCTTCTTTGTCAATCGGGTCAATTCTTGGGTTAACTTCTTCAATAAGAAGCTTGCCCAATTCATGATTTGCCCATTGAGGCAAACCAATACTTGATCGATTAGCTCCTTGGTACAATAGCTGTGGTTTTGCCTGAGGAAAAGCAACGTGCTAAGTACCGGGGCTATCCTCCTAAAGCCGGGGCTTTTGCTGTGACTGCATGTGTAGCCCTAATATGCTTGGTTGAGATTCTCACACAAATCTGCAAGTACAAACCTTGGAGGTTTGCCGTTGTGCGCCAGTACGTCCAGACTGGGAAGGTGAAACACTTCCACCAAGTACTTCTCCGTCAGCAGGATGTGTGTGTCGCGGACATTTGTGCTCTGAGTGCTGGTGTTGTAATTCTCCAAGAACTCCCTGCACAGCTCGTCGTGCTTCATGTTCCAGTCCAGCGTGGTGATGAAGTATCGCAGGCCAAGACTGTCCAATGTCTCCTGTGTCTCTGTGTCCTGCTCAATCTTCCGCAATGCCGGGCTGATTTTGAAATTCACTTGCGCATAAGAACTTGGTGCCTTCCGCTTGGTGACTGCCAATTCTCTTAGTCTTGCGGTTGCTGTAAGAAATTGGAGTACCAATTCCTGTATCACAAGCAGTATGAAGCACACTGGAAGTTGTGTATACAACAATTTCCAGTTTGCGGAAGAGAAGGTGAGGAGTTCGCTTCTGGGTTTAAGTAGGGATTCTCCTCTGTAGGCTTCTCCTCTAACTTCTCTTGAGGTTCTCGTGGAGGTAATTCTGTCCCGCTGGTTGCCTAGGTTTAAAGCGTAGTTAGCTTTAATTGTTGGGCCCAGGCTTACCAAGAAGCATTTAGCTTCTGGTAACGGTTTTGAGAAAACTTCATCCCTTTTGCGCCTGATTTTCTTCCGTTGGCTTTTTCTTCGTGATTTGTTTTGGATTAAACCGATGGTCGTTGATGATTGTCCAGTTTCGGTCAGTTTATGTTCATCCCTCTGGGATGTATTCATCCACTTTGGTACGTGGTCTGTCTTTAGATGGGCGGCGTGGGCGCAATACTTGCATGGCTTTGCCCTTATCATTCACCGTCTTTTGGCAATCCGTTGGATTGCGCCGTCGTTCTGCCTCCGTGTTATGATCGAAGGGTAGTGGTGTATGATTACTTCGGTCAGTGGGGTGATCTGGAGCGTACATCTCGGAGTTTAACACAAGCAGTGACTCGTTGGCTGCTTCGTATTCGTTTCACGGTTCTGTAGGGCATCTGTGCTGGCCACGGTTCACCATACGGTATACGGGGTGGTAATGTTGTCCTCTAGATGAATGGTGGTCTAGCCATCGTGGTGCCCTGAATTCGTGTTGCCACATGCTGATTCACCGTGTCGTGATGAATGTAGTAGGCACTGGCGGTTTCACGCTCCTCATCTTCAGTTTGATCTTCCTTGTTGGCGTATATGTCATGTATAAGGGCTTTGTCATGTATTCCTTGGTAGCCTTTTAACTTGTTAATATTAATTTGTCCCACGAATTCTTGTTCCAAGGCTTGCAAATCCACAGTTCCATTGTCATGTACCTTTTTGATTTGAAATGGTCCCATCCATGGCATTTTCAATTTTCCGCCCAGTTCGATCTTCTTGATTTTTGGTAACCACAAAACAATGTCCCCGTCTTGGAAAGATTTCTCTTTCCCTTCAGATATTTTTTTTCTTCGTTGTTCTTGAATCCGTGCCATGTTATCTGCGGCATCTGCCCAAACTTCTTCCAGATGGAATAACTCATATTCCCTGACTCGTAGAGATTCTTCTAAACCCCATCGTACATGGGTTCCGGTTCGTAGTGTGGGTATCATACATTCAATGGGTAATAGTGCCTCTGCTCCATACACCAGTTGAAATGGTGTATGTTTCGTGGTTACCTTGTATGATGTCCTGAATGCCCATAGTGTTGTGTTCAATTTGGTGTCCCAATCTATTCGATTGGCATTTACTATCTTGGTTAAGATAGTGCATAATATCTTGTTGGTAGATTCGGCCTGGCCATTTCCTTAGGGATAGTAAGCAGTACTTTTGTGATGTACGATCATGAACTCCTTCGTCAAGCATTTTATGGCATCATTTATAAAATGTGATCCTTGATCACTGACGAATTCCAGTGGGCAACCAAATCGTGTGATGATGTTTTCATATAAGAATTTGGCTGTCGATCTGGCAGTGTTGTCTCTTAGTGCCTTGGCCTCTACCCATTTGGTAGTGTAGTCAGTGGCTGTGAGGATGTATTGGTTTTGTGTGTACCTTGCTGGAGGTTTATTGGGTCCCACGAAGTCTAGCCCCCACCGCTGAAATGGTTCTGTTGGTCGTATTGGGTGCAGAGTACCCTTCCCAGTTCGTTCTACTGATCCCATCCTCTGGCCAACATCACACTGTTGGCAGTGTTCATAAGTATCTCCAAATACAATAGGCCACCAATAACCTGCTAATAATATCTTATTTGCTGTCAGGTCCGAACTGAAGTGTCCTCCTGCAATTCCTTCGTGTAGTTCTTGCATTACGGTTTTGGCTTGCTCTTTGTTTATACATCTTCTCACTATGGAGTCAATTCCTCTTTTGTACAGAATCCCCTTGATTACTGTGTATGGCTTGCTTTTCATTGAAAGCTTCCTCTTGTCATCTTTGGTGTAATCTTTAGGAAATTTCCTCGTGTTCAGATAGTATTTGATTGACCATTGTCAATCATCTTGATCTTGATCCTGAATGTCTTCTGATTCTTCTTTGGTGACTGTATAAGCTCCAATACTGATATTGGCCAATTCTTGATTGTTTGTTTCTTCGTTTTCCTTGTCATCTTCTTCTTCTGGATCTGGCTCTTCCTCAATAATAAGTCCTTCATCAAGAGGTTCATCTTCATCTGATGAATCCTCTTCTTCATCAGTGTCATCCATGAGTTTAAGAGCATCTGGAAGGTCGTAGTCTCCTTGGGTGTTCACCATGTGACATCCTACTGTTGTGGTATGCTTGACCACTAGTTGCCCAATAGGTTCCAACTGTGGATGTGCTGCATATACTGTGGCTTCTTCTTCATCCGACAGTCCACTAGACCAATCATACTCTTTTACTATGCAAGGTCGTTTCTCTCGTGGAATAGTACCTCGTTGCTTCGTAGTGATGGTGACTTGTTCTGATCTTTTTTTGATCGTGAGAGTCTAACTTCCCCAATCGTGGTGTGATTGGGCTTGTGTTAACCATGGTCGGCCAAGTAGTAGCGAATATCCTTCTACCACGTCCTCCATTCTGAGAATGGTTACTGATACTTCGTATACCAGTCCTGCTACTTCCATTGCAAGTCGTCTGATGATACCCAATGGTTGCACTTTTCGTTGATCAACCATTCGTACTGTGAATGGAGCAGGTTCCATGTGCCCCAATCCTAGTGACTTCTTTCATCTTCTCTGTCATGATATTCACTCCGGATCCCCCATCGATGAGTACATCCGTTACCATCTTCCGTCCAATACGTACTTGTATTACGGGTATTGCTTTGTCGGAGGTTTACTATTTCATGAGCAGAAACCATGAGCCATGAGCCATGAGCCGCATGAGCCGCATGAGCGGTGAGCCGAAGTCTAAGACACGCGGATTTCATGAGCGGACTCCTCCAAATTTGGAAATGCGGCAGATTAAACAAGTATTAAAATAATAGTTTTATATTTGACCTTGCCGTTTTTGGAAGTTACGGATCCTGTAATGCGGCAAAGATATGTCGTCAGTAACAACTCCGCTCATGGTTTTTTAGATCCGCTCATGGAAATGAGTGACCGTGCAACGAGAAATCCAGTATACCACGGCAAAAGGATGTCGCATACTGGCCTGTATAGAGTATTCCGCGGTTTTACATGCCTTAACATTGGAATGAAGCTGACCCTTTTGCCGCGACTGAACCAATAGAGTCTGCACAATTCTGTCATCTTCCAGTATTCGGCGGGAAAGTTTTGCAAGTGAACTAGGAAATGCGGTGCCGCATTAGGGTTCGCACGTACGAAATTTCTGGGCAGTTTGGTGTTGGTGAATGCCGCATCTACCAGTACCTACGACGTTACTTGGAAATGCGGTGCCGCATTTCCTTGCCGGGGGTCGAATGAGGAAAACAAAGTTTGGGAGAGCAGAAAAACAGGAACCCTCCAACACACAAAAATACATGCATGTGGAAACACGAGTGAATGACATAGTATTATCGACGTTCGAGCAAAACAGGTTACTGGTAGGCAAGACATAAGTCGGACCTTTCTGTGGCCAGAGTCAGAGCTACTTGCAGCATTACAGTTCTACTATCCGAAAAGGATGGGCGTACCATTGTGTTGGGACCGCAAGCCAAGGTCACTGGTCCCCTGGATCCATATTCAGAAGAGTGTGCACCTCTTGGGGGCTCAACCCTGGTGCATGTATGAAGTGATGAGTTGTGGAATTACATCGGAGTCTCTTTAGGTACACGTAGTACAGATGCTTGCAAGGGCAGTATGATGCCCCCTTGTTCGCCATGATCTGAAAGTCGGTGCAATTGCAGGTGGGTAATTCTGAAATGGTGATGGTGTACACCTCATTGCGAACAGCTGAGCCTGCCGTGGCCATCTGATACACACGCCCGAAGCCTGGTGGGGGCACTTCTATCAAGCTCTGGATTGTACAGTTCATCCGAAGTGCATTCCCCATCCTTGTCTCGTTCACTTTTGAGGGAGGTCGCCGCCTCTTCGGTTTCCCCCAACGGTGTGTAGGATGCTTAGAGCTGTCGGGTCCCATTGTTCTTGCTCTCACAGGGGTCGGTGGTGGAGGCTGTGGAAGCGGAAATGGTTGTCTAGGGACGTCAGTGCGCTGCACCATCCGAAATCCTGCGGCGGTAAGGGCGTCGGCCTCAACCTGACTCAGATCGCAACCTGGTTCCACCGGCCACACCGGGGGAGCCTCTGGCATTGTTTGTATGCCGTACTTGGGCTTTCCATACATGCAAGTCATAATGTCGTGCCTGCAGAACCAGAATTGGGTGGTTGTCGCCTCCGCAAACTTTGCATGGACAAATCTTCCTGTAAAAGTAAGAGCAGGGACAGCACCATCTGGATTCCTCCTTATCATCTCTAAACAACGTTGTCGTGTATCCACTCGAATTGCGGAACACCTGCCTCGAAATGACGGCTTTGTGCAAGCAATTCTCCACTGTGACGCAGACACAGTCGTCTCCACAATGGCTTGGCCATACTGCATAACAGGGGGCGGAATCTGGGGCAAGCGAGCGGTGGGAATTTCTCGCACGGAATCCCCGCTTGAAGGCGACGGCGATCTGGAATTTCTTGGGCTTCCACTGCTGGAAGACACATTGTGCGGCAACATGACGGGCCCTCGAGGTGCTGTCCGAATGTTCCTGTCGGATCTCCAGGAATCCTCTTCGCACCCGGGTTCCTCTTCAATCCTCCGCCTCACAAGGCAAGTACGGACGTCCCCCTCTAGGTGCTCACCTCTGCGGTGCAGAGGCGTCCCTTTGATCTTCTCTCGCAATGTTGTCGCCCATTTCAGTGGATTCTTCGACCTCGAAGCTGTTCGCACCAACAATTCCTCCCTGTCCGGCCCAAAGCCCCATTGTTTCCCGCTCAGGAACTTGTAGTACGTGGCTTGCTGCATGATTGCTCTATCGATGTCCTCCGTTGTGGCCGTCACTACGTCCACCAGATGTGCGGCAGAAGACGCTCGCCAGGAGGAGTGCACTGATTCTGCCATATTCGTGTTCGGCATGTCCGTGTCGGAATCCAAGCACCGCTCCTACAAGGACATAGACAATGGTGAGGAACCAATGGAAAGATCTGTAATAGAAAGACAATTGCACGAAAATGACTGCATTGAATCTGCTTCATTCGTCTGGGTAGGGGGGAAACGGCCTGGTCCGGTTCAGAAACAAGTTGAAGGATGGGCTGCTTCTTCTTCGTCTTTGTTGGAGAAGGGCTAGACCCCTACTGGCGATTCTCCATGACCTTTGAAGGCGAGTCGCTCTCTGGGGCTTTGAACTGCAAGGACTTGCCCTTGGAAGCCGCGTCCTTGAAACGCACAGGGCTAGGACCGGCAGGAAGACCCGTGCTCGTGGATCGGCTGGGTGTGCGTGCTGCAGCTAGCTCCACGGACTCTGCCTGCGGCTCTTCGGATTCCTGCGATCCCTCCAGCACGTCCACCTTTCACGATTCTCAATCTGAAAGGAAATACGGTACCGCATTTCCGTTCCCCCTTCACATACCTTAGTTGATGAACGGAAATGTCGTGCCACATTTCTGTTCGGAAAAGTATAGAGGTCTCAGCTGAACGGAAATGCGGCGCCGCATTTCCGGTCTGGAAAGTTTGAAGGTCTCACATGGATGGAAATGCGGCCCCGCATTTCCATCCCACAGCTCCAGGCCTCATATACAAAACGGAAATGCGGGAAATGCGGCGCCGCATTTCCGTTCTCGAATGTCGGAAGTTGCGACGCATTTCTGTTCCCGCTGTTGACGATTTTCAGTCCGAACGGAAATGCGGTACCACATTTCCGTTCTGTAGAGTATTAAGGTCTGACCCTGGCGGAAATGCGGTGCCGCATTTTTGTTCCAAAGCTCTATGCCTCACATACAAAAAGGAAATGCGGCGCCGCATTTCCGTTTTGGAATGTCGGAAGCTGCGACTCCGACGGAATTGCTGTACCGCATTTCAGTTCCGATGTTTCATGATTTTTCATAAGAACGAAAATGCGGTACCGCATTTCCATTCTGGAGAGTATGAAGGTCTCACCCGGGCGGAAATGCGGTGCCGCATTTCCGTTCTAGCTTGTGAGGGAGGTGCGACTCGGATGGAAATGCGCTGTCGCATTTCAGTTCCGATGGTTCACGATATACAGTCAGAACGGAAATGCGGTACCGCAATTCCGTTCTGGATAGTATGAATGTCTGAAGCGGTCGGAATTGCGCTGTCTCAAGCGATCGGAATTGCACTGAGCTCCATGCATCAGATACAAAACGGAAATGCGGCGCCGCATTTCCGTTCTGGAATGTCGGAAAGTGCCACTCGGACGGAAATGCGGTGCCGCATTTCTGTTCCCGTTGTTCATAATTCTCAATCAGAACGGAAATGCGGTACCGCATTTCCGTTCCACCTTCACATACCGTGCTTGCTAGATGGAAATGCGTTACCGCATTTCCGTTCTGGAGAGTATTAAGGTCTCACCCGGGCGGAAATGCGGTGCCGCATTTCCGTTCTGGAATGTCGGAAAGTGCGACTCGGACGGAAATGCAGTGCCGCATTTCTGTTCCCTTTGTTCATGATTCTCAATCAGAACGGAAATGCGGTACCGCATTTCCGTTCCACCTTCACATACCGTGCTTGCTGGATGGAAATGCGTTACCGCATTTCCGTTCTGGAGTGTGTAAAGGTTTCCCCCGGACGGAAACTCGGTGCCGCATTTCCGTCGCTCTGGTGCATGACCAAGATGCAATACGGACATGCGGCGCCGTATTTCCGTGCAGCAGCAATCGAAAGAATCACTCCGGACGGAAATCTGAAACCTCATTTCCGCATGCTGAACCTGAATGGGTTGCATTGTTCCGAAACAACAGAATTGCGACCAGTCTTGATGAGCACAACTAGGTTGTCTGACCGTTTTAACTAACAGTCCTGGCACTTGTCAGTGCGAACGCTCCTTTCTGTACCGAGAATACTGCTGGATCCACCCTCAGGAGAAACTGTCAGGAGATGTTATTTCGTCGCCGATTCGGCCATCATTGTCTAACTTACTGGCTATGGAATCACACCTCCCACCTTCATGCATGTAGCTTGAAACTATACTTTCCACTTCAATGTGCGACTTCCAATCGTCGATGGACTCCGCATGGTGCCTGTGAGCCTTCGTCTGTCGCTATACTGAACCTCGCACTTGCCAACTTGGTGCGGTGTGCGATGGCTCCGAATTCCTACGCTATAGTTTGCTGTCCTCCGCAACTTGGGAGAGCTTGGATCCCAAACGAGGGAGGACTTTGCAGAGTGACCGAAACTTACCTTTGTTCTAAATTCAAGCTCAAACCGGGCACAGTTTATTTGGAAGAAGAAAGGAAGGATGTTCCTGGACAGGTTGACGAGACCATTGTCGTGCTAGGTAACGACGGAGGTTGCGGAATCGAATGGCACGTACCCCCATCAGACACCATCCTGTACCGAGCTGTGGGAATGCCCATTCCCTTTCCGAATCAGTCGCTGTCCAGACCATCCACAAAGGAGTCCGGAAACCGATAGGCGGCCACTGCCAATAGAGAGGTATGCAACGATAATCATTCCCGACCTGGACCATCAAGACCCTCCATAGCTTCTCGTGTGGACGTATTCGACATTTCCGACGATAAAGATGAGTACATTGAGGTCCCCATGTCCTCCACACGGTCGTTCAAATCCGACATGGACGTCTTTGCAGGTGCTACGCATGTACTCTCGAGCATAATTCCAACCCGGTCCATTGTGCAGCTCCTACGGCAACATCACCTCGATTGTTCTCGCTCCGAGCTGGCTGCTCTCGACTATGCCAAATTTCCGGTCAGGAAGGTAACGTATCTGCCTCCCGAAGTCGATGGCAATGTCATCTTCGAGTTTCCACTTGTCACTTCCTCAAACAAAGCCTCAGGGATGTTAACAGACATGGATCGAAAGCATGACGGACACCCCTGGTGTGTGACGAAGACCAGTAGCACGAAAATTGCTGATGGTGTTCGTGTACGATACATCCTCTGTGCGGGGAAGCTGAGGTGCCTGAATCCCGCCTGCTTCCACTTTCTTTCCAAAGGAGGGCGGAGAAACGAGACGGATTGGACTGGCACAACGCATCATCCATTCATTGTCTCCAGCCAAGCTCCTGCGGGTACTTTCAAGTGCGCACATTGCAAAGAACCACCGACGTGCATGTCCATGTGCAGAGCCAAGCAATATTACGTTATCCATTTGCTCCCGGACTTTACTAGAGCTTGCATACACGTTGGGGTCCACTGCCACCCCTTGGCGAGAGGCAACATGCGTGAGGCTGTGCAGGAAGCACACGACATCATAAAAGAGGAGGTGAAATTGAGCCCCGGAGCCAGACCAAAGCAGATTCAGCTGAAGGCAGCCCACAAGATTGCTTTTCGTCTCGCACGTTTGTAGTCCGAATGTGCGGAATCACATCGTATCTTGCAAGCAGGAGTTCGGCCGGGGGTCGGACATGCACTCAATCCTGGAGGTGAAACGAATGACTGGATATGACTACATCCAAGGTAGCAGGTTTCCAGGGCAAGGCAGCGAATCCGATCGTTGTTACATTTTCAAAATGTCGACGTGTGGGCCTGGGAGTGGAGTCGACTTGGTCACTCGCATGACAACTGGAAACCTGTCGAATGCTTGGGTGATGTTTGATCACATCAAGCGAATTACAAACCATCAGTGGGTGACTATGGGTGCGCATGTTTATGACTATCACTCCAAGAGGCTCATGACGATTGCAATCTGCGAGATGAAAGGGGAGGACACACAGTCGGAGATGCATCTGTGGGAGGGCATAAACGAGCAGATGGCAAGGGCGGGATTGTCAGAGCCCAATTTCAGGGGATTCATGGCAGACAATGCTCAGGCCAACTGGGTAGCGGTGCGGCGTGTGTACGGTGAGGACCCCAATGTGCCAATGGAGGGGAAAGAGAGATCCTGTGGATTCCATTGGATGCAGAGTCTATCCCACTACACTACCAAATTTGTTGCTAGCTCATTCCAGGCTGAACACCGTGTCCTTTGTACGGCGTGGAAGGATGCACCCACATTAAATGACGCGGAGGTTAAGTTTGCTATCATCAAGGCTTGGTGGAACACGTCAGGTGCAGTGGAGACAACCAATCTGGGAGCCTTGCACAGGTTGCAGCAGACACCTTCACCTGCAAGAATGAGAAAGCACAAGGCAATCAGGGGGAGGGCGGAGGAGTCTCCTGCAAAACCGATTCCACAAGCTGAAGCCCAGTTCCTGCTTGATTTCCAACCTGCTGCAGCGAAGCCAATGGGATCAACCGGAGATCTGGTACCGGAGGAGGGTGCTGCCTCTCAACGTTCTCAGCAAGACCTGACCACAGTTGAGGAAGACCTGACCACTGAAGGCCCGGAGGAGGCCTCTGCAATTGCAGAATTGTCCGCAAAGATTCCCCAGAGTGCAGCTCCAGTTGGGGATGCTCAAGCTGCTCAGCCCCTACCGCCACCAGCAGAAATGTCTCCAGAGGAATTCCAAAGTGCAGCGGATACAATGTTGGAGGAGACACATAGTAGCATTGGCAGAGTTCTGGGCAGCAGGGTATTCCAGCGGACTCTTCGAATCCCACTCTGTCGCATGGTCTCCCTTCCCATCGTCAGGCAGGCACTTCCCGGAGATGTGGATAAGCTCAAGTTTGCATTTCGAGAAGGGTACCGTCTAGGTTCGCCAGCCTTCTACGTTTCCCTTGAGAATGAGGACGGCGAATCTCGTGGACCCACTGCGGAGGAATTGTCAACATGGGATACCCACTGGCACACTCGCAACGACGAATTCGAGGCAACACTGAAGGGTGATCCCGACTTCGGCCATATGTCGGGTAAAATGTTCTTTGTGTGGGACGGGAATCACCGACTTTTCGCCTAGTGGGAGTACATCAAGCAGAACCATGCCAAGCACATTGGCTGGCATTATATGGTGGAGTGTGTCATCCTCAAGGTGAAGGCGGCAGACTCCTCCCTACTCAAGAATGCCATGGCGGACCTCAACTCGTAAGATACTCATACCCTCCCAAGCACGTTCGAAATGCGGTGCCGCATTTCGGTTTCCAATCTGTTTTGTTTCCGTGCTTTCGTGGACTGAACTGAAGAGTGTGCCTTGCAGGGTCACTGAAAATGCGTACGTCCATACCCACATGGCACATATGCTGTACAGGGTGAGGAAAACTGGTCTCACTGATCCGCACATGTTCGCGGAAATGTTGGAGCCCGAGCTCATTCAGAAAGCCGTGGCAAAAACTGACCGGGCATGGTATCGTCTCACTATGGATGGAATGGTGGAGGTGATATACGAAGTAAGTCGTCCTCCCATTTCCCTCTGCTCATCCTTCCTCAATTTCCGGTAATCTTTCCACATGAATCGAATGTAACGCTTCTGCATGTTTTTGTTGGCAGTCAAACATCAAGCTGGATTTGGCCCATGCCAAACGCTTCTTCATGGAAAGTGAGGGGCAGGTCAAAACGTTGCAGTCATTGACTGAGCACTTGAAGGAAGCCGGGGTCAAGTCCAGAACGAAATACAAGTCAAAGCTTGTGAAGCTGGTGGCCATTGCAGATCCGGCACTTGGAAAGGACTTCATCCCCGAGATTGCAAAACACTATTCTTGGGCCATGCAGCCGACCATGCAGTTGGAGAAACTGCATCACCTCTCAACGGCATGTGTTGAAGCGAAAGAGAAGGTGATGTTTCAATTCACTGAAGTTCCTTCCTAGCAATAGCCACTCTTCTTCCTGCTCCTGACATTGGATCGGAAATGGCAGACACGGTGGCTGTCGATCTGGAATGCATCGGAGAGTATAAGGACAATGTGGTCTTTTCCACTCGAAGTTTCTGACCCTGCAGTGGATGTGTGGCTCAACCGCATGACTTGGTGGTTCCAGGTAATTCAAGGTACTTCCCCAGATTTGCTTTTCTGAAATGAATTCCCTGAACTGCTACGTGACAATGTATGTGGGAATCGCAGGTAATGACGAATGTGAAGGAGCAAGTCGTTATGCATACAAATTCGTTCGGCTTGTACGTCAAATGGGATGGAACACAGACATTGGAAGACTACGTGACACGTTTCAGATGTGCTTACAAAGACAACCTCTTCGCCAGGGAGCTGCAGACAGCAAGAAGGAGCGTGGAGTTTACACATCAGGAGGGAGCGGGAAAAGCTGCAATGCGAATTGTTTACAGGTGAAGCCCAGCTGTCCTTGTATGCAAAGCCTGGTAATGAGGTTTGTATGGGAAATGCGGCACCGCATTCGCATTTTATGTTTTCGGTTGCACTCTGCGAGTACGTTGGTCTCAACTTTTGCTCACGCATGCTGACTGCCCTGCAGGTATATGAAATACGTGCTTCTTCAGACAGGGGCCCTGGCTCAAGAGCCCCCGTTCTTGATGGCTTGGACCGTGGCGGGCCCAAGCTGTGTCTACACACCCGAGATGCAGAAACAATGGCATGCCGCGCATCTGGTTGGATGCCCGTGGTACCTGGACATGTCTGGCGGAATTGTTGACGAGTCTGAGAAAGATCTGCACGCGAAAGCAGAAGAGAAGAGAAAGGAAAGACGTGTCCCTGCTCGGCCAGAGTCGGCAAAGGAAGCTGCTGCTCTGGAACAATCTAGAAAGGCAGCTGAAATGGCACAGAAGACGGTGGATGCAACTGTGCAGGCTCAACAGAAGGGGTTTAAGAAGCGGACTCGCCTGCAAGGAGCAGCAGTTGTGACACCCAAGAAAACGAAGAAGCAGAAACAGATAGTGCAGGTAGAGGGTGAGGAAGAGGACTCCGATGGAGACTTTGCAACCAGCCCACCCCCCGAGACGGAGCCAAAATCCCCTGTGCCCACCGTTGTCACGAGAGGGACAAGAACTGGCTCGGCAAAGAAGACACTCTTCAACCCCCCGGGGGGGCACCCTTTCGAGCCGGTGGAATTGAAGAGGCCGAAAGTGGATCCCGATACAGTAGTCCAGTGTGTGAATGAGAGTTTCTTGGCGGCTTTGGATGGACGGGCAGCCAAGTTGGCATACATGAAGACCATGGAGGGTCTGAAGGGCAGAGCACTGAAGAACACCCCCGGGTTTCTGAAGATGGTCTCGTTCTTTGAGAGGGTGTGTGCATACAAGGATTGCAGGAGGGGCGGAAATGCCACTGATTGGTCTTGCGATATGATCATCTTGGATATTCGAGACGGAGAGCCTGTGGAAGGACTATAAGCTTTGCCATCTTGGAACATGTACTCCGAGGACTTTTGGAAGAAAGGATTCGGGCTCGCCCGCATGGTGTTGGACGACAGAGGGTTGTCCTGGCGAGCAGAGGCAAAAACACGCAAACAGGAATTGCGAAGTGGACCCGCAAGAGCGTCGTCCCAATTCTGAAGAAGAAGTGGACGTGCATCAACACATTGGGCCTTTGGTCGGTAGGGAAGAAGGTAATTACGACCTTGGCACTTGTCCTTTCATTTTCTTAGGAGTCTTGAAATGCGGTGCCGCATTCGATTTCTAATCGTCCCCCACTGTGTATGCAGACAAAGCAGTTCGATGCATACTGCTTTGTGAAGGAGAACTCCACCTTTGCTTTCCGGAAGGAGGGATTGTTGGTTGACCCGAACTGCGACCCCATCGATTACGACATCCTGTTCAACAACGTTCCCACGGAACTTCTCCCTCATAGCCTCACTTCAACTGAACCCCTGCGGTATTCACGCACTCGGAGCCCTGCCTTCATTCAGACAATTATGGAGACATGCACTGACGTGGAGGGCACAGTGCTCGACCTCATCTGTGGGACAGGTATGCAGAATCTTGTTGTATGCTTTTCTGCAAACTCTCGTTATGCTTTCATTTGCAACATCTGAAGGGCCATGTCATAATGTGTGGATGGCATTGTAACAGGTGCCTCAATGTGGGCTGGGCGGTTTTCCGACCGGCACCTCTTTGCCTACGAGGAGGACACAGGCGTCTGGGGATCCCATCTGGAAGGGCTGCAACGGAATGTGAAGGCTCCCATCAAAGTCAAAGACTCCTCGGATTCGTCGGAGTCGGAGGAAGAGACAATGGACATTGATGCCGAGGAGAACCCGGAATAAGAGTGAGTGCAAACATTGTAAGTTTGCAAAGCCTTCTGTGTGATTTTTTGTCAAACGCATATCCGGACTGTGGTTATCATTGGTCTCGTTGGTGATTGTTATATGCAGGATTGGAGGATCCGGGTCGAAACATGTAAGGCCTACACTTCCTGCCAGAAAGAATGTCCCGTTCTTTGCGAGGGCCGACTTCATGACGAGCCCGGTGAAGGACTACTCCCTTCCTAGTTATGCAGCTAAACTCGCAAATACAGCGATTAGACGATGTGAGAATCCCAGTAAATAGAGCAGATTTTGGAGAGGGCTAGGGAGGACAGAAGGATAAGGAAAGAGTTGGCAACAGCTGAGGCAGGTAGACGGGTGCGAAAGTTCATATGT
The DNA here is from genome assembly GCA_030704615.1 of Takakia lepidozioides. Taxonomy (NCBI): domain Eukaryota; kingdom Viridiplantae; phylum Streptophyta; class Takakiopsida; order Takakiales; family Takakiaceae; genus Takakia; species Takakia lepidozioides. The sequence goes on along the minus strand of CM060732.1, from coordinate 29,506,391 downwards.
GATTCAGCGGATGAGAGCGATGCAGACAGGGAGCACGACGAGCCAACGGAGGTGAGATGGTCGGTTCCACAAGGTGAAGATGGGATTTTCGAAAGCCTGACCAACGACCAGTCCGCTGGAGATAAGAAAGGCAATGACGGGGTGGAGGCGGAGCATGACAGTCAAGGACAGGACGACAGTAGTGATGATTTTCAAGATTAATACAATTTTAATGAACTCTCTGTACATTTAAATTCAATTCCAGAGTATATAAAGGGAATTCTCCCCGTCCTTCATGTCCCCTCTCCCATGTGCTTCTAAACAACAACATCGTCCAAACCTGGTCCCTCCCAAAATCTGAAATGCGGCACCGCATTTCAATGTCTGAACGGAAATGTGGCAACTGCAAAAACCTCCTTTGGAAATGCGGCACCGCATTTCCAAAACCGGTGCAAGAACAAATTTCTGTTTCATGGTTCATATATGATTATTCTGCAGTCATAAACGGTACATATGACTTCTATGACTGTAAGTCATGCAAACCAAGTCAGAAACTGTTCGGACAAACGGAAATGCGGTGCCGCATGTCCGTTTCCGACACGGCAGTTTTGCCGATTGCCAGCTCCTTCCATGGATGTAAATCGAAATGCGGAGGTCGAACATGGAAATGCAGTGCCGCATTTACCTTTTGGAGATGGACATTTTTCCAACTGCAGACCCATCGACGTTCTTGGGCTCCCCATTCCATGATGCTAGACGGGAATGCGGCACCGCATTCCATTGTCCAATAAGAAATTTCAGGACATCGTTGTTTGCCCAATTCCAGACCCTTTGATGGAAATGCGGCACCGCATTCCATCGTCCTATAAAAACTTACATTGTCCTATAAAAACTTTCAATTGCCCAACATGGGAAATGCAGCGCCGCATTTCCAAAACAGCCATCGTTGTTTGTCCAATTCCACACTCGTGTGGGCATTCCGTCTTGATGGACGGAAATGCGGCACCGCATTCCAATGTCCAATACGATATTTTGATGACGAACATGGAAATGCGGTGCCGCATTTCCAGAACTTCCATCGTTGTTTGTCCAATTCCAGACCCTTCGACGGGAATGCGGCACCGCATTCCATTGTGCTCTCCGGAAATGCTGTGCCGCATTTCATTGTCCGGTACGAAATTTCGATGACGGACATGGAAATGCGGTGCCGCATTTCAAGTATGGACATGGACAAGCATTAGCGACTAGACATGCTTGGATAGTTCAAGGTCGAATATATGGAAATGCGGCGCCGCATTTCAAATTCAAAGTATGGTAATGCCATGTCAGGAAATGAAATGTTGTACAACATTTCCGTTACGACGACAACGGAGGAAAGGGAGCTGCCAGAAATCGCTTTATGGAGAAAAGGAAAGCGGTGCCGAATTTCCGAGCTTCGGCATGTATATGTTTCCTACAACTCATACATGGATTTTCTTCACCTCAGGACTGTGATATCGCTGACTTTGGTATATTCATATGGACAGACACATTGTAGAAATGAGACCTCAAATTGTAAACAATGGGCCAATTACGGCAGTTCTTGAACACGATGAAACACAAGCACACAGAAGTGAGGTACGATGGGTTGTTTTATTGATCGAACACAGTGTCTCACATTTAGCAACTCCAGACAAAACTAAGCCCTTCCTCCTTCTACATGGGTGTCACCAAGTCGACGGAACTTTGATAGCCCTCAAAACAAGCTCATTACTGATGCGGCATCTCGAGGTAAACTGCAATGCGGTCGATCTGGTGCCCTTGGTGGAGCTGACGACAATGTCATGCTCATCAATCATACCACCATCATACATCGACCAGGTCACTGTGGGCCTCCTGTGCCCGTGCGATTCGTCTTCGCAACTCAGCCGAATGTCTGTATACACTGGAAAAGCGGAGTGAACTCCACGAATATAGTTTTCCCCGGTGCCGTCCTCCCTGGTCCACTGGCAGCAGTTCCAGCGCCAAAGTGAGGCCGTGCGTGATCTGTCCGGCATCCCATTCCACCTTGGTATATCGAGGTCAACAATTTTCAGGACCCACGGACCGCATTGACCCTCGCCCTCACCTCGCTCAAAGCGGTAATAGCCCTCCAAATACTCCATTGCGCGCAAAGACTCCCGCTTGATTCCAGATGCGTCTGTGAAAAGTGAAAGCCAGACAATGATGTCTCCTGATTCTGGTTTGAACATAGCATAATCGTGGCCATGATAAGGGCAGTCAGCAGGATTACGGCGGCACGGCATCCCTGAAAAAGAGTAGCGCAGTATGCTCAATGACAGCAGCTCCCGGATGGAGGAGGTAGCAGCGCGGTGGCTGGAAGAAATTCAAGCAAACACTACAATTCCTCACAAACACTCCAGGGCACATTTAAATTTCCCCCCGACAGGAACCTGCATGGATGAAGATTGGCTCATCCATGGATGGAGCCGTTTCAGTTTCCTTCCCTGCCATGCAAACTATGGGCAGTAAGTGCCAGGTGGGCCTATAGCCACTCGAGACGACGAAGTCCATCCCCCCTTCGATGTAAATGCGGCGCCGAATTTCCATCCGGGGGATGGACTTCGGTGGCAGATTTCAAACTATACCCCGTGGATGAGAAAGAGGTATCGGTTCATCCACCGCTGGCTTGTTGAACACGTTACACGATGATTGGTGGGTACTTGTGACCCAGATGGTCCATTATTGGAGCCCGCACTGCTCTTCCGCTTCTCATCATTTCGAAAATCTAAGGGCTTCGTTGCTGTCCGCAAGGTGATTGTCATCGGCATCAAAGACGTCCTCAGGTCCTCCTTTGCAAGGATGTCGTGCTTCCGGAATCGGGACGACTGCCCTTATGGAGGCATCGATTATGCAATGTATTCGGCCACATCGGGAGACATCATTATCTGGTACACAGATTACACAGAAGATACTGGTTCGAATGTGGAAACATTATCCGCTTTTGAGTATCTCCCTGGCCAGTACGCCTTCGAGCGGGGTGACGATCTTGGTCTGAGGAGTCCGTGGCTCCTGCGCATCCTTGATTCCGATTTTCCCAGCTACGACGGGCACCCATGCAGAAGAATGCGCACTGCTATGCTGTTGCGGTGGAACTGCTGCCAGTGGACGTGGGTGGACTCCATCGAAGAGACTTATACTCCTGAAGGAGTGTGCTCATCTTCTCCATTGTATGGGGACATTCGCATTGGTGTGGACGGCGAAAACGTGAAGCTTTCCATATTCGATGGTGGTATGATTGAAGGGCAGGACATTGTGGTGAACATAAACAGGGGCGGTACAACGTGGAGGAGCCCGAAGACTCATGAGCTAGTTCTCAGAGCAGTTGAAGTCCCATTGACAACGTGACTTGTATTCAGAAGGCACAGGGCTAAAGAATTGTTTGCACAATCAGCAGTAGACGTGCTTCAAATGCAATTTATGTGGATCAATAAAAACCCCATTGTGCCCTCTTTTTGTTCTATTATGTATCCATCGTTCCCAAAATGCGTCATTCCTCATTTCGTTTGGGATTGGGAGTGTGGGTGGATTTTGCAAGTGGCTGGTAGGCTGAAATGGCCCCCCATTGTACAGATCAGTACCACCCTACCATTCGCGAAACATTGCCTTTCAATATGTAATTCTAAAAAACATTGCCGAACCTCCTTCATCGGGAGGTCCTTCTCCCCCTATGACCGTGACACCCTAAACCCTATTCCCGCGGACACTCATTTCCGGAAAATAGTCCTGCTCATGTTTTTTTCGACACTTACGACTCTGCTCATGGCTCATGGCTCATGAAATAGCAGCCCCCCTTCGTCGTAGTCTGGAGTTTGTCGTATAGTTGTGGGTTTAATCGTGTAAACCTCTGGTGTTGGTTTTTGTTTTGGTGTGGGGGTCAATGTCTCGATTGCCCGAGATAAAGTTTTCTTGTAGTGTGGAGCAATTTTTAATAATTGTCCAATGGTAATTTGGTTCTTGGTCTGGCAGATTACTTCAGCCAATTCTGTTTCAGTGGTTGCATTCGTGGTCTTCACCGTTGGTCTGATTTGATTATCTGAAGTTGGCTCTCCAGAAGGTATATGAGTTCCCTCTTGCATTCGAGCTATGGCTTTACTTACCTCCTGGTGTAAGCTCTTTTCTTCCTGCCATGCTGCACTTTCTGGATATTGTTTCCGTTCTTCTTCAATCTCCTTATCTGGAGGTTTCTGTTTCTTGGCCTGAGTTCGGGTTACCGCAAGGGTATCCACTACAGGGGTACCACACTCACGGCTACACTCGGTCCGGCTTCCATATTTCCCACTTCTGCCTCATGCTTGATTCGCAACTGGCATTCATGTTTCCAGTGCCCCTCTTTCTTGCAATAGTGGCATCTCGTGATTTCTTTGTTTCTGGGTTGATGTTCCCTATCCCGTGGTGGATAGTCATTTTGTGGCCTCTGATAACGATTACCCATATTGTATAGTCTTGGTCCGTCCGATCCTCCTCGTCAGATTTGGACTTGGTGTACCCCCACCTCTCGTGTGTACCCACTCTTCTTGGCCCGTTGGTTGTAAATACAATGGCTGGTATTATGATTGTTCATATGACAAATATCACAGTATTTGTCTTTCATGTGGCATTCCGTTGCCAAGTGTCCTGCAGTCCCGCATTTGTGACACCATGTTGCCTTCCGTGGCCCTTCATCTTTAAAATTCTTGATAGCTTCTGCTATCTTCTGATCCTAAGTGGTTTTGTCAATCACTTCTTTCTTCTTTTGCTTGGGTTTTTCTTCATCATCAGAGTCCTCTTCTTCCAAGGGATCCTTGGAATCTTTGCTTCTGCTCTGATGGAATCCCAATTCCAATTTATTTGCAGTTCCTACTGCTTCAGCCAAAGTGTTGTTAGGCATGACTGTAACCATGGTTACATATTCAGGACGAAGTCCGTTGATGAACCATGATTTTTGCAAATCATCCCCTGGTGCTTGAGGTAGCTTCCTGATCAGAGTCTTCATTCTCTCTAGGTAGTCGACTACCAGTTCTTTCTTTTTCTGTCTCAGGTTCTGTAATCCTGTGAAGATTTCAGACATGGATTTGTTGGATCTATATCCTTCTTGAAATGCGGCTCTCATATCCGCCCAATTTGCAAAGTGATTTGCTGGAAAGGTTGTCAACCATTCAATGCCTTTCCTGGCCATTGAACAAGGAAATAATCGGATCTTTTCCTGGTCTGTTGCTTCATTGTAAATGGTGCACATGTTCTCAAATTGATTAAGATGGATATCTGGATCAGATTTCCCATCATATAAAAGGAACGGCGGTCTGGTTTTGCTCGCTGCTAAAGCCATTAGTACAGCTGGTGCAACTAGTGCTACTGGTGCAATTGGTTGTCCAAACTGGGATGGTTCGGAGAAGTGGTTTCACTTCTTTCACCTTCTCCACTCAAAATGTTCTCAAATCTTTCTTCTAATATTTCAGCAAAGCCTCGATTTGGACTTGTTACTGTAGAAGGTCCTTCAAATCTTTCTTGTGGTAACCATTCACCAAGTGCATTACTAGCAACTTCTTCTGGTGTAGTGTTCCCACTTCCCACTGATCCGATTTCCTGATCTTCTGGTTTATCACTGTCAATTTGTCTTGATGTCTCACCTTGAATAATATTCAAGTTCTGTAATTCTGGGAACTCTTCTCTTAACCGAGCCTCCCTTTCTGCAGCATATTTCTCTATTTGTTCAGATCTGTCTTGCTTAGCTTATTCTTTAATTTCTTCATTCATTCCCACATCATATGCAGAATTCCTTTTCGGCACCCTTTAATCAGTCTTGGTATGTTAGTAAATTTTTTTTATAGTGGTCTCTAGCCTTTCTCCAAGATTTACCCTATCTTGCCAGAATCCGTATTACGACTTAATTTTCCTTTTTACTGATTGATCACCAAACTTTTAATGGGCACAATAATACCATCTGTCTTTCTCAGTGTATCTGACTTGCAACAAGTCTTTGGGTATCCAGTACTCCACTCCTTCTATGATCATGTGACAATATTCATAATTTGAACATCCTTCTTTGAAAATATAACTAGTGTAGCAAACTTTTCTGATTGGAATTAGAGTAATCAATAAAGCTAGACGAGACAATCATTCTTCACTTCTGATTCTACATTCCCAAGGTGCTCGTGTAATACTGATCACCCCTTCCTTCAATCCCCATTTGTCATCTTCTTTCGCAATTGAAAGAAAGATCTTCTGTTGTATTGTTATTGGTAAGCCATGAAATTTTTCCAGGAATGTTTTCCATTCCTTTGCTTCCGTCGACTCGTTCTTTTGTGATTTCAAGAAATCACTGAGTAACCATCCTTCCTTGAGCACACTTGAACTCAACATACCGTTAGTCCCCAGTATGGTCGCCAAATGTTAACCGCTGGTTTATGACTTAGGCAAAACAAGCTAACAGCACTACTGCCCATTTCCTAAGGCATGCAACAGAGGTTGTCCAACGGTATGCTTTCATAAACGATTACGAAGTAATCGTTTTAAGGATAGCTAAACCATGAACATCGTATGAATTCATTTCCCTGGAGGCTGCTTAATCCTATTGATTAAGCCCAACTTACAGTCTTTTTGGCCTGAAAGATCTTAATCGAAAAGACTGAAGTCGGTTCATTCATACAAACAATTGATAATCAAGGCAAAACAAGAATTATACTGAGATGATACACATTCTCACCATCTTGCGGTCTCTCATAATGTACATTCTCTCCATCTCACATTCACTCTACACAGAGATACTTCGAATAGCATGGCTTTACTTCAGAGGTCGTCACATCATCACAGAAGTACACACTGAATCACTTTGAGTCCCTGAATACACACTGATCACTGATACTCATATTGCTCTCCCTCTAAATTGCGTGCAACCTTTTTATACTATGCTCAAAAGAGCCGTTATAGTCTGCGGCCGTTTAATGACCGTTTGCCTAACTGCCTACGCAACCTAAAAGGTTTGCTAAAAAAGTGGCTCGTTGCAGTGGTCCTGAGCCATAGTGGTAAATGGCCCACTACTCCATTTATTGGTTAAAGCCGATGCTAATGTGGCCGTGTGATATCGTGGTTCACGACCCACGGTTACTACACTACCCACTACTGCTCCCGTGGTAATGTACCTTTGTCCCGCCATTTGCTAAGTACCGCGTACTTAGCCGTCTCTGCCTGTGGCCAGGTAGTGTACGTCCATCACTACCCGGTATGTCTCATTGTGACCCTCGTTGTCTGTCCCTCGTAGCATAGCCGTTATCAAAATGCGAAGTTTTTTCTAATAGCGGTGCAAACCAAGATAGGGCAGTGCCTGATAGAAGAGTGCCCACGAATCCCACTTGAATACCTTCATCGAGGTAGCGTTGTGGATATAGTCGTACTTGTTGAACAAAACCACGAAATCTTGATCTCGTCCCATCAAATTCTCGGGCATGCTGATCTTTGGTTCTCTCGTAATCTGTTGAAGAGGAACCGTTGCAGTAGGAGCTGTTGCAGTAGGGACTCGTATGGCTAAAGATCCATTGTTCGACTCTTTTAACTATTGTTGTAAATTGTGGAGAGCGTTGCCAAGATCTTGAGACTGATCAGCTTGTAATTGGACGGTAGAGGTACGAAGTTCTTGCATCTGGAGCTGAAGACTTTGCAATGTGGCGACCATTTCCGCCAATGTGTCTTCCATCTTAACCAACTAAGGAACAAATTTTAGTCTCGCCAAACTGTCAAGGACGAGAACATGATTGAACACAAACAAGAGATCAGACTAGAGGTACAAGACTAGACAAGAAGTAAAGGTCGGCGTGGCCGAATGCATGGTGGGTAAACATAAATCAAGATGATATTTATAACAATGGTCAAGAGTACAAGATAGTGGAACTCGACTCGAATACTGGAATGCTGGAAACTGGACTGGGGTACCAAATACTGGAAACTGAACTAGAGTACTGGAAGCTGGACTGGAGTACTAGGACTGGGAACAAGAGTAGCTTGAACTTGTGTTGGCGAGACTGAAGAGTGTCCAGTCTCGCCTCCTATATATACTGGCTACTAAGAAGCTTCCCCTATGGAGGTTTCTTGCTAGAGAAGTTTCCAAGATTAAACAAAGGTTTCTTGATGGAGAAGCTTCCTCAAACAAAGGAGGTATCTTGATGGAGAAGTTTCCGCCAAAGGAAGCTTCCTGAGCAGTTTCCCAAGTTACTCTTGGTAATTTGGTAAACTCCCGGTAACTTGATAAATAATGGTAAATAATGGTAGACCATGGTAATCGTGGTAAGTCATGGTAATTTCCAATAACATGGTAATTTGATAACTTCTGGTATTTACTCCTGGTAAGTTCCTCTGGGCTATGTCCGTGACAGTGCCCTCCTTCCCCAGTCTGTGGCAATAGCTTCTCTATCATCTAGGAAAGCGATAGCTGGATGGGAGACTATCACGGAGGACTTGCCCACTACTTGGATCCTACTAATCGGAGAGATCTCAGCTCCCGGTTTGGCTTGGGTCTGACAGAGACGATTCAATATGTGCTTTCTATATTGCTATGAGTCGCTCAGGCTCTATGCTTCATGGTTGAAATTTCCAAGCCTTCCAATCTGGCCTGTTGCGCCACTCCCCCACTCTTGAATCTCTGTAGGAGGACTCCATCTATGTCATTCGGGTCTTGTGCATGGCTACTGGTTTGATTAGCCCCTCTGTGGACGATGGGTGCCATACCAGCCCCAATTTCCTCTTAATCTTGATCATGGCCCCCCTTGTCTTGCTTCAATTCGATCATGGAGAATGGATCTGGAAACATAGGAAGCACTCCCGTTTTTTTGCTTACACTGTCAAACTGGGTTACTCTATGCTTAACCTTGCTATTTTCCTGGATCTCAATTAATGGATGGTTTCACTTGGTTGACTGCCCTACTCCGTGGAAAGCTATCTAACGAGATGTCTAGAGAAAAGATAGGGTAGCTAAAGTTTCAGGATTCCTTGGAAGTTGGTTAGTCGAGTCTTGCCAGTGCATGCAGCTTGTCTTTCAGGTTTAGCTCCCTCCTACTAGGTTTCTTGCAATCTTCATGCTCCCAACCTGGACCACTGCTCAATCAATTGTCCCATGGCTAGGCTTGCTTGGAACAAAGGCTCTGTTTTTTTATGCCCTCTGGAAGCCCATGCCTGCAGATTTCTACTCTATTGTGCTTCTCAATTACGCAAATGGTTCTCTCTGGTCTTCACGTCCTGTCTGGGTGCTCTCAGAGCTCACATTCTTTGGAATATCTAGAAATCTTTGTTGGAGAATCGATATGTGTTAGGTCTATATTGTTTAAGACTCACTCAAACATCATGTTTGAGGCTCGTTATAAGGCTTGGCAGGTTTTGGGATAACTAGCTCTTCGCAGATGTGGCCAAAGGAGGCGATCTCAGCTTCTCGCTGAATTTGATAACTCATGGGACTGGGGAGCTCGAATCTGCTCTAGAATTGGATACAATGGTTTATTGGTGCGACAACATCCCAACAGGCTAACAGCTCTCTTAGTGCTAAACGCTCCACTTTTGAGGGCAAGGAGCCCGAGGTTAATTGGAGACAGGTGCCGTAGATCTTTTAGGAAAAGAAAGTCTAAAGTGCAGCTCTCCTTTGATAGTTGAATCAGCAAGAAATAACATTCGTTCTCGGAGCGCAGTTGCTCATCTTCTCTAGCACCAGCTTTGCTTCTACTTTTATCTCTCTCCTTGCATACTCTGTTCTCTTGATTACAAAGCAGCGACTTTCTGGATCAGCCTCTATGGCACCCACCAAAGGTTATTTTTTCCCTCTATGTTCTCTTGGGACGTTTTGTCCTCCATTCTATAAAGTTTAAGGGTGACCACTCCCCCTTAATCAAAAAAGAATATATATATAATTTGATCTATCATGTCATAGTGATTTCAGATTAAAGGCTTGTGATTTAGTGAGGGATGATTTAGTGAAGACTAGGGTAGTCTATGTCGTGGGCCCAAGTGTCCAGTGTCATCTAAGCCCAAGTGTAAGATCTTCTAGGGTAGCCTGTGCCATTGGCCCATTTAGCATTAAACGGCGCCGCGCATATCAGACTGGCGGCCAAGTGCAATTCCTATGAATCCAAGTGCGTCTCCTATGTTAAGGCCCATTTAAGCCCAAGTGCAATCTCCTACGTATCCAAGTGCTTCTCCTCTGCTTCTCCCATGTAGAGGCCCAAGTGCCACCTCCATTGTCATTCCAACACTTACTTTTGTAATTTAGTTGAATTTTCAGCGACCAAAATTGTTCATATTTCTATAATTCTCGAACCGTAGGTCCAAATTTTGTGAAACCAAATCGGTGCACCCCTACTCAACGAGGGCTTTGTTAACCGCTGGTTTATGACTTAGACAAAATAGGCTCTCAACTCTACAGCCCATTTCCCAAGACATGCAACAGAGGTTGTCCGACGGTATGCCTTCTGAAACAATTACAAAGTTTTCGTTTGAAAGATAGCTAACCCCTGGTAGTTGTATGATGTGGTGTGAAAGAAAGGGGCAAAACGTTTCCCCACGACATTCACTTCAAGTCACTAGAGTACCATTCCGTCCCACCCATGCCGCAGCGGAAGAGAAGACATAGGTAGGACACACATCCGTCACAGATAATCAACTGCCTTGCATGTGATCACGCGTGCTGCAAACACCCAGCATAGCCTTCACAGATTTCCCCTTGAAAGGTGGGCTTTGCCCGTGAACAGCCGTCACCCTCTTGTATTCATGGCAGCCCGTCAAACAGTCTGATCGAACTACCCGAGCCTACCCGACATCCACTCATTTTCTCTCACTCTCTCTCATCTTTTACCTCTCAAGTCCAAGGGTCAGATCCAAATACACTCTTCCGTTACGCACGAGCAGCGGGTTCGACTGATCTTCTGGAAACAAACAACAATGCTGCCCTTTAACAGATGCACCCTAATATTCCATCTATGCAATGTGAAGTTTCCCCAGTAGGCGGTTTGAGTGATGCACTACATACATGCCCTGATTTCCCAGCTATTGCACCCACACCCGCTACATGCTCAAACTGACCATAGCTGCAATCAGAATTCCCTAATGGCAACAACGCAGGAACTAATGCATCATGCAAGTGAGATTCTAGACACAAAAACAAACAGTGACCCAAACAGTCGATTTTTACTTCTTCATCAGTATAATCCTTCCACACACAAAATTCCGAGTCCCAACTTGAAGCCCAAGTCTCTCGTTCACGTCACCATCACCACCTCCACTTCTCTACTTCACTACCTCACTACCATCTCCCCCAAAGCAAGAAGCCGCACCTTCTCACAAAAACTGCCTTAAAACCCAAGCCCCACTTGCCTGTGCAATTACTACACCTGCAGCTCCTATAGTCGACCACATCAACTAGCTCTGTCTGGAAAACTAACTCAGCCGCCATAGCATATACTGACTAAGGAACAAGAAAGTAAATCACAACCAAAAACTAAGGCATGTAGGCTGATGTCTGCTCCAGAATACAAAGTGTCAGCAGCTCGCCATACCCATGCTTGTGCGTTTGCATGAAGAACGCCGTCACTCATAAATCCCGCCGATCTAGGGCACATGGATGTTTGGCGGATGGATGTCTTCATCCAATGAGTCATAATTCATCCATCACTGCCATTCATTCAACTACTTAAATGTTGTAAAAAGTACTTAGCCCATCCAAGAGCTGTAATAAAAATAACCACATGTTCACACTACATATGTGGTGTGGCTCACTTTTTTTATGTGACGGCGTCCATGTTGTCCCTTTCCCCCATGGTCATTTCCTGCTCAGAAAGATTCGACTTCAGGCAGCCTTGCTCTGCCTTTCCTTCTTCATCCCCAAAATTTGAATTCACTACCCTGAGTTCTCTTTTCTCAGTTTCCAATGTACCAAGAACAGTATCTTGTCCCTCAAGGAGTTCCAGACTAAGAATTGATTCCGACATCTGTTCCTCCACCCCTGCCTGAGCTGTTTCATCATTGCTGTTATGGGTGCTGACACCCTTGCCCTCATAATGCAGGGACAAGTGATATCTGATCACTGAGAGGTTTTTCCCCAAATCTTTCAAAGTCTCAAATGCCATCTGCAGCTGCTTGGCCATCTTTGTCAGTTCATAGTTGAACACGGGTGTTATGCGCTCGTGCTGAATTCCATAAAGCCTGGAAAAACTCTCATCCCACTCTTCATCGTCATTGGAGAGAATCGCTTCAGGGCATCCGTAACGCAAGATCATTACCTCTCTGAGGCAACGATTGATGCAAGCTGAGCTGCGTTTTGCCAGCGGGCTGGTCTCCACATTGCCTGAATGTGGATCAACAGCCACAAACATAAACCTGTTCCCTTGCCTTGTTGTTGGGAATGGACCTGCAATGTCCACCATCATTTGCCGAAAGAGACTGTCCATAGTATTTTCATGAGCTCCTGTTTGGTTCACCTGATGTGCAGAAAGAGGTACTCCTGCCCTGTTTCCATCATCCTCTAGGCACTGATTTTCTCCATGCACTGAACCCTTTCTTAGATCTTGCCGCCCCCGATGCAGAGACTCCATCCATGACTCAAAGCTGGCAACATGGCCCAATAATGGCAGCGAACAGGCTCCTCGTAGATGCCCTCTTTCACTATTGCAGTGTTTGCAGAGTCGGCGACTCATCCCTGATTCTTCTTTTAAGCTTGATCTCTCATTCACTCTAGCCTGGTGCTGCCCCTCTGATAGGGCTGATACGTTTCCCAGCCCTTGGTCATCACTTATTGCTGGTGTCAAGCCATTGTGGGAAGATATTATGCATCCCTTGTCCCTATGTTTTCCCTTGTCCACCATCGCATCCGGTTTGACAACACTGTGCTGTGGATGGTGAATTACCTTTACAGCGCATGCCTTCACTTCCTGTGACTCTGGTGCAGCCCTTAAGTAAACAGCTGACTGCACTTCACGTAATACAGATTGCTCCTCCAGTGTAGGGCGTACATCAGAGCTGATTGCTGCTGCTCTGAGTGTACTTGCACCATCCGAAACGTGCCCCACAACATCTGTCCAACCCCTTTGTTCATGCCATCATGTATCAATCATGTTAACGGAAGGCAGTCCAATGCCACATCCTGCCCAATTCTCTGTTGCAGCCACCCTTGGCTGCTCGAGGTATGGCTCGTGTTCCACAGATGTCATTAACCCACCAATCAATTCCACTCTCTCTCCTGCATGCGGTACCATTTGCACATTCCTGCGCTTGGGATTTCCTGCCAAATAACTCTCACTTACAGTTTCCTCACAATCACTCACAACACATATGTTTTGCAATACTTCACAGTCATCAAAACTCACTTTCTTCACTTCATTTTGGGCATAGCCCTTAAGGGTGCCCGGCTTCTTCAAGATTCCCTTGACAGTGACGCCTTTCTCGAGGTGCCTTTCACTCACATCAGCCTCTATAAATTCAAATGAAAAGTCCTCCAGACTGTTACTTACCTTGTGGTGCTCTGACCAGAGCCACCAGTATGGATCCAAGTCAGTACGCACATAAAAATGCTGCCCCACCAGCTGCTTCCTAAAATGCCAAAATGCCCAAACACAGATGTGATACTCTTCCCTCTTGAAAGCAAGACTGCCTGGATCTAAATCGCATGACACCTCTCTGGAAACTTGAGACTCTAGCCTATTTCCTTCCTCTCCACACCAATACAATCTAGCATGGGCATCCCCTATGGAATTCACTATCTGAAGAAGAAAGAAATCCTTGGAGCCCTCACCCTTTGTTCCTGGCCTGCACAAATCAGCACTGTTAATTTCCAGCTTTTCAGTTTCCTCCGCTAGTCCCACAGGGTACTGACTCAATGCATCAACATTGGAGTGTTTGGATCCGGTCCTATGAACAATCTTAAAATCAAAATCTTGAAGCATCATTATCCATCTCCCTTGCCTACCATAGGCATCACTGACGGTAGCCATCCATTCAAGGGGCTTGTGATCAGTCCTGATTATGAAGGGAGTGCCATAAAGGTACTGCCGGAAGTGAACAACTCCCCACACAAGGGCGTAACACTCACCTTGCATAGGGTGGTACTTCTGTTGAGCATCTGAAAAGACTTTGCTCGCATATGCAATCACATGCTCCCGCCGTTGATATTTCTGTGACAGGATGGCTCCTACCCCTTTGCTGGACCAGTCCACATCAAGGATGAAAGGTCTGGAAAAGTCGGGTCTAGCCAAAACAGGAGCAGTCATTAATTTCAAACGCAGAGCTTCAAAAGCATTCTGAGCCTCAGCTGACCATTTAAAGGGGACATCCTTCCTGGTCAAATTGAACAAGGGCACACATATCATAGCAAATCCTTGCACATAAATTCGATAATAACCAGACATCCCCACAAACACCCTCACCCCCGTGGGGTTCTTCGGGATGGGAAAGGACTGAATTGCAGCAATCTTACTTGGATCAGGCCTGACTCCCTCAGCAGACACCACATGACCCAAAAAAACCAACTCCTCATTACCAAACGTAGATTTGTCTGGGTTCAGACGCAGGTTAGCAGCCTGCAACCTCTCAAAGACTCGAGCCAAATGTTGCAGGTGCCTGTCCCAATCCAGACTGTGAACATTAACATCATCCACAAAGACCTTTGCACACTCTCCAATTTCCATGGCCCCAGGATGGGATTCATGGCCCGTTGGAACGTGGCGGTGGCATTTTTCAAGCCAAATGGCATGACCATCCATTCGTACAAACCCCTCTTGGTTATGACCGCAGTCTCATCCTCATTCATTTTGATCTGCCAAAATCCACTCTGCAAGTCCAAAGCAGAGAACCAGGCAACATCACCAAGGCTATTGAGCAATCTTGTATCAAGGGCATGGGATAAGAGTCCCTCCTGGTCAGATTATTCAGTGGGCGATAATCCCCACAGAATCTTTTGGACCCATCCTTCTTGGGAGGTAGAGTCACCGGGCACGAGTACTCCGACTTGCTCTCCCGCATCTTGCCTTGTAAGATAAGAGCCTCAATTTGACGCTGCACTTCCCCTTCCTCCTACTCAGACAATCTGCTGGGCTGACTCCTGCATGGTGGAAACCCTTGGGTATCTATACCATGCTCCACCATTGAGCAAGACCCCAGATCTGCCTTACTGAGAGCAAAACAGCCCTGATATTTTCTCAACACCTGTTCAAGTGCACACTGGTGTTCCTTTGGCAGCTTGTGATTAATGTTTATCCGTGCTCTAAGACTAGCCCAACGCACCTCTTCAGCGTGCTTGGCCTCATCATGTCCCTCTGCAGGATGTGGTGAACATGCGCAGCCACGTTCTCCTTCTCTTCCATAGCAGAGCCAAAAGCCCAGGCCCTCCTGAGGCCTAGTTTTTGGGCAAATCACACACAGCAGATTGATGCTTGTGTGAAGGGATTTCTAGAGGATATCTGGAAAACCCGGATTAATTCTATATATGATGGTAAGTCACACTACCAAAGTCAGCCCCTGACAGAGGTAGGTTCTGTCCCTTTTGTTCCCGCTCAAACTGGGCACGGGGTCAATGGCCACAAGGCTACGGCAAACAACGTCTTATGAGTACAATCTTCCATAGCAGTGATCATGTTCCAATCATGAAAGTCATCCTCTATCTCAGATTCATTGTTTCCCAACTCTCCCTCCCAAGCTTTGTTGTATGCATCATGTATCATAGAAGATGCCATGTTCTTGTTCGTCTCTTGCTGCAGCAATTCCGCCAGGCCTTGATCATGCAGCATCTCCTCTCCTTCCTCAATTTCTTCAATGCAAGCCTCCATATCAGTCAGGCCTAAACCTGTACCTTCATCTCTATACTCCAAGGAACTCTCATCACTGGTTGAGGCACTCCCGGTGGGACTGTGGGGATGCAGATCTTCCTCCATTTCCTGGTCACTGTTGGGCAGAAGTAAATGAGCAGCAGGTGTGATTGTCATGATGTGCTCATGCACTTCCTCCCTCACGGACACACAGCTCCTGTCGCGGCCCTTTGCCTTGAGGGCAGGGGGTCGGGACACATGAGGGGCTGCCCCTGTGGTGGGGGCAGCGGCAGCGATAGGTATGGGGGGGCTGAAGCACCCTTGAGTGCCCAAGGCACTCAAGGAGGCGGAGGCGCTCACTAGGTGGAGCCCCGCACACCGGGTTGCGGTGGAGGTGGCTCCACAAGGGGTGGTGGTAGCTTAGTGGGACTTAGTGGGGGTGGCATGGGACTCACCATGGGGTGGAGACCTCGAGGTGGGAGTCGTGGGGAGTCTTGGGACTCATCACGGTCCATTGGGGCCGCGGTGAGTGGGCCAAGACTCACCGCGACTCACCACTGGGAGTCGAGGGTTTTCGTGGTGGTTCGCCATAAAATGGCATGGCTGGTTATGAAACCCCCGCGGACAGCTACAGAAGTATATATAGGGAGTAGTAACCCCGAGAACGGTGCAAGCCCGTTGGTGACCAAAAACTAGTGAGTAAGCGAGCGAGCCGGAAAGCGACCAAAGAGTGGGGAGCTGTTCCGGACTGCCATCTACCAAAGGGAATTCTCCTAGTCCCAAATAGGTGGAGGGTTTAGAGGGAAGCGGAAGGGGACCGTTATGTCCCGGTGAGCAGCCGAAACTCCAAGTTGGCCCGGCGGCCAGGTTGGGAGTCAGGCGCGCGCATCAAAGCGAGTAACTATGACTTGAAGGGGAGTTTACCGAACTGAGGTGTGCGACATTTGGTATCAGAGCTTAGAGTTCAGTACGCGATCGTCCTTGGGATTGGCCTCATCATGGGGTCGGGCAAGCCGAAGCGAAAGCGGAACGGCCCAAAAGATGATGATCCGGTGAGCCCGATGGGGCGACGTGTCACCGAGGCGGCCGTTTGAGGAAGCGATTAATGTTTCCGAAAACGAGGCCGCTCAGGAGCGGGAGGAATCCGAGGAGTCGGAGCCCGAGGAATCTTTGAGAGCTCCGACAAACCAAGAGATGCCTCCCATGCCGGCAGCCTTTTGGGAAGGGTTGTTGGCGCAGTTTGGCGGGACGTTGAAAGACGTGTTGAAGGCGGCTAATGCCACTTCCACCAAGGCAAAGTTTAAGGTGAAGCCTAAGGAACCCGGCACCTTCGAGGGCGTTCGAAACCGGAAGGCACTCAACACCTGGCTCCTGGAGCTAGAGCAGTACTTCCGGGCGGCCAAGTTGAGTGACGAGGATCGGGTGGAAGTGGCTCCCACCTATTTGAGGGGCTATGCTCAACAATGGTGGCAGAAACGCCTTCACGACCGAGGCCCAAGCCCGGAAACCTTGAACTGGAGTGAGTTCAAGGAATTGATGAAGAGACAGTTTGTGCCCCTCAACGCATCCTGGCTTGCCCGGGACAAGATGAGGAATTTGAAGCAAACAGATGACATTCGGGGGTATGTCCAGGCTTTCAATGTGCTGTTGCTCGAAGTCGCGGACATGGCAGAACCAGAAATGGTCTTCAACTTTGTGGCGGGACTAGCCCCATGGGCTAGGCGGAAGTTGGAGGAGAAGCCACCCAAGACTTTGAACGAGGCAATTGAGAGAGCTGAATGTTTCTCGGATGTCCCTAGGGGTGAGAGACAAGGCCGTACGGAGCTGAACCACAAGAAGACTCGGCGGGAAGGTGACTCCTCCCGACCGGAAAAGAAGTGGGATAGGCCACGCGGCGAAAATGGCACGTGGAAATCGAAGGGAGGTCCCTCACACGTCAAGGCGGCACCCGGTGCTTCGAAAGGAAAAGCGGGTGGAGCGACTTATGGCGGACAGAAGGCGACCTTTGATGGAGTGTGTTTCAATTGCGGGGAGCCCGGGCACATGGCCAAGAAGTGCACGAAGCCCCGGCAATTGAACATGACTCGGGCGACCACGGAGCTGTCGGAAGATACCATCAGTCGCTTGGTGGAAGCGGTGGTCGCCAGGACTTGCAAGGTAGGCAAATTTTCTTGTGAGTTGTATCAGGAAACTGGCGCCTTACGAAAAGGGAGTCAGTTATTGTTCGTGGATGGGATAATATCCGGAACTAATGTGTCGTTGTTGGTGGACACAGGAGCGTCGCACTCCTTCATGACGCCGGCGGCGGCGCGAAAGTTGGGACTCCCGACAAGTGACGTGGGGGCCTCTATTGAGGTGCGCTCTGCCAAAGGAGAACCTCAGTTGGCGACAAGGTTGGCGTTTGATGTTCCTCTTCAACTGGGGAGTTGGGAGGGACGTGAGAACTTCACTATCTGCGAGATCGATGGAGTGGATCTCATTTTGGGAATGACCTTTTTGAGCAAATCCGGAGCGGTCATAGATGGCCGCAAGAGAGTAGTCACGCTGCCATGTGGGAATGGTGGCGAGGTTTTACGAGTGTCGGAAACGCCCAAATCCGTGGGAGGGCGAATAAACCTTCTATCAGCAAAGGAGTGGGCCGTGGAGGAGACACACGAGTCCCAGTTTTTGCTTTACATTAGAGAAGTGAAAGGAGAAGGCGATGGGGAGCCGAGCCCAGATTGGATCAAGGGGATTTTGGAGAAATACCAGGATGTGATGCCGGAGGATTTACCAAGCGGCTTGCCACCGCGAAGAGGAGTTGACCACAAAATTGAGGTGATACCGGGATCGGAACCGCCTGCCAAGGCGCCCTACCGGTTGAGCCACAAAGAGTTGGTCGAGCTGAAGACTCAGCTCAAAGATCTAATGTCAAAGGGGTACATCCGGCCGAGTAAGTCACCTTACGGAGCCCCGGTGCTATTTGCAGACAAGAAGGATGGGACGCTGCGGATGTGTGTCGATTACAGGGCTCTGAATAAGGTGACTATCAAAAACCGGTACCCTTTGCCAAGGATCGACGACCTCTTCGATCGGTTGGCAGGAGCGAAGTATTTCAGCCGGATCGACTTGCGCTCCGGCTATCACCAAATTCGGGTGGCGGAGGAAGAGATGAGGAGAAGACCGCGTGCAGGACAAGGTATGGTTCATATGAGTTCTTGGTGATGCCTTTTGGGCTCACCAATGCACCAGCGACATTTAGCACGCTGATGAACAGCCTTTTCCAGAGAGTGGTTGGATGACTTTGTGATCGTGTACATCGACGACATCTTGGTGTACTCGAAAACAAAGGAGGAGCACCTGGAGCACCTCAAAAGGGTGTTCCAAAAATTGCGAGAAGGGAAGCTGTATGCCAAAGCTTCAAAGTGCGAATTCGGGGTCACAAAAGTGGAGTTTTGGGGCACGTGATTACACAGGATGGGATCAAAATGGATGACAGAAAGGTGAGGGCGATCTTGGACTGGGAGCCTCCGACTTCGGTCCCGGGAGTGCGATCCTTCCTAGGACTCGCCTCCTATTACCGGAAGTATGTGAGAAATTTCGCCAAGATCGCGGGGCCGCTGTCGGACCTTCTGTGTAAATCCAAAGTCTGGGTATGGAACACATTTTGTGGCCAAGCTTTTGCTGAATTGAAGCAGCGGATGACGGAAGCTCCAGTCTTAAAAATCCCGGAGTTCGATCGTCCGTTTGAGATTCATACAGATGCATCAGACTTCGCAATTGGGGGTTGTACTTGCAAGATGGACGTCCAGTGGCTTACGAAAGTAAGAAACTGAATGAAGTGGAGCGACGGTGGCCGACGCACGAAAAAGAGATGAAGGCGGTGGTGGTACATTGCCTTGAACTCTGGCGCCACTATGTTGGTTCCAACCCAGTGAAGGTGTTCACGGACAATGTCACGGTGAAGTATTTTGCCACGCAGCCCAAGTTGTCCCCAAAACAACTTAGGTGGCAAGATACTTTGGCAGTGTTCGACGTGGATATCCAGTACAAACCGGGACGGGACAATGTGGTGGCCGATGCTTTAAGTAGAAGAAGCAGCAGCTCTGTTGGTGTGTACAAGGGCGAGACGGCGCTCCAAAGGAAGATCCGGAAGGCTTGCCGGAAGGATGAGCTGGCAAAGTGCGTGATGCAGAACTTGAGAATGGGGGTTAAATCGCAGTTCCACTTGCAAAACGGACTGCTCCGGTATATAAGCAAAAACGTCTCTATGTGCCAAAGGGAGGGATCAGGGATAGTCTCTTGAGAGAATGCCATGATAGCCCGCTTGCGGGCCACGGTGGAGCCAAGCGCACTGCGGCACTCTTGAAGAAAGAGTATTTCTGGCCCAAACTGAGGGAGGAGGCAGAGTATGTAAAGACATGCACCACATGCCAACAAAACCGGAGCGAGTATAAAAAACAAGCGGGGCTGTTACAACCCTTGCCGATCCAGAGGGGACTTGGGAAAGCGTCTCGATGGATTTCATGACTGCTATGCCGCTGTCAAAAGGATTCGATGCAATCATGGTGGTGGTAGATAGGTTCAGTTAAATGGCCCATTTCATCCCCACCAAGGAGACGGCTACTGCGCAGGAGACAGGGCGACTTTACTTCGCCCACGTCTTAAAGCATCATGGAGTCCCGAAGGATATTGTCTCGGACCGCGACCCAAAGTTTACGAGTAGTAAATTCTGGAGAGCACTTGGAAGAAGATGGGGACGAGGCTGAAGATGAGCACCGCCTTCCGACCTACGACGGACGGCCAAACGGAAAGAGTGAATTCCGTAGTGAAGCAATTCTTGCGGAATTACGTGTCGGCAGACCAATCAGACTGGATGGAACACTTAGACGCGGCAGAGTTCTGTTATAATAACACAGAACACTCCGCGACGGGAGTTTCCCCTTTGTGTTGGTCTATGGAAAAGCACCTCTGGTGCCGACAAGTTGGGCCGCCCAGGACGTTGAGGAACCGGCAGAGTAGTAGCGGCGGTACTGGAAGAACGCGAGCGTTTGTTGAAGCTCGCAAAGTACAACATTGCCAAAGCTAGGGAAACGGTATGAAAGGCAGGCGAATCGGAAGCGGAGGGAAGTGAAGTTTGAGGCAGGCACAGAGGTCTGGTTGAACATCAAGAATTTTCGACTACCTCCGGAAAATGAGTCCGAAGTTCGTACCTCCGTATGCGGGTCTCTTTCGCATTCGGAGGGTTATTGAATGAGGATGTGTAGAATTGGAGCTGCCAGCAAACAGCAAGGTGCACCCAGTATTCCATGTCTCCCTTTTGAAGCCTTACTTCAAAGATGAAGAACGTCCGAATCGGCAGCAAGTGTTGCGTCCGCCACCTATGCTGTTGATCATGAAAATGAACCCGAGTACGAGGTGGAGGGCAATACCTAAGTCGAGGAGGTTCAAAGAACGAGAAACGGAGTAAGTAGTATCTCGTCAAAATGGAAGGGCTATCATCTTGTGGAGGCATCTGGCGTGCGTGCCTCAGACATGGGAACGCATCCA
>CM060732.1:29353001-29484595 GCA_030704615.1 Takakia lepidozioides | reverse complement strand
TGCCAGAGGACACGAAATTACCAACAACGGGGGGTCTATACAATTGATCGGAGAAAACGAAGGTTGAGCATGTGGCAAGAAAGGCAGGGCGAACGGCATTTCAAAGCTTGGTGCAATGGAAACTTCTTTTTGGACAAAAGGGAATGCGGGTTGGGCATTGAGGTGCCGCATTCCGTTATCAAAAACACTTCGAAAAAAGTGTGACATTCCGACCAGCGCGAATGGAATGGCGTTTACCGCATTTTCGAGAGAGGGTCTGCAAATGGACAAAATTGCGATGTCCGTTTGGGAAATGCGGCGCCGCATTTCCATGTCCGTCATCGACTTTTTTTACATGAAAATGCGGTGCCAATTTTTTGCGGATGGGCCTGCAGTTCGAAACAAACGACCATCCCCAATAATGAATGCGGCACCGCATTTCAATCCCGCCATCTCGACTCCTTGTTCGACCTCGTGTTCGACCTCTGTAAGCGTGGTTGGCATCATGCGATGAGCGGGAGAGGCCAAAACTGGCGTGGTGGACAAAGGGAATTTTGGAAATGCGGCACCGCATTCCAATTCAGATTACTTTTACTATGCCAACATTGAATGGAAAAATTAGTCCCTCCCCTGTTTTGGAAATGCGGTGCCTGCACCCATTTCTGATTTGGGAGGCGTCGTGGTTTGGGGCGATTGTGTGGCTGGAATGCACACTGGAGGAGAGGGGTCACGGAATGTCGGGCAGAAGAATTCCTTTATATACTCTGGAAGAGAATTTACATTTACAGAGACTTCATTAAAATTCTATTAATCTTGAAAATCATCCGAATCCTCATCCTGTTCTAGGACTGTCCTGCTCATCCTCCACACCCTCAGTGCCTCTCTCATACTCCAGCGGGACTGCTCGTGGCCAGGGCTTTCGAAAATCCATCTTCCCCTTGCGGAAACTGTCCACTCACCTCCGTTGGGTCGTCTTCCTCCTGTCTGCGTCGCTCTCATCCGCTGTGAATCACATATGTACTTCGTACCCGTCTACCGTCTTGAGCTGCTGCCAACTCTTTCCTTATCCTTCTGTCCCCCTCCTAGCCCTCTCCAAAAATCTGCTCTACTTTACTGGGATTCTCACTTCTTCTAATCGCTGTATTGCGAGTTTAGCTGATAACTAGGAAGGGAGTAGTCCCTCACCGGGCTCGTCATGAAAATCGGCCCTCGCAAAGAACGGGACATTCTTCCTGGCAGGAAGTGTAGGCCATACATGTTTCGACCCGGACCTTGCTATCCTGCACATGAAACCAATCATCAACGAGACTAATGAGAACCACAGTCGGGAAAATTCGTTTGACATAAATGAACCAAGAAGGCTTTGCCAAACTTACAAATGTTTGCACTCACTCGTTATTCCGGGTTCTCCTCGCATCAATGTCCCCACTGTGTCTTCCTCGGACTCCGAGAATTCCGAATAAGAGGAAGACTCGCGCTAGGAGGGAGCCTTCACATTCCGTTGCAGCCCCCTCCAGATGGGATCCCCACACGGAGGAATCCTCCTCGTAGGCAAAGAGGTGGTGCGGTCGGAAAAAACCCCCACCCAGCCCACAATGAGGCACCATGTACAATGCCATCCACACATTACCACATGGCGCTTCAGATGTTGCGGAAACTACATCCTAACGAGAATTGCAGATAACAGCATGAGATCAAGATTCTGCATACCTGTCCCACAGATGATGGTCGAAGCACTGTGGCCCTCCACGTCTGTGCATGTCTCCATAATTGTATGAATGAAGGCAGGGCTCCGAGAGTCCGTGAGTACCGCAGGGGTTCCGTTGAAGTGAGGGCTATGAGGAGAAGTTCCTTGGGAACGTTGTTGAACAGAAGTCGTAATCGAGTGGTCGCAGTTCGGGTCAACATTTCCTCCCTCCTTCCGGAAAGCAAAGGTGGAGTTCTCCTTCACAAAGCAGTATGCATCGAAACTGCTTCGTCTGCATACACAAGGGGGAAAACGATTAGAAACCGAAGGCGGCACCGCATTTGAAAACACCCAAGCAATGAATGGACGATGCCAGTGTCGTTAATCACCTTCTTCCCTTCCGACGAAGGCCCCAGTGTGTTGATGCACGTCCACTTCTTTTTTCAGAATCGGGGACGGCGCTCTTGCGGGTCCACTTCGCAATCCAGGTCTGAGTGTTTTTCCTCTGCTCGCCAGGACAACCACACAGCCTCTGTCGTCCAACACCATGCGGGCAAGCCCAAATCCTTTCTTCCAAAAGTCCTCCGAGTACCTGTTCCAAGATGGCAAAGCTTGCAGTCCTTCCACAGGCTCTCCGTCCGGGAATATCCAAGATGATCATATCGCAAGACCACTCGGTGGCATTTCGCCCCTCCTACAATCCTTGTCTGCCACACACCCTCTCAAAGAACGAGACCATATTCTGAAATCCTGGGGTGTTGGAAGGGCTCTTCGGCAGTCGCCTTCTTCAGTGCTCTGCCCTTCAGACCCTCCATGGTCTTCAGGTATGCAACTTGGCTGCCCGTCCATCCAAAGCCGCCAAGAAACTCTCATTTACCACTGGACTACAGTTTTCAGGAGCCACTTTCGGCCTCTTCATTTCCACCGGCTCGAAAGGGTGCCCCCCTGGGGGGTTGAAGAGTGCCTTCGTTTTGCCGAGCCAGTTCTCGTGCCTCTGGTGACAACGGTGGGCACAGGGAGGCAGCCTGCGTTTGGGGGGGTGGGCTGGTTGCAAAGTCTCCATCGGAGTCCCTCTTCCTCACCCTCTTCCTGAACAGGCTGTTTTGCTTCTTCGTTTTGGCGGGTTGTCACAACAGCTGCTCCTTGCTGGCGAGTCCCTCTTCTTCGACCCCTTCTGTGGGCCTGCACAGCTGCATCCACGTCTTTTGTGCATCTCAGCTGCCTTCTGGATTCTTCCAGAGCAGCAGATTCTTTGCCGACTTTGGCCCAGCCCAGGCAAGGACACGTCTCTTCCTTTCTCTTCTCTTCTGCCAAGGCGTGCAGATCTTCTCAGACTCGTCAACAATACGCCCAGACATGTCCAGGTACCACGGGCATCCAACGAGATGCGCGGGATGCCATTTTCTGCATCTCGGGTGTGTAGACACAGCTTTGGGCCCGCCACGGTCCAAGCCATGAAGAAGCGGGGCTCTTGAGCCAGGGCCCCTGTCTGAAGGAGCACGTATTTCATATACTGCAAGGCAGTCAGCATGCGTGAGCAAAAGTTGAGACCAACCTACTGGCAGAGTGCCACCAAAAAACATAAAATGCGAATGCGGTGCCGCATTTCCGAGACAAACCCGTCGTAAACCAGGCTTCGCATACAGGGCAGCTGTGCTTCACCTGTAAACAATTCGCATTGCAGCTTTCCCAGCTCCCTCCTGATGTGTAAACTCCACAGCTCCTCTTGTTGTCTGTAGCTCTCTGGCGAAAAAGGTTTGTCCTTGTACGCACATCTGAAACGTGTCACGTAGTCTTCCAATGTCTGTGTTCCATCCCATTTGACGTACAAGCCGAACGAATTTGTGTGCATTACGACTTGCTCCTTCGCATTCGACATTACCTGCGATTCCCAAAATCCATTGTCACGGTAGCAGTTCAGGGAATTCATGTTCAGAAAAGCAAATCTGGGGAAGTACTTGAATTACCTGGAACCACCAAGTCATACCGTTTGAGCCACACATCCACTGCAGGGTCGGAAACTTCGAGTGGAAAAGACCACATTGTCCTTATGCTCTCGGATGCATTCCAGATCGACAGCCACCGTGTCTGCCATTTCCGATCCAATGTCAGGAGCTGGAAGAGATGGCTATTGCTAGGAAGGAACTTCAGTGCATTGAAAACCTCACCTTCTCTTTCGCCTCCACACATGCCGTTGAGAGGTGATGCAGTTTCTCCAATTGCATGGTCGGCTGCATGGCCGAGAATAGTTGTTTTGCAATCTCGGGGATGGAAGTCCTTTCCAAGTGCCGGATCTGCAATTGCCACCAGCTTCACAAAGCTTTGACTTGTATTTGGTTCTGGACTTGACACCGGCTTCCTTCAAGTGCTCAGTCAATGACTGCAGCGTTTTTGACACTGCCCCTCACTTTCCATGGAGAAGCGTTTGGCATGGGCCAAATCCAGCTTGATGTTTGACTGCCAACAAAACAATGCAGAGAAGCGTTACATTCGATTCATGTGGAAACATTACTTAAAATTGGGGAAGGATGAGAGAGGGGAAATTGGAGGACGACTACTTCGTATATCACCTCAACCATTCCATCCATAGTGAGACGATACCATGTCCGGTCTGTTTTTGCAACGGCTTCTGAATGAGCTCGGGCTCCAGCATTTCCGCAAACATCTGCGGATCAGTGAGACCAGTTTCCTCACCCTGTACAGCATGTGTGCCATGTGGGTATGCACGTACGCATTTTCAGTGACCCTGCAAGGCACACTCTCCAGTTCAGTACACGGAAGCACGGAAAACAAACCAGAATGGAAACCGAAATGCGGCACCGCATTTCGAACGTGCTAGGGGAGGGTATGAGTATCTTACGAGTTGAGGTCCGCCATGGCATTCTTGAGCAGGAGGAGTCTGCCGCCTTCACCTTCAGGATGACACACTCCACCATGTAATGCCAGCCAATGTGCTTGGCATGGTTCTGCTGATGTACTCCCACCAGGCGAGAAGTCGGTGATTCCCGTCCCACACAAAGAACATTTTTACCGACATATGGCCGAAAGTCGGGATCACCCTTCAGCGTCGCCTCGAATCGTGGTTGCGAGTGTGCCAGTGGGTATCCCACGTTGACAATTCATCGGCAGTGGGTCCACGAGTTTCGCCGTCCTCATTCTCAATGGAAAAGTAAAACGCTGCCGATCCCAGACGGTACCCTTCTCGAAATGCGAACTTGAGCTTATCCACATCTCCGGGAAGGGCCTGCCTGACGACGATGGGGAAGGGAGAGACATGCGACAGAGTGGGATTCGAAGAGTCCGCTGGGGAATACCCTGCTGCCCAGAACTCTGCCAATGCTACTGTGTGTCTCCTCCAACATTTTATCCGCTGTGCTTTTGAAATCCTCCGGAGACATGTCTGTAGGTGCGGTAGTGGCTGGCAGCTGGAGCATCCTCCTCAACTGGAGCTGCACTCTGGGGCCTGTTGCGGGCAATTCTGCCATTGCAGAGGCCTCCTCCGGGCCTGCTTGCATCGGTGGTGAGGTCTTGCTGCGAAAGTTGAGCGGGGCACCACCCTCTCGGTACCAAATCGAGATCAACGGTCGATCCCATTGCCTTCGCTGCAGCAGAGTCGGCCCCAACATCTGCAGGCGGGAAATCCTCCAGGAACTGAGCTTCAGCTCGTGGAAGCGGTTTTGCGGGAGATTGTTGGCCCGTCGCCCTGATTGCCTTCTGCTTCCTCATCCTTGCAGGTGAAGGTGTCTGATGCTCTGCAATTGAATCTGTCTTCTACCCTGCTGCTTCATTCGCGTTGGGGGGGGTGAATCGGCCTGAGCCGGTTCAGAAGCCAGTAGAGGGACGGGCTGCTTCTTCTTCGACTTTGCTGGAGAAGGGCCCGACCCCCTGCTGGCGATTCTCCATGACCGAAGAACGCGAGTCGATCTCTGGGACTTTGAACTTGCCCTTCGAAGACGCGTCTTTGAATCGCAGAGGGCTAGGCCGGCAGGAGGAATACCCGCGCTCAGGGATCGGGTGGGTGTACGTGCTGCAGCTAGCTCCTCGGACTCTTCCTGCGGCTCTTCGGATTCCTGCGATCCCTCCAGCACGTCCACCTTTTCCTGTTAGGCATGCAAACATGTTCTGCATTCAAGTCTCCTAGCATTCAGTCTAAGAATTACAGAAGCAAAATGGGGGGTTCGGTGCTCGATCAGCTGCGCGCAGCCCGATGATCGCATGGAGCTCTCACTGGTGGCTGGGTGCCTGAGTGGCCTGCTGCTCGGAGATGGCAATCTCCTCCTGTAGACGCATCTGCTTCCTCCCCTTCGGGCATTGGCCTACGTCCGAAGTATAATTTCCGGAGCTTGCGACGAGGTCTCTGGCTGTGGTGCACGAACCCCCCCTCTCAGGTTCGAGCATAAGAAGAACAGAGAGAGGGAAAAGGGCCAAAAGTGCAGATGGAAAGAAGGGCGCGAGAGAGGGGTGACTGAGGAGACACGACAAAAGTAGATGAAACGGCGGTGATGCACCACTTGGGTTCGAAAGGGTTGGACGAAAGTGTCTCCTCGGGGAGTTTGCGTCATTACGAAATTCGAATCGTTGAGGGTACGCCTGCCCGAAAAACAAACATCATTATCGAACGGTCAGGCCGCGCCGCCTCATGCCCCTTCAGTCAGATAGAGTGCCGACATGTGCAGCAATTCCGTTGCTCCACGTGTTCACATTTCAAGGTATATCCGTCCCAGCGTCTGATCAGTTGGAGCGAAAATGCGAATGCGGCGCCGCATTTCCGTTAAGTACGATCACTCTGCTACACATCCGTACTTGTTGGAAGAAAATGCGGCACCGCATTTCCGTTCCACCTTCACTTACCTTAGTTGTTGAACGGAAATACGGTGCCGCATTTCCGTCCCACAGCTCCAAGTATGAGATTCAAAAGGGAAATGCGGCGCCGCATTCCGTTCTGGAATGTCGAAAGGTGCGATTGGACGGGAATGAGGCACAACATTTCAGTTCCCGTGGTTCATGATTTTCAATGTGAACGGAAATGCGGTACCGCATTTTCGTTCCCATTTCACATCCGTTAGATGATGAATGGAAATGTCGTGCCACATTTCCGTTCGGGAAAGTATAGAGGTCTCACCTGGACAGAAATGCGGTGCCGCATTTCCGGTCCGGAAAGTTTGAAGGTCTCACATGGATGGAAATGCGGGTACACATTTCGTAGCAACCGCTCCAGGCCCAATATACAAAACGGAAATGCGGCGCCGCATTTCCGTTCTAGAATGTCGGAAGGTGCGACTCGAACGGAAATGCGGTGCCGGATTTCTGTTCCCGTTGCGCACGATTTTCAGTCAGAATGGAAATGCGGTTACCGCATTTCCGTTCTGTAGAGTATTAACGTCTGACGCTGGCGGAAAATTCCGTGCCGCATTTTCGTTCCAAAGCTCCATGCCTCACATACAAAACGGAATGCGGCGCCGCATTTCCGTTTTGGAATGTCGGAAGGTGCGACTCCCACGGAAATGCGGTACCGCATTTCAGTTCCGAGGTTTCAGGATATTTATTTCATCAGAACGGAAATGCGGGGCGCATTTCCCTTTTGAATCTAATACATTCCGTTCTGGAATGTTGGGAGGTGCGACTCGGATGGAATGCGTTGCCGCATTTCAGTTCCGACGGTTCACGATTTTCAGTCAGAACGGAAATGCGGTACCGCATTTCGTTCTGAAATGTTGGTAGGTGCGACTCGGATGGAAATACGGTGCCGCATTTTAGTTCAGATGGTTCACGATTTTCAGTCAGAACGGAAATGCGTTGCCGCATTTCCGTTCTGGATAGTATGAATGTCTCAAGCGGTCGGAATTGCGCTGTATGAAGCTGTCGGAATCGCACTCGGCTCCATGCATCAGATACAAAATGGAAATGCGGCGCCGCATTTCCGTTCTGGAATGTCGAAAAGTGCGACTCGGACGGAAATGCGGTGCCGCATTTCTGTTCCCGTTGTTCGTAAATCTCAATCAGAACGGAAATTCGGTACCGCATTTCCGTTCCACCTTCACATACCGTGCTTGTGGAATGAAAATGCGGTACCGCATTTCCGTTCTGGAGAGTATGAATGTCTTTTAAGGACGGAAATGTGCTGCAGCATTTCAATCCCTCAGCTCCATGCATCAGATACAAAATGGAAATGCGGGCGCGGCGCTTTTCCGTTCTGAAATGTCGGAAAAGTGCGACTCGGACGGAAATGCGGTGCCGCATTCTGTTCCGTTGTTCATAAATCTCAATCAGAACGGAAATGCGGTACCGCATTTCCGTTCGACCTTCACATACCGTGCTTGCTGGATGGAAATGCGTTACCCCGCATTTCCGTTCTGGAGAGTATAAAAGTTTCCCCCGGAAGGAAACTCGTGTTGCGCATTTCCGTCGCTTCTGGTGCATGACCAAGATGCATACGGAATGCGGCGCCGTATTTTTCGTCCACCACCAGCATCGAAAGAATCACTCGGGCTGAATCTGGACCTGAATTGGTTGCATTGTTCCGAAACAACACAATTGCGGCCAGTCTTGATGAGCACAACTTGGTTGTCTGCAGTTTAACCAGCATCCCTTGCACACTTGTCAGTGCGAACGGTTCTGTCCTGCACCGAGAATACGGCTGTATCCACCCTCAGGAGAACTGTCTGGGGTGTTATTTCGTCGCCGAATCGGCCATCATTGTCATACTCACTGGCTATGGAATCAACCCCCACCTTCATGCATGTAGCTTGAAAACAATACTTTCCACTTCAATGTGCGACTTCCAATCGTCGCGGGACTCCGCAGATCCACTTAGATGGTGCCGTGAGCCTTGGTCTGTCGCTATACTGAACCTCGCACTTGCCAACTCCGTGCGTTGGTGTTCGATGGCTCCGAATTCCTACGCTATAGTTTTTTGTCCTCTGCAACTTGGGAGAGCCTGGATCCCAAACGAGGAGGGCTTTGCAGAGTGACTGAAACTTACCTTTGTTCCAAATTCAAGCTCAACCGGGCACAGTTTTATTTGGAAGAAGAAAGGAAGGATGTTCCTGGACAGTTCAGAACCATTGTCGTGCTAGGAACGACGGAGGTTGCGGAATCGAATGGCACGTTCCCCCGTCAGACACCATCCTGTATCGAGCTGTGGGAATGCCCATTCCCTTTCCGAATCAGTCGCTGCCCACACCATCCACAAAGAGTCCGGAAACCGAGAGGCGGCCACTGCCAACAGAGAGGTATCAACGATAATCATTCCCGACCTGGACCGTCAAGACCCTCCATAGCTTCTCGTGTGGACGTATTCGACATTTCCGACGAGGAAGATGATTGCATTGAGGTACCATGTCCTCCACACGTCGTTAAATCAATCCGGCATGGACGTCTCTGTAGGTGCTACGAATGTGCCCTCGAGCATACTCCAACTCCAACCCGGTCCATTGTGCAGCTCCTACGACAACATCACCTCGATGGTTCTCGCTCCGAGCTGGCTGCTCTCTCCTATGCCAAATTCCCAGTCAGAAGGTAACGTTTCTGCCTCCCAAGTCGATGGCAATGTCATCTTCAGTTTCCACCTGTTTCTTTTTCTTCGTCAAAGAAAGCCTCCGGGATGTTAACAGACATGGATCGAAAGCATGACGGACACCCCTGGTGTGTGACGAAGACCAGTAGCACAAAAATTGCTGATGGTGTTCGTGTACGATACGTCCTCTGTGCGGGGAAGCTGAGGTGCCTCAATCCCATCTGCTTCCACTTTCTCTCCAAAGGAGGGCGGAGAAACGAGACGGATTGGACTGGCACAATGCATCATCCATTCATTGTCTCCAGCCAAGCTCCTCCTGCGGTTCTTTCAAGTGTGCACATTGCAAAGAACCACCAACGTGCATGTCCATGTGCAGAGCCAAGCAATACTACGTTATCCATTTGCTCCCGGACTTGACTAGAGCTTGCATACACGTTGGGGTCCACTGCCACCCCTTGGCGAGAGGCAACATGCGTGAGGCTGTGCAGGAAGCACACGACATCATAAAAGAGGAGGTGAAATTGAGCCCCGGAACAGACCAAAGCAGATTCAGCTGAAGGCAGCTCACAAGATTGCTCTTGGCAAAATCATGTCTGAAGATGGTTCCGACCGAGAGCCCTTGACCGAAGACGAGATGCGGGACCTCTTGGAGTCTGTCTCGCACGTTTGTAGTCCGAATGTGCGGAATCACATCGTATCTTGCAAGCAGGAGTTCGGCAGGGGGTCGGACATGTACTCAATCCTGGAGGTGAAACGAATGACTGGATATGACTACATCCAAGGTAGCAGGTTTCCAGGGCAAGGCAGCGAATCCGATCGTTGTTACATTTTCAAAATGTCGACGTGTGGGCCTGGGAGTGGAGTCGACTTGGTCACTCGCATGACAACTGGAAACTTGTCGAATGCTTGGGTGATGTTTGATCACATCAAGCGAATTACAAACCATCAGTGGGTGACTATGGGTGCGCATGTTTATGACTATCACTCCAAGAGGCTCATGACGATTGCAATCTGCGAGATGAAAGGGGAGGACACACAGTCCGAGATGCATCTGTGGGAGGGCATAAACGAGCAGATGGCAAGGGCGGGATTGCCAGAGCCCAATTTCAGGGGATTCATGGCAGACAACGCTCAGGCCAACTGGGCAGCGGTGCGGCGTGTGTACGGTGAGGACCCCAATGTTCCAATGGAGGGGAAAGAGAGATCCTGTGGATTCCATTGGATGCAGAGTCTATCCCACTACACTACCAAATTTGTTGCTAGCTCATTCCAGGCTGAACACCGTGTCCTTTGTACGGCGTGGAAGGATGCACCCACATTTGATGACTCGGAGGTTAAGTTTGCTATCATCGAGGCTTGGTGGAACATGTCAGGTGCAGTGGAGACAAAGCCTAAACCCTAAACCCTAAAGCCACGTACTACAAGTTCCTGAGCAGCAAACAATGGGGCGTTGGGCCGGACAGGGAGGAATTGTTGGTACGAATAGCTTCGAGGTCCAAGAATCCAGTGAAATGGGCGACAGCATTGCGAGAGAAGATCAAAGGGACGCCTCTGCACCGCAGAGGTGAACACCTAGAGGGGGACGTCCGGACTCGCCCTGTCAGGCGGAGGATTGAAGAGGAACCCGGGTGCGAAGAGGATTCCTGGAGATCCGACAGGAACATTCGGACAGCACCTCGAGGTCCCGTCATGTTGCCGCACAATGTGTCTTCCAGCAGTGGAAGCCCAAGAAATTCCAGATCGCCGTCGCCTTCAACCGGGGATTTCGTGCAACAAATTCCCACCACTCCCTTGCCCCACATTCCGCCCGCTGTTATGCAGTATGGCCAAGCCATTGTGGAGACGACTGTGTCTGCATCACAGTGGAGAATTGCTCGCACAAAGCCGTCGTTTCGAGGAAGGTGTTCCGCAATTTGTGTGGATACACGGCAACGTTGTTTAGAGATGATAAGGAGGAATCCAGATGGGGCTGTCCCTGCTCCTACTTTTACAGGAAGATTTGTCCATGCAAAGTTTGCGGAGGCGACAACCACCCAGTTCTGGTTCTGCAGGCACGACATTATGACTTGCGTGTATGGAAAGCCCAAGTACGGCATACAAACAATGCCAGAGGCTCCCCCGGTGTGGCCGGTGGAACCAGGCTGCGATCTGAGTCAGGTTGAGGCCAACGCCCTTACCGCCGCAGGATTTCGGATGGTGCAGCGCACTGACGTCCCCAGAGAACCATTTCCGCTTCCACAGCCTCCACCACCAACCCCTGTGAGAGCAAGAACAATGGGACACGACAGCTCTAAGCATCCTACACACCGTTGGGGGAACCAAAGAGGCGGCGACCTCCCTCAAAAGTGAACGAGACAAGGATGGGGAATGCACTTCGGATGAACTGTACAATCCAGAGCTCGACAGAAGTGCCCCCACCAGGATTCGGGCGTGTGTATCAGATGGCCACGGCGGGCTCAGCTATTCGCAATGAGGTGTACACCATCACCATTTCAGAATTACCCACCTGCAATTGCACCGACTTCCAGATCATGGCGAACAAGGGGCATCATACTGCCCTTGCAAGCATTTGTACTACGTGTACCTAAAGAGACTCCGTTGTAATTCCACAACTCATCACTTCATACATGCACCAGGGTTGAGCCCCCAGGAGGTTGACACTCTTCTGAATATGGATCCAGGGGACCAGTGAGCTTGGCTTGCGGTCAACATACAATGGTACGCCCATCCTTTTCGGATAGTAGAACTGTACTGCTGCCAGTACCTCAGACTCTGGCCACACAAAGGTCCGACATATGTCTTGCCTACCAGTAACCTGTTTTGCTCGAACTAAGATATTACTATATCGTTCACTTGTTTCCACGTGCATGTATTTTTGTATGTTGGAGGGTTCATGTTTTTCTGCTTTCCGAAAACTTGCTTTCCTCATTCGACCTCCGACAAGGAAATGCGGCGCCGCATTTCAAGTATCGTCGTAGGTACCCCCAGAGAGCGGCCTTCGCCAACACCAAACCGCTCCGAAATTTCGCACGTGCGAACCCTAATGCGGCACCCTATTTCCCAGTTCAGTTGCAAACCTTTCCCGCCGAATACCCGAAGAAGACAGAATTGTGAAGTACTGCAGACTGTATTGGTGCAGACTCCATTGGTTCAATCGCGGCAAAAGGGTCAGCTTCATTCCAATGTTAAGGCATGTAAAACCGCGGAATACTCTATACAGGCCAGTATGCGACGTCCTTTTGCAGTGGTATACTGGATTTCCCGTTGCACGGTCACTTATTTCCATGAGCGGATCTAAAAAACCATGAGCGGACTTGTTACTGACGACATATCTTCGCCGCATTACATGATCTGGAACGTCCAAAAATGGCAAGGTCAAATTAAAAAACTATTATTTTAATACTTGTTTAATCTGCCGCATTTCCAAATTTGGAGGAGTCCGCTCATGAAATCCGCGTATCTTAGACTTCGGCTCACCGCTCATGCGGCTCATGCGGCTCATGGCTCATGGCTCATGGTTTCTGCTCATGAAATAGTAAACCTCTAAATTGGACAGACAACGAGGTTGGCATTGCAAATGCGGCGACGCATATCCAGCTTGGCAATGGAAACTTCTTTTTGGACAAGGGAATGCGAAGCCGCATTTCCGTCCAACATTTCGAAAAGTGTGACATTTCCGACCAGCGCGATGGAATGCGTTACCGCATTTCCGTGAGAGGGTCTGCAAATGGACAAATTGCGATGTCCGTTCTGGAAATGCGGCGCCGCATTTCCATGTCCGTCATCGACTTTTTTTTTACAATGGAATGCGGTGCCAATTTTTGCTGATGGGCCTGCAGTTCGAACAACGACCATCCCCAATATGGAAATGCGGCACCGCATTTCCAATTCCGCCATCTCGACCTCCTTGTTCGACCTCCTTGTTCGACCTCTGTAAGCGTGGTGGCATCCATGCAATGAGCGGGAGAGGCCAAAACTGGCGTGTGGACAAAGGAAATTTTGGAAATGCGGCACCGCATTTCCAATCGGCCGATTACTTTTTACTATGCCAACATTGAAATGGAAAATTTAGTCCCTCCCATGTCTTGGAAATGCGGTGCCGCATTTCCAAAAGAGGTTCTTAGAGTTGCCAAAATTTTGGAAATGCGGTGCCCCATTTCTGATTTTGGGAGCGTCGTGGTTTGGGCGATTGTGTGGCTGGAATGCACACTGGAGAGGGGTCACGAATATCGGGCAGAATTTCCTTTATATACTCTGGAAGAGAATTTACATTTACAGAGACTTCATTAAAATTCTATTAATCTTGAAAATCATCCGAATCCTCATCCTGTTCTAGACTGTCCTGCTCCGCCTCCACCCCCTCAGTGTCTTTCTCATCTCCAGCGGACTGCTCGTTGGCCAGGCTTTCAAAAATCCCATCTTCCCCTTGCGGAACTGTCCATCTCACCTCCGTTGGGTCGTCTTCCTCCCTGTCTGCGTCGCTCTCATCCGCTGAATCACATATGTACTTTCGTACCCGTCTACCTGTCTGAGCTGCTGCCAACTCTTTCCTTATCCTTCTGTCCTCCCTAGCCCTCTCCAAAATCTGCTCTACTTTACTGGGATTCTCACTTCTTCTAATCGCTGTATTTGCGAGTTTAGCTGCATAACTAGGAAGGGAGTAGTCCGTCACCGGGCTCGTCATCAAGTCGGCCCTCGCAAAGAATGGGACATTCTTCCTGGCAGGAAGTGTAGGCCCTACATGTTTCGACCCGGACCCTGCAATCCTGCACATGACAATCATCAACGAGACTAATGAGAACCACAGTCCGGAAATTCGTTTGACAAAAATGACCCAGAAGGCTTTGCAAACTTACAATGTTTGCACTCACTCGTATTCCGGGTTCTCCTCCGCATCAATGTCCACTGTGTCTTCCTCGGACTCCGACGAATCCGAGGAGACTTCCGCTCTGTCGGGAGCCTTAACATTCCGTTGCAGCCCTTCCAGATGGGATCCCCACACGAATGAATCCTCTCCTCGTAGGCAAAGAGGTGCCGGTCGGAAAACGCCCCAGCCCACATTGAGGCACCTGTTACAATGCCATCCACACATTACCACATGGCGCTTCAGATGTTGCGAACTACATCCTAACGAGAATTTGCAGAACAGCATAGATCAAGATTCTACATACCTGTCCCACAGATGAGGTCGAGCACTGTGCCCTCCACGTCTGTGCATGTCTCCATAATTGTCTGAATGAAGGCAGGGCTCCGAGTCCGTGAGTACCGTATGGGTTCCGTTGAAGTGAGGCTATGAGGGAGAAGTTCCTTGGGAACGTTGTTGAACAGAACGTCGTAATCAAGGGGGTCGCAGTTCGGGTCAACCTTTCATCCCTCCTTCCGGAAAGCAAAGGTGGAGTTCTCCTTCACAAAGCAGTATGCATCGAACTGCTTCGTCTGCATACACAGGGGGAAAACGATTAGAAACCGAATGCGGCACCGCATTTGAAAACACCCAAGCAAATGAATGGACGAGCCAGTGTCGTAATCACCTTCTTCCCTTCCGACCGAAGGCCCAGTGTGTTGATGCACGTCCACTTCTTTTTCAGAATCGGGACGGCGCTCTTGCGGGTCCACTTCGCAATTCCTGTCTAAGTGTTTTTTCCTCTGCTCGCCAGGACAACCACACAGCCTCTGTCGTCCAACACCATGCGGGCAAGCCGAATCCTTTCTTCCAAAAGTCCTCCGAGTACCTGTTCCAAGATGGCAAAGCTTGCAGTCCTTCCACAGGCTCTCCGTCCGGAATATCCAAGATGATCATATCGCAAGACCACTCGGTGGCATTTCCGCCCCTCCTACAATCCTTGTCTGCACACACCCTCTCAAAGAACGAGACCATATTCTGAAATCCTGGGGTGTCGGAAGGCTCTTCGGCAGTCGCCTTCTTCAGTGCTCTGCCCTTCAGACCCTCCATGGTCTTCAGGTATGCCAACTTGGCTGCCCGTCCATCCAAAGCCGCCAAGAAACTCTCATTTACACACTGGACTACAGTTTCGGGAGCCACTTTCGGCCTCTTCATTTCCACCGGCTCGAAAGGGTGCCCCCCTGGGGGGTTGAAGAGTGCCTTCTTTGCCGAGCCAGTTCTCGTGCCTCTGTGACAACGGTGGGCACAGGGGAGGCAGCCTGCGTTTGGGGGGTGGGCTGGTTGCAAAGTCTCCATCGGAGTCCCTTCCTCACCCTCTTCCTGAACAGGCTGTTTCTGCTTCTTCGTTTTGGCGGGTGTCACAACAGCTGCTCCTTGCTGGCGAGTCCTCTTCTTCGACCCCTTCTGTTGGGCCTGCACAGCTACATCCAACATCTTTTGTGCCAACTCAGCTGCCTTTCTGGATTCTTCTAGAGCAGCAGATTCCTTTGCCGACTTTGGCCCAGCAGGGACACGTCTTTCCTTTCTCTTCTCTTCTGCCAAGGCGTGCAGATCTTTCTCAGACTCGTCAACAATATCGCCAGACATGTCTAGGTACCACGGGCATCCAACGAGATGCGCGGGATGCCATTGTTTCTGCATCTCGGGTGTGTAGACACAGCTTGGGCCCGCCACGGTCCAAGCCATGAAGAACGGGGGCTCTTGAGCCAGGGCCCTGTCTGAAGGAGCACGTATTTCATATACCTGCAAGGCAGTCAGCATGCGTGAGCAAAAGTTGAGACCAACCTACTCGCAAAGTGCCACCGAAAACTTAAAATGCGAATGCGGTGCCGCATTTCCGAGACAAACCTCGTAACCAGGCTTCGCATACAAGGGCAGCTGTGCTTCACCTGTAAACAATTCGCATTGCAGCTTTCCCCGCTCCCTCCTGATGTGTAAACTCCACGCTCCTTCTTGCTGTCTGTAGCTCTCTGGCGAAAAGGTTGTCCTTGTACGCACATCTGAAACGTGTCACGTAGTCTTCCTATGTCTGTGTTCCATCCCATTTGACGTACAAGCCGAACGAATTTGTGTGCATTACGACTTGCTCCTTCGCATTCGACATTACCTGCGATTCCCAAATGCATTGTCACGTAGCAGTTCAGGGATTCATTTCAGAAAAGCAAATCTGGGGAAGTACCTTGAATTACCTGGAACCACCAAGTCATACCGGTTGAGCCACACATCCACTGCAGGGTCGGAAACTTCGAGTGGAAAAGACCACATTGTCCTTATGCTCTCGGATGCATTCCAGATCGACAGCCACCGTGTCTGCCATTTCCGATCCAATGTCAGGAGCTGGAAGAGAGTGGCTATTGCTAGGAAGGAACTTCAGTGCATTGAAACCTCACCTTCTCTTTCGCCTCCACACATGCCGTTGAGAGGTGATGCAGTTTCTCCAATTGCATGGTCGGCTGCATGGCCCGAGAATAGTGTTTTGCAATCTCGGGGATGAAGTCCTTTCCAAGTGTCGGATCTGCAATTGCCACCAGCTTCACAAGCTTTGACTTGTATTTGGTTCTGGACTTGACACCGGCTTCCTTCAAGTGCTCAGTCAATGACTGCAACGTTTTGACCTGCCCCTCACTTTCCATGAAGAAGCGTTTGGCATGGGCCAAATCCAGCTTGATGTTTGACTGCCAACAAAAACATGCAGAAGCGTTACATTCGATTCATGTGGAAAGCATTACTGGAAATTGGGGAAGGATGAGCAGAGGGAAATTGGAGGACGACTTACTTCGTATATCACCTCCACCATTCCATCCATAGTGAGACGATACCATGTCCGGTCTGTTTTTGCAACGGCTTTCTGAATGAGCTCGGGCTCCAGCATTTCCGCAAACATCTGCGGATCAGTGAGACCAGTTTTCCTCACCCTGTACAGCATATGTGCCATGTGGGTATGCACGTACGCATTCTTTGTGACCCTGCAAGGCACACTCTCCAGTTCAATACACGGAAGCACGGAAACAAACCAGAATGGAAACCGAAATGCGGCACCGCATTTCGAACGTGCTAGGGAGGGTATGAGTATCTTACGAGTTGAGGTCCGCCATGGCATTCTGAGCAGGGGAGTCTTCTGCCGCCTTCACCTTCAGGATGACACACTCCACCATGTAATGCCAGCCAAGTGCTTGCATGGTTCTGCTTGATGTACTCCCACCAGGCTGAAGTCGGTGATTCCCGTCCCACACAAAGAACATTTTACCCGACATATGGCCAAAGTCCTGGATCACCCTTCAGCGTCGCCTCGAATTCGTCTGTTGCGAGTGGTGCCAGTGGGTATCCCACGTTAACAATTCATGGCAGTGTCCACGAGTTTCGCCGTCCTCATTCTCAAGTAAACGTAACGCGCCGATCCCAGACGTTACCCTTCTCGAAATGCGAACTTGAGCTTATCCACATCTCCGGGAAGGGCCTGCCTGACGATGGGAAGGGAGACCATGCGACAGAGTGGATTCGAAGAGTCCGCTGGAATACCCTTGCTGCCCAGAACTCTGCCAATGCTACTGTGTGTCTCCTCCAACATTTTATCCGCTGCACTTTTGAAATCCTCCGGAGACATGTCTGTAGGTGCCGGTAGTGGCTGAGCAGCTGGAGCATCCTCAACTGGGCTGCACTCTGGGGCCTGTCTGCGGGCAATTCTGCCATTGCAGAGGCCTCCCCGGGCCTGCTTGCTCATCAGTGGTGAGGTCTTTGCTGCGAACGTTGAAGCGGCAAGCACCCTCCTCCGGTACCCAAATCGAGATCAAACGGTCGATCCCATTGCCTTCGCTGCAGCAGAGTCGCCCCAACATCTGCAGGCGGAAATCCTCGGAACTGAGCTTCAGCTCGTGGAAGTCGGTTTTGCGGGAGATTGTTCGGCCGTCGCCTGATTGCCTTCTGCTTCCTCATCCTTGCAGGTGAAGGTGTCTGCTGCAATTGAATCTGTCTTCTACCCTGCTGCTTCATTCGCGTTGGGTGGGAATCCGGCCCTGAGCCGGTTCAGAAGCCAGTAGAGGGACGGGCTGCTTCTTCTTCGACTTTGCTGGAGAAGGCCCGACCCCTGCTGGCGATTCTCCATGACCGAAGAACGCGAGTCGATCTCTGGGCTTTGAACTTGCCCTTCGAAGCCGCGTCTTGAATCGCACAGGGCTAGGCCCGGCAGGAATACCGCGCTCGGGATCGGTGGGTGTACGTACGTGCTGGCAGCTAGCTCCTCGGACTCTTCCTGCGCTCTTCTTCGGATTCCTGCGATCCCTCCAGCACGTCCACCTTTCCTGTTAGGCATGCAAACATGTTCTGCATTCAAGTCTCCTAGCATTCAGTCTAAGAATTACAGAAGCAAAATGGGGGTTCGGTGCTCGATCAGCTGCGCGCAGCCGATCGCATGGAGCTTCTCACTGTGGCGGGTTGCCTGAGTGGCCTGCTGCTCGGAGATGGCAATCTCCTCCTGTAGACGCATCTGCTTCCTCCCCTTCGGCATTGGCCTACGTCCGAAGTATAATTTCCGGAGCTTGCGACGAGGCTCCTCCTCTGGTGCACGAACTCCCCCCTCTCAGGTTCGAGCATAAGAAGAACAGAGAGAGGGAAAAAGGGGCAAAGAGTGCAGATGGAAAGGGCGCGAGAGGGGTGACTGAGGAGACACGACAAAAGTAGATGAAACGGCGGTGATGCACCACTTGGGTTCGAAAGGGTTGGACGAAAGTGTCTCCTCGTGGAGTTTGCGTCATTAACGAAATTCGAATCGTTCAGGGTACGCCTGCCGTCCGAAAAACAAACATCATTATCCAACGGTCAGGCCGCGCCGCCTCATGCCCCTTCAGTCAGATAGAGTGCCGACATGTGCAGCAATTCCGTTGCTCCACGTGTTCACATTTCAAGGCATTTCCGTCCCAGCGTCTGATGAGTTGGTGAAATGCGAATGCGGCGCCGCATTTCCGTTAAGTACCATCACGAAGCTACACATCCGTACTTGTTGGAAGAAAATGCGGCACGCATTTCCGTTCCACCTTCACATACCTTAGTTGTTGAACGGAAATACGGTGCCGCATTTCCGTCCCACGCTCCATGTATGAGATACAAAGGGAAATGCGGCGCCGCATTTCCGTTCTGGAATGTCGAAGGTGCGATTCGGACGGAAATGAGGCACAACATTTCAGTTCCCCGGTTCATGATTTTC
Organism: Takakia lepidozioides; assembly: GCA_030704615.1. Lineage (NCBI taxonomy): Eukaryota > Viridiplantae > Streptophyta > Takakiopsida > Takakiales > Takakiaceae > Takakia > Takakia lepidozioides. The sequence goes on along the minus strand of CM060732.1, from coordinate 29,465,310 downwards.
AATCTGAACGGAAATGCGGTACCCGCATTTCCGTTCCCCCTTCACATACGTTAGTTGATGAACGGAAATGCCGTGCCACATTTCCGTTCGGGAAAGTATAGAGTCTCACCTGGACAGAAATGCGGTGCCGCATTTCCGGTCTGGAAAGTTTGAAGGTCTCACATGGATGGAAATGCGGCACCACATTTCCGTACCACAGCTCCAGGCCCCATATACAAAACGGAAATGCGGCGCCGCATTTCCGTTCTAGAATGTCGGAAGGTGCGACTCGGACGGAAATGCGGTGCCGCATTTTCGGTCCCGTTGCGCACGATTTCAGTCAGACGGAAATGCGGTAACCGCATTTCCGTTCTGTAGAGTATTAACGTCTGACGCTGGCGGAAATGCTTGTGCCGCATTTTCGTTCCACAGCTCCATGCCTCACATACAAAACGGAAATGCGGCGCCGCATTCCGTTTTGGAATGTCGGAAGGTGCGACTCCGACGGAAATGCGGTACGCATTTCAGTTCCGATGTTTCAGGATATTTTCATCAGAACGGAAATGCGGTGCGCATTTCCGTTCGGAATGTTGGGAGGGCGACTCGAATGGAAAATGCGTTGCCCGCATTTCAGTCCGATGGTTCACGATTTTTCAGTCAGAACGGAAATGTGGTACGCATTTACGTTATGGATAGTATGAATGATCAAAGCGGCGGCAATCGCACTCGGGCTCCATGAATCAGATACAAAATGGAAAGGCGGCGCCGCATTTTCCGTTCTGGAATGTCGGAAAGTGCGACTCCGACAGAAATGCGGTTTTGCCGAATTTCGTTCCGTTGTCATAATTCTCAATTCAGAACGGAAAATGCCGGGTGACCACATTTCCGTTATGGAGAGTATGAATGTCTTTTAGGACGGAAATGTGCTGCGGCATTTTCTATCCCTCAGCTCCATGCATCAGATACAAAATGGAAATGCGGCGCCGCATTTTCCGTTCGGAAGTCGGAAAAAGTGCGACTCGGATGGAAATGCGGGTGGTAACGGCATTTCGTTCCCCCACATTTTGTGCTTGCTGGATGGAAATGCGTTACCGCATTTCCGTTCTGGAGCGAGTATAAAGGTTTCCCCGGACGGAAACTCCGTGCCGCATTCATTTCCGTCGCTCTTGTGGTGCATGACCAAGAAGCAATACGGAAATGCGGCGCCGTATTTCCGTCCACCAACAATCGAAGAATCACTCGGGACGGGAAATCTGGAACCTCAATGGGTTGCATTGTTCCGAAACAACATTGCGGCCAGTCTTGATGAGCACAACTTGGTTGTCTGACCGTTTTAACTAACAGTCCTGGCACTTGTCAGTGCGAACGTTCTGTCTGCACCGAGAATACTGCTGGATCCACCCTCAGGAGAAACTGTCAGGAGATGTTATTTCGTCCCCGAATCGGCCATCATTGTCATACTTACTGGCTATGGAATCAAACCTCCCACCTTCATGCATTGTAGCTTGAAACAATACTTTCCACTTCAATGTGCAACTTCCAATCGTCGATGGACTCGCATGGTGCCTGTTAGCCTTGGTCTGTCGCTATACTGAAAACTCGCACTTGCCAACTCCGTGCGGTGTTCGATGGCTCCGAATTCCTACGCTATAGTTTGTTGTCCTCTGCAACTTGGAGAGCCTGGATCCCAAACGAGGAGGACTTTGCAGAGTGACTGAAACTTACCTTTGTTCCAAATTCAAGCTCAAACCGGGCACAGTTTATTTGGAAGAAGAAAGGAAGGATGTTCCTGGACAGGTGACGAGACCATTGTCGTGCTAGGTAACGACGGAGGTTGCGGAATCGAATGGCACGTTCCCCCGTCAGACACCATCCTGGATCGAGCTGTGGGAATGCCCATTCCCTTTCCGAATCAGTCGCTGCCACACCATCCACAAAGGAGTCCGGAAACCGAGAGGCGGCCACTGCCAACAGAGAGGTATGCAACGATAATCATTCCCGACCTGGACCGTCAAGACCCTCCATAGCTTCTCGTGTGGACGTATTCGACATTTCCGACGAGGAAGATGATTGCATTGAGGTACCCATGTCCTCCACACGGTCGTTCAAATCCGGCATGGACGTCCTCTGTGGTGCTACCATGTGCCATCGAGCATAACTCCAACCCGGTCCATTGTGCAGCTCTACGACAACATCACCTCGATGGTTCTCGCTCCGAGCTGGCTGCTCTCGACTATGCCAAATTCCCAGTCAGAAAGGTAACGTTTCTGCCTCCCAAAGTCGATGGCAATGTCATCTTCGAGTTTCCACCTGTTTCTTCGTCAAACAAAGCCTCCGGGATGTTAACAGACATGGATCGAAAGCATGACGGACACCCCTGGTGTGTGACGAAGACCAGTAGCACGAAAATTGCTGATGGTGTTCGTGTACGATATGTCCTCTGTGCGGGGAAGCTGAGGTGCCTCAATCCCACCTGCTTCCACTTTCTCTCCAAAGGAGGGCGGAGAAACGAGACGGATTGGACTGGCACAATGCATCATCCATTCATTGTCTCCAGCCAAGCTCCTGCGGGTTCTTTCAAGTGTGCACATTGCAAAGAACCACCGACGTGCATGTCCATGTGCAGAGCCAAGCAATATTACGTAATCCATTTGCTCCCGGACTTGACTAGAGCTTGCATACACGTTGGGGTCCACTGCCACCCCTTGGCGAGAGGCAACATGCGTGAGGCTGTGCAGGAAGCACACGACATCATAAAAGAGGAGGTGAAATTGAGCCCCGGAGCCAGACCAAAGCAGATTCAGCTGAAGGCAGCCCACAAGATTGCTCTTCGCAAAATCATGTCTGAAGATGGTTCCGACCGAGAGCCCTTGACCGAAGACGAGATGCGTGACCTCTTGGAGTCCGTCTCGCACGTTTGTAGTCCGAATGTGCGGAATCACATCGTATCTTGCAAGCAGGAGTTCGGCAGGGGTCGGACATGTACTCAATCCTGGAGGTGAAACGAATGACTGGATATGACTAATCCAAGGTAGCAGGTTTCCAGGGCAAGGCAGCGAATCCGATCGTTGTTACATTTTCAAAATGTCGACGTGTGGGCCTGGGAGTGGAGTCGACTTGGTCACTCGCATGACAATCGGAAACGTGTCGAATGCGGGGTGATGTTTGATCACATCAAGCGAATTACAAACCATCAGTGGGTGACTATGGGTGCGCATGTTTATGACTATCACTCCAAGAGGCTCATGACGATTGCAATCTGCGAGATGAAAGGGGAGGACACACAGTCCGAGATGCATCTGTGGGAGAGCATAAACGAGCAGATGGCAAGGGCGGGATTGCCAGAGCCCAATTTCAGGGGATTCATGGCAGACAACGCTCAGGCCAACTGGGCAGCGGTGCGGCGTATGTACGGTGAGGACCCCAATGTTCCAATGGAGGGAAAGAGAGATCCTGTGGATTCCATTGGATGCAGAGTCTATCCCACTACACTACCAAATTTGTTGCTAGCTCATTCCAGGCTGAACACCGTGTCCTTTGTACGGCGTGGAAGGATGCACCCACATTTGATGACGCGGAGGTTAAGTTTGCTATCATCGAGGCTTGGTGGAACACGTCAGGTGCAGTGGAGACAACCAATCTGGGAGCATTGCACAGCTGGTTGGGGTGGTGGCATTTTCGGTATCGACAGTTCGGACAGTACATGCGGGAGGTAGGCTGCTGTCAATTTCGTTCATTGTCTTTCTGTTACGGACATTTCGATTGGTCCCTCACCATTGTTTGTGTCCTTCTAGGAGCGGTGCTTGGATTCCAACACGGACATGCCGAACACGAATATGGCAGAATCGGTCCACTCCTCCTGGCGAGCGTCTTCTGCCGCACATCTGGTGGACGTAGTGACGGCCACAACGGAGGACATCGACAGAGCAATCATGCAGCAAGCCACGTACTACAAGTTCCTGAGCAGCAAACAATGGGGCTTTGGGCCGGACAGGGAGGAATTGTTGGTACGAATAGCTTCGAGGTCCAAGAATCCAGTGAAATGGGCGACAGCATTGCGAGAGAAGATCAAAGGGACGCCTCTGCACCGCAGAGGTGAACACCTAGAGGGGGACGTCCGGACTCGCCCTGTCAGGCGGAGGATTGAAGAGGAACCCGGGTGCGAAGAGGATTCCTGGAGATCCGACAGGAACATTCGGACAGCACCTCGAGGTCCCGTCATGTTGCCGCACAATGTGTCTTCCAGCAGTGGAAGCCCAAGAAATTCCAGATCGCCGTCGCCTTCAACCGGGGATTTCGTGCAAAAAATTCCCACCGCTCCCTTGCCCCAGATTCCGCCCGCTGTTATGCAGTATGGCCAAGCCATTGTGGAGACGACTGTGTCTGCCTCACAGTGGAGAATTGCTCGCACAAAGCCGTCGTTTCGAGGAAGGTGTTCCGCAATTCGTGTGGATACACGGCAACGTTGTTTAAAGATGATAAGGAGGAATCCAGATGGGGCTGTCCCTGCTCCTACTTTTACAGGAAGATTTGTCCATGCAAAGTTTGCGGAGGCGACAACCACCCAGTTCTGGTTCTGCAGGCACGACATTATGACTTGCGTGTATGGAAAGCCCAAGTACGGCATACAAACAATGCCAGAGGCTCCCCGGTGTGGCCGGTGGAACCAGGCTGCGATCTGAGTCAGGTTGAGGCCAACGCCCTTACCGCCGCAGGATTTCGGATGGTGCAGCGCACTGACGTCCCCAGAGAACCATTTCCGCTTCCACAGCCTCCACCACCAACCCCTGTGAGAGCAAGAACAATGGGACACGACAGCTCTAAGCATCCTACACACCGTTGGGGGAAACCAAAGAGGCGGCGACCTCCCTCAAAAGTGAACGAGACAAGGATGGGGAATGCACTTCGGATGAACTGTACAATCCAGAGCTCGACAGAAGTGCCCCACCAGGATTCGGGCGTGTGTATCAGATGGCCACGGCGGGCTCAGCTATTCGCAATGAGGTGTACACCATCACCATTTCAGAATTACCCACCTGCAATTGCACCGACTTCCAGATCATGGCGAACAAGGGGGCATCATACTGCCCTTGCAAGCATTTGTACTACGTGTACCTAAAGAGACTCCGTTGTAATTCACAACTCATCACTTCATACATGCACCAGGGTTGAGCCCCCAGGAGGTTGACACTCTTCTGAATATGGATCCAGGGGACCAGTGAGCTTGGCTTGTGGTCCCCATCCTTTTCGGATAGTAGAACTGTACTGCTGCCAGTACCTCAGACTCTGGCCACAGAAAGGTCCGACATATGTCTTGCCTACCAGAAACCTGTTTTGCTCGAACTAAGATATTACTATATCGTTCATTTGTTTCCACGTGCATGTATTTTTGTATGTTGGAGGGTTCATGTTTTTCTGCTTTCCGAAAACTTGCTTTCCTCATTCGACCTCCGACAAGGAAATGCGGCGCCGCATTTCCAAGTATCGTCGTAGGTACTGGTAGAGGCGGCCTTCGCCAACACCAAACCGCTCCGAAATTTCGCACGTGCGAACCCTAATGCGGCACCTTATTTCCCAGTTCAGTTGCAAACCTTTCCCGCCGAATACCCGAAGAAGACAGAATTGTGAAGTACTGCAGACTGTATTGGTGCAGACTCCATTGGTTCAATCGCGGCAAAAGGGTCAGCTTCATTCCAATGTTAAGGCATGTAAAACCGCGGAATACTCTATACAGGCCAGTATGCGACGTCCTTTTGCAGTGGTATACTGGATTTCCCGTTGCACGGTCACTTATTTCCATGAGCGGATCTATAAAACCATGAGCGGACTTGTTACTGACGACATATCTTCGCCGCATTACATGATCTGGAACGTCCAAAAACGGCAAGGTCAAATAAAAAAACTATTATTTTAATACTTGTTTAATCTGCCGCATTTCCAAATTTGGAGGAGTCCGCTCATGAAATCCGCGTATCTTAGACTTCGGCTCACCGCTCATGCGGCTCATGCGGCTCATGGCTCATGGCTCATGGCTCATGGTTTCTGCTCATGAAATAGTAAACCTCGGCGAAGGACCACTTTTCACCATTGGTATCGGACAGAAACCACCCTTTCAGAGAAACATGGGTTCAAGCTGTTAACTGGTTAATGGGCAGCAGGGCAACAAAACACATTATATCCTGGACCAAGGAGGAGCTGCAAACCTACCGCGAAAACTTGACCAACAAAATTGATATGGTACGTGGGGACGGGATAGCAGAACACCTTGATGAAGAAAGCTGGCCTACTCACAAACCAGAGGAACAACCAGACAGTGACGATAACAGGAACAAGAAGCTGCCACCACGACAATCCTGGGACGCACTTCCTACCTCGCAGACAGGCATGCCACCACCTTACATCCCCAAGAGATACAGCAAGTACAGGAACTGACGAAATTGTGCGGACACAATTTCAAAAGAGGGGGGGGAATAAATGATAACAACTATGCTACGAGGGACAGACAACGAGGGTCGCAACGGGACATACTGGGTAGTGATGGACGTACACTACCTGAGCCAGAGGCAGAGACGGCTAAGTACGCGGTACTTAGCCAATGGCGGGACAAGGGTACATTACCACGAGAGCAGTAAGGGGTAGTGTAGTAACCGTGAGCCGTGAACCACGATATCACACCGTCACGATAGCATCCGCTTTAACCAATAGAGGGAGTAGTGGACCGTTTACCACTATGGCTCACGACCACTACAACGAGCCACTTTTTAGCAAACCTTTTAGGTTGCGTAGGCAGTTAGGCAAACGGTCATTAACGACCGCAGGCTGTAACGGCTCTTTCGAGCATAGTATTAAAAACTGCACGCAACTCAGAAGGTGTGCGGTATGAGTATCAGTGATCAATGTGTATTTAGAGGGACTCAGAGTGATTCTGTGTACTTCTGTGATGATGTGACGAGCTCTGAAGTAAAGCCATGCTATTCGAAGTATCTCTGTGTAGAGTGAACGTGAGATGGTGAGAATGTGTATCATCTCAGAATAGTTCTTGTTTTCTCTCGACTACCATCTGCTTGTATGAACCAAGAGGCTTCAGTCCTTTCAACTAAGATCTTTTATGCTTAAAAGACTGTAGATTGGTCTTAATCAATAGGATTAAGCAGTCCGCAAGGATATGGCTTCATCTGACGTACATGGTTTAGCTATCCTTAAAACGATTACTTCGTAATCGTTTCTGAAAGCATACCGTCGGACAACCTCTGTTGCATGTCTTAGGAAATGGGCAGTAATGTTAATAGCCTGTTTTGTCTAAGTCATAAACCAGCGGTTAACATCATTGTTCACAATACACATGTGCTCAAATTGGCTAATGTGTACATCGGGATCCCCTTTCCCTGCATATATTGGAAAATGTGGTTTTGCCCGTTTTGGAGGTACCGCCATCTGTGGCCCTACACCCTGCCCATTGATAGGTGTTGGTCCTCCTGTTGGTGTTGGTCCTTGAGGATCTGTTGTTGTAATGGTGGAACTCCCACCAAGTATTGGCCCTTGAGCACTCCCTGCTACTGGCCCCTCTGTACTTACTGTATTCCCAGCTCCAGTTGCACTACTTCCCACACTCCCTATCCCCCTAGAGCCAGATCCAAGCTGCCCGCCTGATCCCCCTGAGCCGACACCTTCGTTGGCCTGTGATTCAAGTGCTCCACTTGATCCAGGTCCAACAGGTTGGGATGTCCTGGTTGTAGTCTCAACCTCAACTGTTGGGTCTACTTCTTCATACTCCTCATCTTTCAAATTCTTCTCTATGTTTTCATCTTCCAAGTTCTTCTCTTGGATTTCTTCTTCTTCACTCATGTAACTCAATTGCAATGGTGTTGGAGAGTTTGAACTCTCCGTTGGCTCTGCCACATCTTTCTCTCCTTCTTTATCTTGTGATTCAGAAACTGGAGTTCCTGCCTTTGGTGTTCCATGCCAACTCTTATCAAAGATTTCTGTCAAATCTTTTATCCACGGATGTACCTCAGATCTCTCCCCTCGTGGCTGATCTTCTTCCTGACCAAATACCTTAATCTTTCTTGTAAGGAATAAAAAGGAGTGGCATCCAACTCTGGTTCCTCCGGTATGGGTGATGTACTCTCCGATCTTAATGGTGTGAGAGGTCTAGATGATTCCCCTATGTCTATTCCTCTCTCCCAAAGATATGGAAATTAGCTTTCAAATAACTTTCTTTTTTTGCTGAATATCTGTGAAGTCTAGCTTCTCTCTCATCACTCATGTCCCATGTCTTTCATATTCTCAATGAGGCAATAACCAAAACTCTCTCCTGTAGTATATGTCGTATATGCCTGGATTTCCTTCAAGCTTCAATGCACCCTTGGCTATACTAGAAGTCTCCGTTACCATATAACCATATGACAAGCACGTCTGAAAAGCGAGGTTTACTATTTCATGAGCAGAAACCATGAGCCATGAGCCATGAGCCACATGAGCGGTGAGCCGAAGTCTAAGACACGCGGATTTCATGAGCGGACTCCTCCAAATTTGGAAATGCGGTAGATTAAACAAGTATTAAAATAATAGTTTTTTAATTTGACCTTGCCGTTTTTGGAAGTTCCACATCCTGTAATGCGGCGAAGATATGTCGTCAGTAACAAGTCTGCTCATGGTTTTTTAGATCCGCTCATGGAAATGAGTGACCGTGCAACAAGAAATCCAGTATACCACGGCAAAAGGATGTCGCATACTGGCCTATATAGAGTATTCCGCGGTTTTACATGCCTTAACATTGGAATGAAGCTGACCCTTTTGCCGCGATTGAACCAATAGAGTCTGCACCAATAGAGTCTGCAGTACTTCACAATTCTGTCATCTTCGGGTATTCGACGGGAAAGGTTTGCGACTCAACTGGGAAATGCGGTGCCGCATTAGGGTTCGCACGTGCGAAATTTCTGGGCGGTTTGGTGTTGGCGAAGGCCGCATCTACCAGTACCTACGACGTTACTTGGAAATGCGGCGCCACATTTCCTTGCCGAGGGTCGAATGAGGAAAGCAAAGTTTGGGAGAGCAGAAAAACAGGAACCCTCCAACACACAAAAATACATGCACGTGGAAACACAAGTGAATGACATAGTATTATCTTAGTTCGAGCAAAACAGGTTACTGGTAGGCAAAACATAAGTCGGACCTTTCTATGGCCAGAGTGAGAGCTACTTGCAGCAATACAGTTCTACCATCCGAAAAGGATGGGCGTACCATTGTGTGGGGACCGCAAGCCAAGCTCACTGGTCCCCTGGATCCATATTCAGAAGAGTGTGCACCTCTTGGGGGCTCAACCTTGGTGCATGTATGAAGTGATGAGTTGTGGAATTACACCGGAGTCTCTTTAGGTACACGTAGTACAGATGCTTGCAAGGGCAATATGATGCCCCCTTGTTCGCCATGATCTGGAAGTCGGTGCAATTGCAGGTGGGTAATTCTGAAATGGTGATGGTGTACACCTCATTGCGAACAGCTGAGCCTGTCGTGGCCATCTGATACACACGCCCGAAGCCTGGTGGGGGCACTTCTGCCAATTCCAAACCCTTTGACGGAAATGTGGCACCACATTCCATCGTCCTATAAAAACTTACATTGTCCTATAAAAACTTTCGATTGCCCAACATGGAAATGCAGCGCCGCATTTCCAAAACAGACATCGTTGTTTGTCCAATTCCAGACCCGTGTGGGCATTCCGTCTTGTTGGACGGAAATGTCAATGATGTCCGTTTTGGAAATGCGGCGCCGCAATTCCATGTACGTCATCGAAATTTCTTATTGGACAATGGAATGCGGTGCCGCATTCCCGTCTATCATCATGGAATGGGGAGCCGCATTTCCGTGGATGGGTCTGCAGTTGGAAAAATGTCCATCTCCAAAATGTAAATGCGGCACTGCATTTCCATGTTCGACCTCCGCATTTCCATTTACCTCCATGGAAGGAGCTGGCAATCGGCAAAACTGTCGTGTCGGAAACGGAAATGCGGCACCTCATTTCCGTTCGGCCGAACAGTTTCTGATGTCCAAACCATGAAATGGAAAATTGTTCTTGCCCCGGTTCTGGAAATGCGGTGCCGCATTTCCAAAGGAGGTTTTTGCAGTTGCCACATTTCCGTTCCGACATTGAAATGCGGTGCCGCATTTCCGATTTTGGGAGGGACCAGGTTTGGACGATGTTGTCGTTGTGAAGCACATGGGAGAGGGGACATGAAGGACGGGGAGAATTTCCTTTATATACTCTGGAATAGAATTTAAATGTACAGAGAGTTCATTAAAATTCTATTAATCTTGAAAATCATCACTATCGTCGTCCTGTCCTTGACTGTCCTGCTCCGCCTCCACCCCGTCATTGCTTTTCTCATCTCCAGCGGACTGCTCGTTGGCCAGGCTTTCGAAAATCCCATCTTCACCTTGCGGAACCGACCATCTCACCTCCGTTGGGTCGTCGTCCTCCCTGTCTGCATCGCTCTCATCCGCTGAATCACATATGAACTTTCGCACCCGTCTACCTGTCTCAGTTGTTGCCAACTCTTTCTTTATCCTTCTGTCCTCCCTAGCCCTCTCCAAAATCTGCTCTACTTTACTGGGATTCTCACATCGTCTAATCGCTGTATTTGCGAGTTTAGCTGCATAACTAGGAAGGGAGTAGTCCTTCACCGGGCTCGTCATGAAGTCGGCCCTCGCAAAGAACGGGACATTCTTCCTGGTAGGAAGTGTAGGCCCTACATGTTTCGACCCGGATCCTGGAATCCTGCACATAACAATCACCAACGAGACCAATGAGAACCACAGTCCGGAAATGCGTTTGTCAAAAAATCACCCAGAAGGCTTTGCAAACTTACAATGTTTGCACTCACTCGTATTCCGGGTTCTCCTCGGCATCAATGTCCACTGTCTCTTCCTCCGACTCCGACGAATCCGAGGAGTCTTTGGCTTCGATGGGAGCTTTCACATTCCGTTGCAGCCCTTCCAGATGGGATCCCTAGACGGATGTGTCCTCCTCGTAGGCAAAGAGGTTCCGGTCGAAAAGCCGCCCAGCCCACATTGAGGCACCTGTTACAATGCCATCCACACATTATGACATGGCCCTTCAGATGTTGCGAATTAAAGCATAACGAGAATTTGCAGAACAGCATACAACAAGATTCTGCATACGTGTCCCACAGATGAGGTCGAGCACTGTGCCCTCCACGTCAGTGGATGTCTCCATAATTGTCTGAATGAAGGCAGGGCTCCGAGTCCGTGAATACTGCAGGGGTTTAGTTGAAGTGAGGCTATGAGGGAGAAGTTCTGTGGGAACGTTGTTGAACAGGACGTCGTAATCGATGGGGTCGCAGTTCGGGTCAACCAACAATCCCTCCTTCCGGAAAGCAAAGGTGGAGTTCTCCTTCACAAAGCAGTATGCATTGAACTGCTTCGTCTGCATACACAGTGGGAAACGATTAGAAATCGAATGCGGCACCGCATTTCAAAACTCCTAAGAAAATGAAAGGACGAGTGCCAATGTCGTAATTACCTTCTTCCCTTCCGACCGAAGGCCCAATGTGTTGATGCACGTCCACTTCTTCTTCAGAATTGGGACGGCGCTCTTGCGGGTCCACTTCGCAATTCCTGTCTGCGTGTTTTTGCCTCTCCTCGCCAGGACAACCACACAGCCTCTGTCGTCCAACACCATGCGGGCAAGCCCGAATCCTTTCTTCCAAAAGTCCTCAGAGTACCTGTTCCAAGATGGCAAAGCTTGCAGTCCTTCCACAGGCTCTCCGTCCGGAATATCCAAGATGATCATATAGCAAGACCACTCGGTGGCATTTCCGCCCCTCCTGCAATCCTTGTCTGCACACACCCTCTCAAAGAACGAGACCATCTTCAGAAACCCAGGGGTGTCGGAAGGCTCTTTGGCAGCCACCTTCTTCAGTGCTCTGCCCTTCAGACCCTCCATGGTCTTCATGTATGCCAACTTGGCTGCCCGTCCATCCAAAGCCGCCAAGAAACTCTCATTCACACACTGGACTACTATATCGGGATCCACTTTTGGCCTCTTCATTTCCACCGGCTCAAAAGGGTGCCCCCCCGGGGGGTTGAAGAGTGCCTTCTTTGCCGAGCCAGTTCTCGTCCCTCTCGTGACAACGGTGGGCACAGGGGATTTCGGCTGCGTTTCGGGGGGTGGGCTGGTTGCAAAGTCTCCATCGGAGTCCTCTTCCTCACCCTCTACCTGCACTATCTGTTTCTGCTTCTTTGTTTTCTTGGGTGTCACAACTGCTGCTCCTTGCTGGCGAGTCCACTTCTTGGACCCCTTCTGTTGAGCCTGCACAGCTGCTTCCACCGTCTTCTGTGCCATCTTAGCTGCCTTTCTAGATTGTTCCAGAGCAGCAGCTTCCTTTGCCGACTCTGGCCAAGCAGGGACACGTCTTTCCTTTCTCTTTTCTTCTGCTTTCGCGTGCAGATCTTTCTCAGACTTGTCAACAATTCCGCCAGACATGTCCAGGTACCACGGGCATCCAACCAGATGCGCGGCATGCCATTGTTTCTGCATCTCGGGTGTGTAGACACAGCTTGGGCCCTGGCTCTTGAGCCAGGGCCCCTGTCTGAAGAAGCATGTATTTCATATACCTGCAGGGCAGTCAGCATGCGTGAGCAAAAGTTGAGACCAACGTATTCGCAGAATGCAACCGAAAACTTAAAATGTGAATGCGGTGCCGCATTTCCCAGACAAACCTCATAACCAGGCTTCGCATACAAGGACAGCTGAGCTTCACCTGTAAACAATTCGCATTGCAGCTTTTCCCGCTCCCTCCTGATGTGTAAACTCCACGCTCCTTCTTGCTGTCTGCAACTCCCTGGCGAAGAAGTTGTCCTTGTACGCACATCTGAAACGTGTCACGTAGTCTTCCAATGTTTGTGTTCCATCCCATTTGACGTACAAGCCGAACGAATTTGTATGCATTACGACTTGCTCCTTCGCATTCGTCATTACATGCGATTCCCACATGCATTGTCACGTAGCAGTTCAGGGAATTCATTTCAGAAAAGCAAATCTGGGGAAGTACCTTAAATTACCTGGAACCACCAAGTCATGCGGTTGAGCCACACATCCACTGCAGGGTCAGAAACTTCGAGTGGAAAAGACCACATTGTCCTTATACTCTCCGATGCATTCCAGATCGACAACCATCGTGTCTGCCATTTCCGATCCAATGTCAGGAGCAAGAAAAAGAGTGGCTATTGCTAGGAAGGAACTTCAGTGCATTGAAACCTCACCTTCTCTTTCGCCTCAACACATGCCGTTGAGAGGTGATGCAGTTTCTCCAACTGCATGGTCGGCTGCATGGCCCGAGAATAGTGTTTTGCAATCTCGGGGATGAAGTCCTCTCCAAGTGCCGGATCTGCAATGGCCACCAGCTTCACAAGCTTTGACTTCTATTTCATTCTGGACTTGACCCCGGCTTCCTTCAAGTGCTCAGTCAATGACTGCAACGTTTTGACCTGCCCCTCACTTTCCATGAAGAAGCGTTTGGCATGGGCCCAATCCAGCTTGATGTTTGACTGCCAACAAAAACATGCAGAAGCGTTACATTCGATTCATGTGGAAAGATTACTAAAAATTGGGGAAGGATGAGCAGAGGGAAATGGGATGACGACTTACTTCGTATATCACCTCCACCATTCCATCCATAGTGAGATGATACCATGTCCGGTCAGTTTTTGCCACGGCTTTCTGAATGAGCTCGGGCTCCAGCATTTCCGCAAACATGTGCTGATCAGTGAGACCAGTTTTCCTCACCCTGTACAGCATATGTGCCATGTGGGTATGCACGTACGCATTTTCAATGACCCTGCAAGGCACACTCTCCAGTTCAGTCCACGAAAGCACGGAAACAAAACAGATTGGAAACCAAAATGCGGCACCGCATTTCGAACGTGCTTGGGAGGGTATGAGTATCTTACGAGTTGAGGTCCGCCATGGCATTCTTGAGCAGGGAGGAGTCTGCCGCCTTCACCTTCAGGATGACACACTCCACCATGTAATGCCAGCCAATGTGCGTGGCATGGTTCTGCTTGATGTACTCCCACCAGGCAAGAAGTCGGTGATTCCCGTCCCACACAAAGAACATTTTACCCGACATATGGCCGAAGTCTGGATCACCCTTCAACGTTGCCTCGAATTCGTCGTTGCGAGTGTGCCAGTGGGTATCCCATGTTGACAATTCATCCGCAGTGGGTCCACGAGATTCGCCGTCCTCATTCTCAAGGGAAACGTAGAAGGCTGGCGAACCTAGACGGTACCCTTCTCGAAATGCGAACTTGAGCTGATCCACATCTCCGGGAAGTGCCTGCCTGACGATGGGAAGGGAGACCATGCGACAGAGTGGGATTCGAAGAGTCCGCTGGAATACCCTGTTGCCCAGAACTCTGCCAATGCTACTGTGTGTCTCCTCCAACATTGTATCCGCTGCACTTTGGAATTCCTCCGGAGACATTTCTGCTGGTGGCGGTAGGGGCTGAGCAGCTGGAGCATCCCCAACTGGAGCAGGGATGCCTCGACGTGAGCCTGGTCATGTGAGCGCGTGAGCGCAACTGCGCTCACGCCACGTCACCTTGCGCAAATGCCACGTCACGGGGCTCACTCCACGTCATCACACGTGAAGGCCGCGTCACCACGCGCCCAAAAAGAAGTGGAGTGTATTCCCGCGGATCGGCACCCTTTACCGCGGAAACAAGCTGGACGACATAATAAAAGGCATTGAATAAAGGATGGATGAATGTATAGTTGGATGATAAACAGATGGATGAGTGTGAAAAATGAATATAGATGGATGAATGAGGGATGGATAAGAGTAAAATGGATTAATGTATAATGGATGTTGAGCAATGACAAAAATTCATGACAGGAAGATGCATGACCAAAACTTTTGACGAATGCACAACGTATATGAAATGAGTGTGGAAGGTTTGTGGGGTGGATTCAAGAGTGCAGAGGATGAATGTACAATGGATGTTGAACAAAGGAAAAAATTCATGAATAGAGCACGCATGAATACACTGTAGATGAATGCACAATGGATATGAGAAGAGTCAGGGAGGTTTGTGAGATGGATTCATACATATTGCAATTTAAATGAACGTTGATTCTGTGATTATTATTTGTTCTAAAGGAACAACTACGGTGGAGGAAGGGGATTCAACGTTTTCCAGATAGTATGAAAATGAATATTAAAAGAATACAGTTCAGTCTGACTCAGAGTCAGTACAATCTATCCCCGCTTCCTCTGCATCTAAGTCTAAGTATTTTAGAACCCCGGATCCACGCTGGATACACCTACGGCTGGCCACTAAAAAGTCAGGGGATAGGGACTCGGCCGCCAGCATTCTTCACAGATTATTGCGAAGAGGCGGCAATCTTGGCAGCGCAGTCAATTGCCCTCGCTCATGCAGAACGACTTACGTTTCCTGTAATTCTCTCTGTGTGCCCCTTTACAGTTCTCACCTCTGGGAATTTTTGTTGGTGTTTCTGGCACCTTGCTGCCTTTGTATGACCTATTTCATTTTGGTTCTACAACATGTTCCAAAGGTATTTGTGTGTTGCTGACTTAAGTGAAATTGTCAGTGGTTCACAGTGGTAAGGTGTGTGCTTTGCTTGTGTACATCCATTGCCTAGTAGGTCGCTTTCCTAGTCAAGATAAGAATTCTCTTACTGCTATTTTCATTGAAAACTGCTATGGTCCCTAGGCACTTATTTTCCATGTGTCACTCATCATGTGGCTTTTGTTGAGCATGTGCAAGTGAACCCATTTAGGCAGCCTCTCACTCCCAGAAACAAGGTGCTGGATCTTCCTACATTCTCTAATGCCTTCATCCTGGGCCTCAACTAGCATTCTTTACTTTGGGAAACAAGTTTGACCTGGTTTGTGCACTTATGTGTGAAGTCAGGTGATGTTGGACTTCTCTGTGGAAAGCATAACAGGTAACCAGACAGCTGTAGCATCAATTACAGCCACAATCAAACAAGGATACCACCACCATAGCTACAAAAATCTTTCAAATGACAGGAGTTGTTTGTGAACAACCTGTGTTCAAACAACACAACACACTGACAGTATGAGGTGCTTTTGGTGCTTTTGTATTGTTCAAATTGGTCACCTATACTCCCTGAACTATATCATGAGTCACATAGAAACTCTCATACTTTGTCAGGAAGACCAACAATGGTTTAAGCAACTGGAGATACAATCCAGACATTAATGCTGTAAACGACATTAATTTTCCATTGACAGCCCATGTCTAAAGTATCCACAGGACAAAAGACCAAATTAGTCCCGCCACCACATTTTGCACACGCATGTTGGTGGCATGTATTAAGTGGCCCTTAGACCAGATTTAGAACAATGGTGTGGATTTTCAGATTTTGGGGTACAACACCAGTTGTACATGACAATGCTAATGGAGCTCTGCATTCATGGTCTCTAGTTGAAGCTATCAGAAATTCCCAATTTGCAGATTTTGATAGGCTCATTCTTGTCATCTGGAAGGATCAATGACAACTGGCCACCATTTTGAGAAGCACCTGCATTCAGGAATGAGATATAGTGTGCATTTATGAACCAAACTCAAAGGGACGTAGAGGCCACTGTGCACATTGCTATGACCCTGGATGTAGCCTATCTATGTATCAAGGTTTATGGGGCCAGTTCTGGCCCTGTTTTTGTCTTGGATCCATGGCTGTGGATTCAAGTGTGTTCACACTTGAAGGTCTGATATCACATGTTGAAATTGACAATGGAGCGTCTGGCACAATACACAACCCACAGCCACTGCAAAAGGGTCTAATGAGGAAACATAGCAGTCAGGTCCAGTACTTCAAAGCACAGTTGCATGAATACAAGTATGAGATACAAAAACATCTGTCAAAAATGTCAGAGTTGTCTCTTTAAACAAACAGAGCAACTTGAATATGTCACATGCAGCTTGTTCTGTTCTTTGATTGCATATTCTGTATCTTTCTAGGCGTCATCCCCTACATCCCTAGGCGTCATCTTTCTTCTCAACTAGCTTTCCAAAATGCTCAACGAGCTTTCCAAAATGCGACACCATGGTGCGCTGGTTACCTGAAGCTGCCTGCTCTGTAGCTAAGGTTGCTCTAGCTTTTTCAACCTCAAATTTAAAGATGTCATCTTGAAGTTGAAAAGATTTGGCAAACCTGTCCATTCTCTCCTTCCTATCCTCCTCCATATTTTTGAACAAACCTTCATTCCCTTCCTTGAAGGCCTTGAGTAGATCGGCACTGGTTGTGCTTCCCTTCTTTTTCTTACCCGTCGAATTGGTAAAAGGTGTGGGAGAGGTGTTGGTAGACCTCTCCCGGCCCATCACTGGAGGCCGACCCCGTGCAAGAATCGGCGCCTCATCATGCTCTACCCGCATATGGGCCACCCCATCCAATGATGGTAGAGCAGGTGCAGCCTCATTATTAGCATAGGGTAGTACTTCCTCTTCCATATGAGGCAACGATGTATCTATGTCTACAGGGGGCAAAGGAGCAACAATTGGTGTTACCCTCAAGCTCGCTGATGTCACTTTGGGAGCGTTGCACGCACGCTCAGCCAGGAAGTTCATGTCCTCAAAGAGGTCCCTGGCGAAGGACTTCGGAAGTCCCAACGCCACGCGCTCATCGGAACTCATTGTGAAGTAGTCCTGGTTGCCGGTGGCATTGAGTTGGTGCCCCCGGATGTCTTTGTACTGCTTGCACAAATGCTGCCACTTGGTGGTGCACCCAGCAACGTCCCGCCCGCTCACACCCTGCGATTCCAACACTTCAACTACCCTCTCCCATTTTACCTTGTCGCACATCATGTTGCCACGCGCATTGGAGGCCTTCCAAGCCTCCCACTCATGGCGGTGGAAAACCCGGATTAATTCCTTATATGATGGTAAGTCTTACTACCAACGTCAGCCCCTGACGGAGGTAGGTTCTGTTCCTTTTGTTCCCACTCAAACTGGGCGCGGGGTCAATGGCCACAAGGCTACGGCAAACAACGTCTTATGAGTACAATCTGTTTTGGCAAGTTTGGACCTCATCAGTTTTTAAGTCAATCACACCATCCCTGGACATTTCACTATCTGCTATCGTTCTTGGCTTGGATGTTTGCTTCAGATATTGTAAGCCAGCCACTAAGTAGACCCAACAATGATGTTCATTGTCATTTAACCCACTTTAATGGCAAGTGACAATAAATCAATACAACCGGACAACCACCTGTACATATACAACATGGCAATTGACCCAGCACCTCTCAAACAGAAGAAACCAACAACAAGCCTAGCCAACAGCTGCCCAAAGACTGAGCGTGGATCAATTCCTCAATTCAAGCCTGACGCCAACAGTGGAGACCACAAGAACAACAGGAGGGAAGCCCATTGCACCAGCCACAAAGCACTCCATGTGGAAAGCACAAAGCACTATGTAAATGGCACTCACTGAATTGCGAACGAGTTGCATTGACTGAGCTGCGGTCGCCGGTGACTTGCTCGCGCCCGCCCCGCGCTCCTTGCTGTGCAGTCACCCACCCCATGAATACACAAACAACCAAAAACAAATACAAAAAACAAGAAAGAACAAGAATAGAAGGAGATGGATTGAGAGAGATGATGAAAGAGAGGGAGGCAGAGAGAGAGGGAAGAGGGGCAGGGAGGGGGAAAGGGAGAGATCGCAGGGAAGAGATCGCAGGGAAGGGGAGTCGCTGCATACCTCTGTTGCGCGCAAGATCGACTGCCCGATTTTAGTCGGTGACCGCGATTTACCACCTTGGGGGAGGACGTGCTAAATTTCGGAGGAACCCATACGTCAGCTTTAACAGCAGCTAGGAGCCCGCTAACTAGCGGGGGTTGTAACGGGCAAGTGCGGCCGTCACCACGCCGTTAACGGCTGGTAGCTAGCTTAGCAAGCCGCTTAGCAGCCAGGTGCGGCCGGGGCCTTATCCAAGTGGAAGACTACCGGTCCCATATAACGGTTATCAATACAAATTATTATTATTATATTTTTCTAAATTTTAAAAAAGGGACAGAGACCCTGAGAAAATACATTGTTTGGGATTATTAGAGGGTTCAGCTATAATATTTTTAGATTTTAAGAGGACCAGAAAATAACAATAATAATAAAGAGATTTGAAGAGTCGCAGGCGGTTACACAAACCAAGCTACTAAAATCATTTCATATCTCTGCAGTCTTTCCAGCCTCCAGCAATAGCTTCCACTGGGATGCAAAGAGAGACAAACACCGATATAAATATATAAAGAACTGATTTCCTTGATCCAATTTCTTATCATATGACAAGGCGCATTGGGAAGTTGGTAGTTTGTCAGTGGTCACCAGTCCCACCTAACTATAGACTTCAGATGAGGTGTAGCAGAATGGACCATTGTTGTCAAGATGATATCATTATGAATAGCTATGGGTATGATATACCACTGTGCAGGCTTCAGTTGCCAGTTTCCACCCTCAAAAATGCAAGTGGAGCATGTTAGTATGCTGGATGTTAGTATGCGAGATGCTTAATGTGCGGTTCATCTCTGTGCAGTCGAAGACATCCAGTGCAATATTCCAGGCTCTAACATCCCGACCTTGAGAAACACAAAATTTGTTGTGAAAATTGCATTGTTATTCCACATGCATTTAACATGTCGGTAATGTGCCCTCTTTCCACGCGTTTTCATTTTGCGCAGAACCTGAGAGTTGACTGTGACATACACATCATGCTAGGAACAAACAATCAGATTAATAATGACATAAAGACACCTTGGGACAATTTATTACCTCTTCTCACACTCGTCAACCAGTGCCTCCACTGGCAGTGAAGAGCACACAGACAAGATAAGGTCCTTGATGAAATCCTTGGGGTGGCCATCATCCAGCAATTGCCCAACCACTAGAGGCGCATTTTCAGGGTTCACCTGCACAAGAAGGATCATTAGGAAATTTATTTGCGTGGACATAAAAGTGACTGTTTGACCTCCAGGGCAAGTATGATGTACATCCAGACACACTTCAAAAATTAATCGGAGACCAAACTAGATTAAAAAAAACACAAAAGACGGGAAAAAATATTCAATGCTCATAACAGGTCTCCACGTTCACTCAGTGTATTCAGGATATTTCCTGTTTCTCCAAGAGCAGGTGCACTCAGGCCTAATGGAATGTATACCTATCACCCTTTAGTACTTGAAGCACCTCTACCTCTCGCAAGTACTTTAGGTCCACTGATGCTCAGGAGTATAACCTCCAGCAGGCCCTCCATGAATTTCCTATCCACAACTCTCCAATAGTTTCCAATCTTAACCTCGTGGAGGGCCTTCAACGCATCTTTCAGCTACCTACTGTTGGCTTGCACGTCGTTAGCAAGATCATCTCATGTGTATAACCCTCCCTCCATATCATGATCAATATGCCAGTTTCATATTCAGAACCCTGTCAAGTAGCTTTCTTCTGATGGCAATTGGAGGAATCCCTTCCAGAACCACATTTCCAAAGGGCTACATAAGATAGGACGTCTTATCATAACATGAAATATGAATCTCACTAGCACTAGGTACCACATACATGGCATCTCTTCCTGAAACGATTGAAGTTTGTGTCAAAGCACAGGTGAAAAATATCAGGCATCCCCATCGAAGCTGCAAACATTGAATGAAGAGCTACATGATAACTGACTGGTGAGGAGTGAATCATCGGGCAGGGCATCTTGAAATCTGACTATGCAACAACAAGTGAATATATTGATTTGTACAACATTGGGGGGACACTCACTTCATCTCCAAGATCTCCATCACTTCAAGATCTTCAGCATTTGGCCGTTGGCTGAGAAGAGCTTTGAGTGTGTGAAGCCTGGGTGCTGTCTCCACCAACTCCAAATGCCCTGAGGCAGCGACCACCAGCCCAGAGCATACTTTAGTATGAGTGGCAGTGATACCGCAGCTAGATCTTTTACAAGTGCATAAGGTGGAGGACTAAAGTGCAGAGATCATCAACATCATGCATTCCAGCCCTTTCATGCATTCCAGCCCCAATTGTGGCCATGCATATTAGGTGAAACTCCTCAGCCACCTTGGATCAGGTGATAAGTGAGCCCTTCAAATAGAAGGTTTGTAGGAATCACATCAGTTTTATCCACACTCTAGGCACGACCCCTGTACATTAGAAAGTGTTTAGATTGCTTCTCCCTTAACATATAAATTACTTAAGTTGCCGTGGTTTGACAAAAGATGAATATACTGGCAGCCTCTTTGCCCTTGCTGAAACCAGTGCCATAGCTTGAAACAGTCCACTTATCAACAATCACCTATAGGGTAAGGAAAAGGCAAACAAAAGCAGATGAAGCATGATGGAAGGGAGGGACAGATAGACACAAGAAGCACCTTTGCAAGGTTGGCCATGCCAGCAACATATAGAAAGTGTTGAGGGCACATCGGTGACACAACCTCTAGTCCTGCACCTATGTCACACATAACAAACACGGTTTCCCATACCCACCCACAAGCAATTGAGTACCACCCAAGGCCCTGTTACCCTAATTTGTTGTTTGGAAATTGCCAAACTTCTACCCAAATCCTAGCCAAATGTCTGTCAGTCCACTGTTGCTGTGGGGCAACCAAAATCCTTCCCCCCAGTCTCCTTCAGGGTACATCTCATGGATGATAGAATATAACACACGTAAATCTAATCATGCATCCTACACCATAGTAGCCACAGACACCTACAAGAAGCACGCACTCCGCGACGAGTGCCAATTCGCAATCCGACAAACCATACCTGGGAGTAGAAGCCACAAGCTTCTTCCATTTTTGAGATTGTACAAAGGAATGACAGTCATGCTCACCGACAATTTGTATCCTAGATTGGGGCTTGTAAATGGTGCAGTCGGAGAAATAGTGGGGATCTCGACAACAGAAGACGAGTGGATCGTACGGGAAGATAACTTGATGCACCCGCCAAATCACGTATTAATCGACTTCAGCAAATTCATCAGTCAACATCAAACATTGAGCAACATAAATCTAGAAAATCTCCCAAACAATGTAGTGCCGATTACACCCATTTCAAGAACGTTCGATTATCACCACACGGAGGATGAACTAGAAAAACCAAAGAAATTCAAAATCAGCGGACACCAATTGCCTCTGTCAAGTTATTTTACCACTAGTGTGAAACTAGCTAGGAAATAGCTAGCTTTTACATATTGACATTTGGGATTGGCCCAAGTGTCAATCCAGGGATCAAGGCAGATTTAGGCCCTGGAGTGGTTATCTTCACGGCAAGCGCGGGAGGCTCATCTTTCTCGAGTTGAGCCTCACCGCGCCTAGCTATGGCGCCGTAGTGTGGATTCCCCATGGCGTGGGGTGCACTTGGCTTGACTTGTATTTGAGTGATGAGGTTATATATGCATGAGTTTATGCTTCAGCTTTGTGAGCTCGCATGAGCTTGTGCTTGTATTCTTCTTCTTTATCACTCGAGAAAGATAAGCTCGTATCTGTGAGTGCCAGATACGAGTTAGTTGTAGCACTTGTGGTTTTTGCTTAAGAATGAGAGAAACCAGGTTGTTATGCAAAGAGCACCGTGGAGCTCTTGGTTGTTAGAAGCAGAGGCGATGTGGGTTACGAGGTGGTAGACCTTGGCATTTGATCTTCAGCTTCAGAGATGAAAGCACTATGCTGCAGGTAATTCCAGAGCACCTTGATGGTCTCAAATTGTGTACATGCATGAACAAGCACGATTGGGAAGAGGACTAGTCAAAAGCAGGTTATAGTGGCTTTGTGGGCAAAGCTGAAAACTGGACTTGGGAATGCAAGACCAAGCGAAAGGGCTGATTTGGCTTGGGGCAAATCAGTGCACTTTGTGGAGTATGTTGAGATTGGGTTTTCAATCTCGAGCTTCAGCATTGAGAGGGCTCTTATCATGGCAAGAGCAAGGCTGGAACATGAGCTAAGAGGTGCGGCAAGGCACCTAGGGTTTCAGAGCTTGGAAGAAGAGCTCTTGCACCACATGAGGAGTGTCTTGTGGCTGGAAATGTAAGCCTTAGGGTTTCAGGAGCTTGGCAAGGGCTGTGGAGTGCTTAGTCTTGTCTTAGAGAGCATCAAGGAGCTAAGGAGCCAAGATAGGGGGCTGATACCTCTTGTGTGAAGAGGTTGCATGTGTGGAGCATGTATTCAACTCATTGAAGCTTCCATCTTCAAGCTTGGAGGGCAAGCAAGGAAGAGGGAAGGGCTGACTTCCCTTATGTGAGAGCAATGCATATGTGGAGCATGCTTTCAGCCTGTTGAAGGCGTTGCTCAGCCATAGCCAAGCTGATAATCCAGGTCAAGCAATTGAGATCCATTGCTTGCCCCAACACCTGACGACGTGATGCCTCAGAAAGAGACGACACCGCCGTGGTACTAGTGGTAAAACCCATTGCTCGCTCACGCTTGTCAGCATTAGGCTCTACTAACTGCTGCAACTGAGCATCCCACAGGAGGCCAGGTCCACTATCCCGGAAAGCATGCGATCCTGGGAAGCTGAGCAGTGTAGGTAATGCTGCTCGTGGTTGACCCACCTTGTTGACCACTGCCAAAGGCGAACGGTCATCATGTCTCACACGCTGAAACTGCCTCCCTGTGTCCAGAATGCTATCCACTGTGAGATGTGCTGGCCGCTGCACCCCATCAAATGCACGCTTGAGCAGTGCGGGTGGCATCAAGTTAGTCCACCATAGCCGTGGACGATGAGCCCGTGACCCCACTGTAGCTGCATCTAGCAACACTGCTGACCCCTCTCCACATACAGGTAACGCCGAACTCGTACACCTGCCTGTAACACAGCAGCCAATCCGGTGCTGATCCCGCCAAACAAGTCCAGAAGACAAATGCCTTCATCCGGATACTGCCACACAATAGGTGTGGTGTCCAATGGAGACAACTGAGGTGGTCCTGGTGCAATCCCCGCACTCTCCTCCTCTCCTGACGGTACAAAAGCCTCCACCCAGGCTTGTTGCACCCGTCGATCAGCATCCCGCTGCAAATCCTTGCTCGTGCCCCACAATGAAGTCTGAGCAACCATGGTAGGCAATTCCGCCATACCATACATGTCATCCTGCTCTCCCGGAGATGGCACATCCTCTGAATAAGCGTTGCCCTCAAGCAACTCTCCAGGCCAACTCACTGCCGCTGTGAATGCTGCTAGTGTTAGCATCTTGCCTCACTGGGCAACCACAACTCCTCCTATGAACGTCACAGGGAGCTGCACACGCCGGCCCTCCCTTGACTGCCATGCAGGCCTATAGGAAGCTGACTCCTCCCAAAAATCCAGGGTGAAGCCCATGGGGTACAACACTGCCCCACCAACCAGGACATCGTATGAGACCGCGTCTGTCACAATGGCCTTGGCTCGCATCACTGAGCCATCTATAGGGTGATCCGGGATCGATGTTGATGTCCTCTACATTCTCTTCGTCGTCTGGATTTTCGTTCTTCAATAACAGTTTGTCGGAGTTTCGTGATTCTTTGCATTCATGCAGCATGTCGATATTTGCGATGATTTTTCTGTTGAATTCCGAACATATTGGATATAGTTCGTTGAGAGAGTCTTCCCAACTTTGTTGTAATTTTGGCTTTAAGTCGTGGATAAATCTCCATGGCATGAATAAAATACATATTGCGCGAGCGTACGTTGTCGCATCATTTTTTTTCGAAGGTATTTTGTAGCCTTGTATTACCGGCACTTTGGTTGCTTGAGATTCATATACACTGTAGGTGTCACTTTGTGGATGTTCATGCATGAATTTGTAGTAGTATGGGTTTTTCACTTTGCACGATTTACTGCAGAACTCGTAAGGTGACATTTCGTCGAACTTGTGTGGTCTGCTTTGGTAATCGATGCAGAAATTATACATAATCAACTTGTCATTATGCTTGGATCTTTCGACTTTGAACATTTTAAAGGTGTTTTTGGGGTCGTTATCGTCATGTATGTTGTTCATATCGTTGTTTCCATCTTCGTTCGATTGAGATTGTTCTTGTTCGCGAATCCATGCCGATAAACTATACCACGGTAGATATGCAAACTGGCGGTTTGTCAAATGGTCTGGATATTTCATAAGGTAACTGACTGCCCTTGTTGCCGAGATCTCTTGTTGCGATCCGATCGTGTTTAAACATCGGATCAACAATTTGCGGCTTTTCTCAACTGAATATTCGGAATATAGATCGTCATAAGTCGTTTTGATCTTTTTTACGGCTATTTGCAAGAGCGAATACATGTATGATGTATAGACGGAAGATTTTGTGATGTAATCCGTGATGTTGTATATTAGAGCCTTTGCGTCTTTTCCGGAAGCACCGATGAATTTCAAATAGTGGTTGCATCTTCCTGATACTAACATCCATGGATTTGCGTTGTTCAACCATCTGTCGGTTCGTTTTATATGCAGCAGCCCGGTTTCGTCGTCGAAATGCGTTTCTTCAACTAAGACAGCAGGAAATCCGTATCTACAATTCTTTTTTTAAACATCTTCGTTGGTTTTGTAGCACGCGGGATTGCAAACGTGGCGATCGCATACATTCAGCAGTTTTGAAACGTCACGCGCAAAGTCAGCATGAGATTTTTTAGAGTGAACATCGGGAGGTCTAGTAGTACAAGGATAGATTTCGGTGTTTACATTATTTTCTTCGCTGTTGGGGTCAATTGTTGTGGGTGGAATATCGTCGTCGATTGGTATTTCGGATTTGAATTGGACCAAATCACATACTATGATATTGTCCAAATATGCCAACATTTTGCGTTTGAATTCTTCGTCGTCTTTTAGTTTTTGTACGAGGTCGTTTTGGATCTGGGGCATTTTCTAGCCATAGCCATGTGTGTATGTGAAGTGAACCATTTTTTGCCGTTTCGTAACAACCGTAATAAGCGTTTATGTTTCCAAGTACTCATGTATTTGTTGTGGTGGTTTGGGCAGTCTCTCTGACACGCATGAGGTATTTAAAAACTCCATTGACCATGATGTCTACAAATTTAGCTTGAGATCAACAATTGCACGCCTTTCATTGTGGTCCAGGAGGTTGACGTCGAAAAAAATGTCAAGATCGATGTCGTTTCCACTTAGCAGCGACACGAAATGATGATGTACGAATGTTGGATTCAAAGTGAAGAATAAGCTCGGTGTTCTCAATTGTTGCATCATGCTGAATTTTTCGTTCCTTTGTGTTGCGCGACTACTTCCAGATGCCATCACGTGTTTACTTGATACTTTTAAGTACCGCAATAACTTTTGTATTTCCGGTTTGTTGTTTATTGTTTTCACGTCGTCTATTATTTCGTTGAAGTCTTCTGAACGGATATTGTTAAGGAGTTGTGTTTCACTTTGAAATGCCGATCTCGACACTGTCAATTTTGCGCCCAGGCATATTTATCTACGTTGCATTAGATTGAACATGAAAAATAGAAATAAGTGGTGTTTCGAAAAGTCGTGATGGATATCAGTCAGACTCATTAAATACTCAACGTGGGCCTCCAAAATTACTTTAATTGGACGGTTTTTTTTTTTTGGTTACGCCGATTTCAAACGGAAATAACGTTGGAAACATTCACGCGATCAGTTTTGGGTTTGTGTATTCGTTCATCATTTTGGTTTCTGCGTGTATGAAATGTACATATTTTGTTGTAGTTGCAATCCATTTAAAGCGTTGGAGATTAGATCGTCGTACTTTATGTCTATTCCGTCAAATTCGATGAGTCCAGAGGTGTCTATGACGGGTTGGATCGTATCGTCGTCTTTGTTGATTGATATTTTTTTGTTATGCAAGTCCGTTATGTTGATACGATGTTCAGCGTTGGCGAAGTCAATATCTGTGGATGCAAACACCGATCTCAAGATTGATGGTGGAATATCGTGGGGTAGTCTATCCAATATGTCGTTATCAATTTGAATGTCTTTGTAACCCGTGTGATTGTTTTTCAGCCATGTTAACCATGTTGTCACTGCAAGTCTATGTACGTATGACAAATTACATGTTTTCACAACGTCAACGGGTGGATGTGAAATGCCGACAAAGTGGACGGCGACAATATCGGATAATGAATCTAAGGGTTGTCGCAATTTGTTAAGCAATTCAACCGCACGACCTGGATTTTGAGCAAAACTCGCCAAATTTCCTCTCAATCCGCCCTTGTTTACATATCGTAATTTGAACAACATCACACGACAATGGTATCTTGCTATTAATGCTTCTTCAACCATGGTTAACTTTGGCAAAATGTTGTGAACTTTTCCGATCCATAAATCGTTAGCGAGTGCAAACTTTGGCATCATGTTAATTTTCAAGGTGGAACTGCAGGTTTTACAAATGAAGATGGTACGTGCAGTATTTGATACTCCTCGTTTGTCCAATAACAACCCATTTAATTCGTCCAACTGATGTTTTGTGTCATTGATCAATTCTTGGGGAACCTCTTATAGGAGAATATGTTCTTCGAAGTGGCTTTCTACTTATAGGCTGAGCCACCTTTTCATGTGCTTCAAGATCTCACTGGGTAATTCATCGATTCTCCATTTCAACATGTTGGAGGTTGATATGTCTCTGCTGCAAACACAACAATACAGATTGGTGAAAGTTGCATTACTAATGTATTTGTTGAAGTTGGATAAACAAAACAAGTTGTTCTCCAGGCATATTTTTGGTGGGAACTCATGATCGTTCTTTGGGTTTTTCGCAAGAGTGCTATACATTTGTTGTCGTTTTCTTTTGAGTTTTTCCTTCTCTTCATTTTCGTTTGTAATATATTTCTGAAATTGTGCAACACATATTTTATCTTTGAACAATGAATCTTGGTTTTTTTGGAATGCATATTTTGTCTTTCGTTTAGCATTTGTTTTGTCTGGATCTATTTCCGTGATTTCTTGTGGATGTTCGAATCTGTATTTTTCCCGTCGTTTAGTATTTGTTTCGTGGACTGGGTTGAAATTCTATTTCCATGGTTTGCGGTGGATGTTCGAATCTATATTTTTCCCTTCGTTTACTATTTGTTTCGTCTGGATCAGGAGTGGGTTGAAATTCTATTTCCGTGGTTGGTGGTGGATGTTCAAATCTGTATTTTCCCCTTCGTTTAGCATTTGTTTCGTCTGGGTCTATTTCCGTGGTTTGTGGTGGATGTTCAAATCTATATTTTTTCCCTTCGTATAGCATTTGTTTTGTCTAGATTTATTTCCGTGGTTTGTGGTGGATGTTCAAATCTGTATTTTTCCCTTCGTTTGGCATTTGTTTTGTCTGGATCGGGAGTCGGTTGAGATTTACATCTTTTCCGTCGCTCATTATTTAGTTTCTCTTTATTTAAAGCATACTTTCTCCGTCTCTTAGCAATTTCTTTTTCCATTTTCATTTGGAGTTATATACATCTGGAAATATGTTTCACAAATAAGTAATTGTATTTTCTGTGGACATGAGCCTTTTGATAAAATAAATAATGACTGTATAGGTCTATCTGAAATTTTAACGGAAATAGTTAAAACTCATTTGTCTTGATAAAAACAATTGTTTCTAATAAAAATCATTCGGCTTGATAAAAACAAATGTCTTTGAAAAAAATCATTTGTCTTGATAATGGTAATGATAATGATAATGATGTTGATATTGATCTTGATAAAATTGATTTTGATATTGATATAATCAGTCTTGACACCTTCACAGTGGCACGTTCAACGGACGATTTGCTGCCTGAACCATCACCCCACCCCACAACCATAAGTTTCCACTCATGACATTCAATATCAGAAAATTCTAAAAAAATGTACTACTACCACTGCTCATGTGTCAGTCCCGAGTATTATGTGACCAAGCTTCCTCTCCTCTTCAGCTACTCTCTCGCGCCCTGGAAAATGAAACCAAACAAATCTTAACATCTTTACTTTCTGGAGTACACTACAGAGTGAAAGCACATAATTTCTATTTCAATAATGAATAAAATGATGAGGAAGGAATCAAGATTGTGGTTGAAATGTGATAATAATGTGAGTCCCAAGTATTCTGAAGGTTTTGGAAAGGATTAGAGGTTGAACTTATTCATCAATGTCATTCACGTACAAATTCAACCATTGCAAGATTTTGCTCTTTTTAATGTATTCTGCCACATGGAACTTTCCTTTAGGCTTTATATTGTTGTTCCCAAGGTCCAGACTTGTTATTTTTCCTGCAATGGAGGAGCAGGTGCTAACATGAAATTCTCCTTCCGCACTGACTTTTGAAGGAAACACACATCCTGGTCAACAAAGTTCCTTCAGTTGCTCATCATAAAATCGCCATTAGGTGCACCTATTTGTACAGAGGGTTGCATGAACCATGACTGTTGTGTGATCGAGTGCAACAGAATTGTGTTATTCATTAAAAGCCTTACTGACTACTTTATAAGACTGTTCGTGTCTCTACAATTGATGCGTATCACTTGCTAATGGTGCAAAAAATTCACACCTAGCATGGACATTGTTTACAAGTGGGTTATCTAGATATACTTTGCCTTATTGTCTCTTCCTGGCTCTCCTCCTACCCTCTCTCTTCCAGCCATCCTTCAAACTACATTCAGTTGGGGAAATCTGTGGTAAATGTCGTAAATATGAGAGGGAAAGCAGTACACAAATTGTGTGATTTGACTGAACAGCAGATATTCAACAACTCGTGAAACGATCACAACATACCCTTATGAGCCAACAATCCAGTCACTAATTCAACAGTTAAATCAGACTCTGCCGATCTCCTTCCACCCAAATGGGACAGATAGAGCTTTAACTATACATGTTGGGACCTTTGCATGCTCGATGCTCCCACATTTGACATACATGTCCACTAGGGTATTGTTCAGGATCACATCTGGTACGATTCCAGCTCTGACGATGTCGCCATGCACCTCTTTGCCCTTGCCTTTTTCCAGGGCTGCCAGGCTTGCACACGCACTGCAAATGCACACAAACGTGATGTGGTCGGGCTTCACCCCTTCCCCCATCATTTGCTCATAGGTCTCCAAAGCATTCATACCACACCCATGCTTGGTAAATCCTGCCAACATTATATTCCATGTGATCAAAGATCGTTGAGGCATTCTGTTGAACACTTGGTGAGCATCCATGATGCTCCCGCACTTAACATACATGTTGACAAGGGTGCTGAGGAGAAAAACATTTGGCGTGAATCCACTTTGGATCATGTGAGTGTGCACCTACTTTCCAGCTTCCAGGCCTTTCACCTTGATGCACTTATGTAAGAGACAGACATACGTTTCTGAATCTGCTGAAATGCCTCCTTGGTTTAAAGTCTGTAGAGCCTCTTTCACTCTGCCTGCCTCACAAAGCATCTTCACATGCTCAGAAGTGCCAGAAGAGGCATTGTGGACTCCCTCTCTTGATCCTCTTCCAGAGGCTGTGGTCATGGTTGAGGTGCCTGATTTTATCAACTGTGCCGCTGCAGCTGCTGCCTTTAGTTGACCATCTACCCATGCAGGTTTCTTGTAGCTATTTCCACAGGGAATCATAGGTGATCTTGTGCTTGAAATCTGGCCCTCTTGGATGATTATGTACACACACTCTATTCCTATTTTCCACCAGGGTATTGTTCAGGATCAGATCTGGTACGATTCCAGCTCTGACGATGTCGCCATGCACCTCTTTGCCCTTTTCCAGGGCTGCCACGCTTGCACATGCATTGCAAACGCACACACACGTGTTGCGGTTGGGTTTCACCCCTTTGCACATCATTTGCTCATACGTCTCCAAAGCCTCCATCTCGCGCCCCTGTTGTGCATATCCTGCGAGCATCGCACTCCACGACACCGCATCTCGTTCCGCCATATTGTCGAACACTCCCTTTGCATGCTCGATGCTCCCACATTTGGCATACATGTCCACCAGGGTATTGTTCAGGATCACATCTGGTACGATTCCAGCTCTGACGATGTCGCCATGCACCTCTTTGCCCTTGCCCTTTTCCAGGGCTGCCAGGCTTGCATATGCACTGCAAACGCACACAAATGCACGATGTGGTCGGGCTTCCACCCTTTCCCCATCATTTGCTCATAGGTCTCCAAAGCATTCATACCACACCCATGCTTGGTAAAAGCATTCATACCATACCAAACCGGGATGTCAAGCATCCCAAACCGCGAATGAATCCGTACCATCCCAAACCGCAAGGCCCCAATGCTGGTGCTCGATACCATTGGAAAGCCCTCGACAAGGAGGGGTGCACCGGCTTGGTCTCATGATTTTTGGACCTGCGGTGTGGGAGATACGGAATTCCAAGTACTTTTGGTCGCTGGAAATTCACAAAAATAAGCAAAAATGGCAAAGTGGGCATTCATGGGACACTGGTTGGAGCCTCGACGGGAGAGATATCAAGGGAAAGGTCTCCGGTTCAAATCTGGTCGTAGGCTCTCTGGAAAAAAAAAATATATTAGATATGGGATTGCACTTGGACTTAGATGACACTGGACACTTGGGCCTGTACATGGGAGATGCACTTTACATGAATAGAAGATTGCACTTGGGCTTAGATTTCAATTCTTCACACATGGGCCAATGGCTTAGACTATGCTAGAGGTCGCACTTGGGCCTTGCCATATGAGACCCACTTGGATATATAAGAAATTGCACTTGGGCTTAGATTTCAATTCTTCACACATGGGCCTTGACATAGAAGACGCTACTTGAATACATAGGGGACTGCACTTGGACTGAGATTTCAATTCTTAACACATAGGCCAATGGCACAGGCTACCCTAGGCCTAGATCTCCTAAATATAAGGGTCTCTAGATACATAGGGGATTGTACTTGGACTTAGATGACACTGGACACTTAGGCCAACAACACAGGCTACCCTAGTATAATTAATATGTGACAGACATAGCTGAGTCTTCTAGAAGTTTCTCCTTCTCTTCTGGAGGCTTCTTCTTAGGTACTTAAGTTTTCTCTCTACATTTGTTCAACCATCTGTTAGATCACCACCTTGAGCTGCAGGTGGCTTATTGACTTACTGTCATAGTTTCTATCAATCTACTCAGTTTCACCTTCAAGCTTCTACCATCCAAATCACAAGTAAACCCGCACTATGATATCCTCCCATTCAACCAGTTGAATCCTCATTGGGTGAAAGAAAGCCAATTGCCATGACACAGGATTTCCTGAATCGAAAGGACCTCCGAAGTGCACTCTTAATGTATGTAGTCTGGAGATTTGGATTTGTCTCTGACAGCCACCCGGATGCAGCTCAAAATGGATAGAGACTCGGAGAGGACGGCAGAAGTATAGCATAAGGCAAAAGGATGCTAAGGTGTTCGATGTGCGTACCTTGTGGACGTCTGAGTGTGGTCTATGCTTTCATTTTACCAGCCCATACTCACAACTTCACATTTCTTGCAATGTTCGTATGATTGCTTTAATCCTCGCTTCAGAGAATTTCTAGTTTTTGTGGACATGCATGAAATTCAAGCCAATCTGTAGCTGTGATTACGAGCGGACTGCCAGGATTCTCTTGCACATTCTACTACAAGAAGCGATCAGATCTTTGAAGGCTAGAGGTCTCTGAAATCCACTAGACCTCTACATGTGACGCTGAAGCCCCCAGAGTCAATTATTACAAGGTGTAAGTCCTGATTTCTAATTTTCTCCTATGACTTCAGTTGCCCAACAGTCCCATAGGAGGTTGAGCTACCAAATGTCAATTCTCTAATCTACAGTATGGACGTATGGACTTGGCATACCTAGAGCGAAATCCGCTCTGATGCGATCAACACATCAATTGAACTCAAATCACTTGAGGATGAAGACTAGGAGTTCCATCCATTGCTACTGTACAATGGTGTTAGATTTATGGAGTTCTAAATAGAATGATTTGTAATTGATAATGAAAAAGATGTTACAATAGTGAGCGTGTGCTCACTTTAAGACATATGAACAGTTGTGACTATTGATACAACCAATAGGTCTAAGTCACATGGATCACAACTCTTTGTTTAAGAGTTGTGTCCCTACAAGATTCACCATATGACATGTTGAATGTTACAATTGACTTCCAACACCTTTCCTCAATGACAACATTCAAGAGTCTAAATTATGAAGGCCCTATTTTTGTCCAACAATGTTATTAAAGCATATTCACATAATTTTAAAATGAGATGTATAGAGTTGTTGGCGTTGGCCAACATCCACTAGCATATGCTCCATTTCCCTTGGTCAAACTGAGACTACGTCAAAGTGGAAGTCGTCGTCATGACTAGTTTGTTATCACTTTAAAGACAGCCTGATTTTCAAATAGAAGTTCTCGTTGGAGAAATTGCTCATTTGAAGTTCAAATGCACCAATAGTGGTGCTGTTGGGATGACACCTTAAATCTCTTATTTAAGTTATTGTCGCATGACATAACTCTATGAAGGTTCTGAAACAAATTTGTTGGAACTCCAAACATCGTTAACAACGTAAATTGTTACATGCTTGAATGACACTTCAAAATGCTTGAAATGACTAAATTCAATTGTTTCCATGACTGATTTATATGTTGTTCACCATGAATATTCCGAATGTGGGCTTCTTTGCCTAATAATAATTTGTTCATCATAGTATACTATATTGATGCAAAGTTTGATTTTATATATAATATGTTTTTAGATCATGAAGACAGATCTTATTTGATAGTTATAATACTATCATATCTACTAGTATTATAATACTGGCACGACAATCTTAAGTTAACTCTCATTAGATATCTATGGATTGGTTGAGCACTAGCTTTGATACCATGTTAAATTTATGGAGTTCTAAAGAGAGTGATTTGTAACTGATAATGAAGAAGATGTTACAATAGTGAGCGTATGCTCACTTTAAGACATATGAACAGTTGTGACTATTGATACAACCAATAGGTCTACATCACAAGGATCACAACTCTTTGTCTAAGAGTTGTGCCCCTTCAAGATTCACCATATGACATGTTGATGTTAGAATTGATTTCCAACAAGTTCAAATTTGAAAGGACACATCCGTTGGTGGCTTCAACCGACATCAGATAGAGTGATAGTCATGGATGTGATCTTTTCTTCTCTAGTAGAAATCACACACCCAAACCTGTGTAGAGTGTGGAATTGAGGTCATTTGATTGCGTTAGTTTCTTTAGGATATTGGGTTTGTAGTGGGATCTTAAATTTGGTTTCTTAGCTTTCTTTAATTTGTTTTGGAACTTCTAATTTGAAGTTTCATGATAGAAGCTGGTTCGATTTTATCAAGAGGTTGCAGCTTCAAGAGCATATGGATTTGTGACCTCCAAATTCCCTCCCTTTTTGAAGAAAAAATATTCAGAGTTAGGGGGGATTCTTGTCGATGAGTGTCGGGTCACCTTGATGGGTTGTGTATGAGCGTGTTTGAGAAATATTGTCCAAAGAATTAGTTCCGTTTTCAAGAAGCTTAGATATTTTCTTGGAAAGTTCAGATCCAAGTGGTTATCTTTCACTCTTTTGATTGTACTTAACCTTCAAGGAGGGTCGTCCTGATCAACGCAAGTCGTTTGTATCAAGCATCCTTATTTAAAAACGATGTTAAGTTTCTTTGGAAGAGGGATGACAAGAACGGCGACTATTGCTTCTCTTCAGAAAGGGAATGTCTCATTGGCGCCAAAAATGTACCACGAAAAGGTGGTAGAGCACTTCAACAACCCTCGCAATGTTGGATCCTTTGATAAGGATGATCCAAACGTGGGGACAGGGTTGGTTGGAGCTCCAACTTGTGGGGATGTAATGAAGGTGCAGATCAAGGTGGATGAAGCTACTGGAACGATAGTAGATTCCTGCTTCAAAACCTTTGGGTGCGGGTCTGCCATTGCTTCATCCTCTGTTGGTAACTACACAAACATCTTACCGACAGGCAAACACCTATCATGTTCATAGTTTCCCGTCACTCATTCACGGCCTAAGACACACATGTATAATAGTAGTTTTGCTAGGTAAATTAAAGAGACGCAACATTCTAGATACTTACTGTGTGGTGTGAGTTGTGTGACAATCTTGATGTTCAAAGAATTGTGCTTCCTTGATAGATCATGTAATTATTTGCTCCTATGCACTCATGATTAGCTCAGTAAATTACCCCCTATTCCGTGCAGCGACCGAGTGGATAAAGGGGAGGCAAATGGAAGAAGTATTAACGATAAAGAATAGGTAAGGTGAACCTTACATTCCCAAAGGTGGATTTCATGCTGGAACAAGGTTCCATTGCAACACTACCCATAGCTGGTCACAACTTGTAGTTGATTGCACACTGTGTGACATGCCCTTTGATTTGTTAATCATGAATGATATATGCCATGAATGAGAAATAGTTCCCAGACTGGAGGGGTGGATTGTCTCAAACTTTCTATGTTCTCTCACAAGGAGCTTTCGGATAGTTTCATGTGTTGCCATCATAGGATATATACTTTTTTCCCATTGGAATTCCTCTGCAACCTCAACAACAGGGAAAAATACCAGAGAAAAAGTAACTTCCAGAGGGAATGAGGGAATGCAAAAATCCGAGCCTATGGCACAACTCCATCTTACTTGTTGATTTGTATGCATTTTAGGTGGGAATATAATTAACTTTTCTAGAAGAGAATGCTCCAGAAGCTCCTTGCGATCTGCAATTGTTTTAGTTTAGTTCAAACTCGAAAAACTAGAGTTTGCAACTCTAGTTCTAATATCTATTTTACCCAGTCTTGCACTAGTTGAGAAGATCTGCAGCTCCAAAAGGTGCACCCACTTTCATGCACGAGTGATGAGAACCATGATTTTGTAAGCGTTCAAGGCTGCAAAAAAATTAGTTGACATTAGATTTTTCTTTATCTGAATTCATGTGGTATATTCCAGTGACATTGCCAAGCACCTCTCGCTCCCACCTGTGAAACTGCACTGCAGCATGCTTGCTGAAGATGCAATCAAGGCAGCTGTGAAAGATTATCAGGCCAAGAAAGCCAAGAGAAAGGAAGGGTCCAAACCCCCTGATGAAAATGCTGCAGCAGCAGCTTGAGAGTTAACAGTTTCCTATACTTCCCCCACCTTTCCAAAAGTAAGTTAGGAAATTGAAAGGAACACCCAACTTATGTTTCCTAACTTGTTGTAAGGAAATTTAGGGTGGACTCCTGCCCAAGCAAGCATAAATTATATGATGCCTATTTCACCCATGACAGGGTCCACTGTCTTGGAAGACGGACACCTTAATGAAATTCAAATAGTTTGACATTCCTAGGCATTAATCCTTCTATACAGCACCACAACTTGGGGAAAAACTTAAAAACATATAAATAAAGACTTGGGATCTGAAGATGATGAAGTCACTCGATTTTGAAGTCCAGAAATTTGGGTTCATTTGTCTCAGCCCCTCCATCTCTGCCTGGGTCTCATTAGTCTGCACAGCTTAGTAACAACTCCCAAACTCCTTGAAGATATCTAACACAACTGTTATTAGGTGTAGTGCATCTAGTTTGTACTGCAAAAGTAGTCTACCATTGTTTCTTAACATTAGACTCTTATTGACCATCATACAATACTAGCAATTGTCGTCTTCTACCATAGAGTGGGAAAAAAAGATCTATGGATGTAACTTGTTTGATAACATATCAAGCCCATATGCGATGTATTTCAAGTAGTTTTGTTGTACAGATGAAGATTCACTGTCACTACGTGCACATATTTTTAGGAACATCTGGAGAACCAAGTGCTATTGGGTCATTGGGGACTTTAGACCCTCCATTAAAGTCGTACATATAAGGTTAATCAGTCAGACGTTCTGTCTGAGACACGTAAGGTTGGGTTGTGTTATGTGCAGCTTTTCCCAGGTGTGTAGAAATTAAGAACTTAAGAAGGCAAATACAGCTTCTCGCTGGTTTTGACAGCTTTCGGTATCATGTGCACCAGAACCTCAGAATCAACCATTACCTAGAACGATAACTTCCCAATATGTTGGGAGCTCCTTAAGTGCCTAATTCTCTCTAACGGAAAGAGATGAATTTGATGTAAACTGGAGACACAAGTACAACGCACATAAGGGTGCGGGGAGGGCTGCGGGCTGGCTGTGGGGCGGGCTGATCATCCATTGAGCCTTGTGGGACCCAGCGGATGTGGAGGCGGACATCCGTCCTCACCATTCACATGGGCGGATGAAATCCTACGACTCATCCGTTAGGTGAACTCGGGCAAAATTCACGGTTCACCATTCACGTTTGCCGTGCAAATTTTTTGTACCATGGCCACTCAGAAGGCCGAGGAGCACCTGTTGCATCACATTTTTGTTTTTCTTCTCGATACACATCCTTAAGCTTGTCCACCTTGTCACGACATTGCTTCCAAGAATGATAAGGCACATTGGGAAACCCTACATTAAGTATGTTAACAATGTATGTTCAATCTTTTGCTCTAAAAGGTCCACGCCCATGATCCCAATATTTATCCTCCCAAAGATCTAGCAACAAAGGCGTTGTATCATTTATCCAACCTCGTGGGGTCGAGAGACACCATAAGTTACGTTTCCTTCGGGAGGCGTCATACATTTTTTTTTCCCAACCTCATGCAATATATATTTTTTCAATCTAAAGTTGTGACAATCTTACACTACAATCACCGGCAACTGACTACGTTGAATTGAGCAATCGTTTTCACGACCTTCCAACAGTAATCCTAACATAGATTCCCTCTTCATGTTTAGGTAAGGGGCTTGCTCATCATATACTTTTGTATTGTTCAGTATGATGCATGCACGACAAAAAACAAACTAACATTTAAATTGTGTTGTACCTCATGGGCTCCACCCTGGATTTTTGGGAGGAGTCAACTTCCTATAGGCCTGGATAGCAGTCAGGGGAGGGCCGGTGTATGCAGCTCCCCGTGACATTCGTAGGAGGAGTTGTGGTTGCCCAGCGAGGCAAGATGCCGACACTGGCAGCATTCACAGCTGCAGTGACTTGGCCTGGAGAGTTGTTGGATGGCAACACTCATTCAGAGGATGTGTCACCTCCGGGAGAGCATGATGACATGTATGGTATGGCGGAGTTGCCTGCCATGGTTGCTCAGACTCCATTGTGGGGCACGAGCAAGGAGTTGCAGCGGGTTGCTGATCGACGAGTGTAACAAACCTGGGTAGAGGCTTTTGTACCGTCAGGCTCCAAATCATCAAGAACGTTCCAGACCAATTTTTTTTATTGAAATAATTAATGTTTGAGGGAAATTTTTGACTTATAGATTATAACTCCAATTCCAGTGGATCCGCTTGCAAGTTGAGCAACCGAACTGGGCTGGAATCCCTATCAGCCCGTTGAGCCGCTATCACAGGTGGATCCATGATCTTTTCAAGCAAATCCACGACACTTCTTCTTCGTGTGCGCATGACTACAGATGTTACAGCTTTAGGAAATGAAAATCCAAAGTATAGTTATCTTTTGAGCCTTCGAACAGGAAACAAGGCAATTATTGATCAGTCTTCCACCATAGATTCTGCTATAGTCTCTTTGTCTCCTCCCCGTTTTTGGACACTTCTTCATCCTTTCTATGTAGTCCCCATTAGACCCTCCCCTGAAGCTCTAGTCAGTGGCCAGTGCCCATTTTCTCACCCTTCATGGCATGTAGCGCGAGGTTGTGTTTTCTTCATCTGTTAATAATAATTTATGGCCTCAACCAAAAAATGAAAAAGAAAAAACATAATTGATGGGGGTTCAGCCCTTCAAAAAAAGAAAAAAAGAAAAAAAGAAAAAAAAAATAGAATACAAACAAAAAATAGTACCGTCCTTGGACAACCGTTTAGGCGATAATTAATTCAAAATGAAAGTGCCTAATCAATTCTGTGAATTTTTCAGATTTTGGCCTAATTGTTGGGAAATTATGGGACAAAGTACCTAATGCCCAAAAATTCCACAAAAAAACTTGCAAGCCTCTTCTCATGTTGTTTGTAATAAGATCAAAATTTCTTTGAACAAAAATCAATACAAATATATGCGTGCGGAAATAACTAGCATACTAGCCTACCACAACTCAAGAGTAATATATATATATATATATATAACCAAGAGTACCATTATGTAAGAGGTTTCACCATGCATCAACATACCAATATGAAAACCAGTGTACCCAATGACCAATGTATCAAAGCCCTGAACCAGCGTGCCTACCCAATGACCAATGTACCAAAGCCCTGTACCAATGTGCCTACACTAGTGTGGACTATCAATATTGAACTCACCTAAAGTGTGAGAGCAAAGGGAGAGCTTGTACCAGCTTGAGCCTTGGAGCACCGCGTACAACAAAGAGGGGCATTTTTAGGGTTTCCAAGGAAATGAAAGGTAGCTGGAGCCCGGAAGGGCCCATGGGCATTGGGTGTCTATTTTGTAATTCTATTCTTAAGAAAATAATTGTTTTCTCTTCTTATGTGCCTAATTCTAAAATATTATAGCATGAAGATGCCTAGTTTGAGAAATTATTTTCAAAATATGCCTAATTTTTTGATTGATTGATTTTATTATTAGGCGCAAAAATGCCTAAACGGATGTCCAAGGACAGTAGCCATTTGGGATGTGATAGAGTCTGCCCTGAATAAATGTTACCTCTATAAACATTAAACTACCATAAATATTAAGAAAAATTTACTCCCCTACTTGTGCACACTAGCAAATGTTAAGTGTTATTTGTTAACAAATGTTTACTCCCCTCTTTGTTAATTTGCCCTCAATAAATGTTAAGTGCACCATAAAGGCTTCAGCTAGCTAATAGGAGATATGCTCCATAATTATAAATTCCAAATTAGATTAGATTATGATAAGATTACATCCTAAAACATAACCAATCAGAAGACTAGAAAGTAAGTGGGAGGTAATACTAAAGTGATGAGATCAGAAGCGAATACCTTGATACGAGTGTATGTTTGTATGTATTTTGACACTTGACACAGTAGAGGTTGTTTTTGAGAGATCAGACCACATATACGGTAATTGCACTTGTGTTAGATGTTTTGCAAGTAGATGATAGCACTCAAAGATGCCAAAAAATGGCCTTAGCTACAATTTCTCAATGTTTGGAACAAAGGCCTCATGACGTTATGAAAACTATTTTAGCCATGAACGCCTAGATAAAGAACTTGATGATATGCATATTGGAGATACTCATCAGACCATAATCGATTCATATTTCCTACTCATAACTGAATGACTCCATATAATTACACTTTGTTTCATAAGTGTTTCTTTTAGTATTTAAAAATAAATAAAAATGAAAGTGTTAATTTCATAAATCTTATATTTATTAAATGTTATCTTCTATAAATATTAATGTGTTACAATTAGCCCCCTCATAAACTGTTAATGTGTTAACCTTGTCTAAATGTTATTTTTTTCCTACTCCCCACTGTTAATATTTATCCAGGGCAGACTGTAAGATATAGGGTTGGAGTGATTTGATAGTAGTTTGGAGTCAACCTTTTTAATAATAATAATTTTTATATCGATTGACAAGGAAAATGTTCTTCCCTCGGTTGTAGGCTCCCATTCACTAATCTGCTCACGTTTGCAATCTGCTCACGCTTAAGGGATTCTACTCACGTTTACCACTTAAAGCGTGAGCATGCTCACGTGAACTGCTCACACGGTAGCTACCCTCTTGCAAATGAGACCAGTCACTCTTCATGGATCCACTTTGTTCAAGTAAACCCAAACCTTTCTCCATTTTTGGGCTTATATATATATATATATATATAGTGTTTTATCCTGTTTGGTGAAATTCCCATGTCCAAACAGGGCAGGGCATTAAGATGTCGTTGACGACATCTTAATTCGTGCTTCCCTGAGCAGGATTACAACTCCCCCCTATGGTTTTTTCCAGGCAAGATTTTTTTTCTTGCAACGATTTTCATGGGTTCATTTCTCATGCTGAGCATGCGATTTAAGATGTCGTTGACGATACCTTAATGTCTGGTCCCTACGCTTGCTGATCCCTCACGAGACATGCTCATACAGTTGTCCATAGTCCCCTCATCTGGACAACTTTTCATCCGTGCTTCATCCAACGTTCATCCATACTTTTACGTCCATCCCAAATCCATTCATCCGTGAATGTTTCATCGTGCATTCGTGCCACTTTGTCCTTTCTATCTTCGGTCCGATGGAGCGGAGATTGCGTCGTTGTAGTGAAGTTGGCGTCCACGGCAATAGGCCCACTTGTTCCCACGGTTTTGGGGTCCGCATCAGAAATCTGCTCACGCTTTGAATTTGCTCACGCTTTGGGGAATCTGCTCACGCATCCAGGAATCTACTCACAGGTTATGCTCACGGCTTTGTTGCCCTCGACGAAGAGCCTCAATACTCCTAAGAACATCATATATATTCCACGTCAGATGAGGAGTGGGACTACCTCAATGAGAATGATAACTCCAATTTGTCTATTTGTTAGCAAGTTGCGTTGACATTCAAAAGCAGTATAATCAAATGCACAAATGACAAGGCGCCATTGGAGAAACCGGCCTCAATGGGCCCCAACCATTCAAAAGAAAATGATATGTACATGAAAAGTTGGGCGAAGGAAGCAATGAATTCCATGCCATTGTCTCAAATTACTATCATGACCACCGCACCAACGGCTCCATCAACCTCAATATTCCAATGATCCATATGTTTCGTAGACTCCCAAAAGCTAAAATGTAGTTGCTCCAAAAGTTAAAAACTACAGGACGAATGGACACTAGAACTCCAACTAGATTCAGTTGACGATGATTCTACATTGATGCAAGCAATGTTCTAATCTCTTTTCCAAGTTAGCATAAAAGCCACTTTTTTCCCTTTAGCAAATCCCTTGTCCAGCCTGAATCATACACCCTAACCATTATCACCTCCCAACCTGACTACTTGGGGACAGGGCTGGGTTGCAAGCTTGTAAGATACCTACACGGTTGTGAAGTTGCTGATTGGGAAGTGCATAGCACAAAGCTCACTTAGCCGCCTTTTCTCTCTCGCCATAGTGGAAGTTTATCCTCTCAATACAAAGAACCCTACCTATGGAGCAACAAAGCTACAGGGCAATAACCTCTGCAGCCCTCTACAAATTGTCAATGCCCCAGGGTGCCAGTTGCAGCAAAAGTAAGCTCAAGCCGTTGACATAGGCTGTGGACCTCATCACCATCCACAACTCGGTAGTGCTGATGAGCATGGAGCATGGCAGCAAACAGGGCAACCTCAAGCTCCCTCTGTTCCTCTAGCCTCCCCATGTTTCCCAATGCCTCTGAGTAGCACCCTTCCAGCATTATTCTGTATGCCTGATTCCACCCAACTATGCAAGCAAACTTGTACATGTGAAAACCAAGATTGCTATAGATGAAAAGCATATTATTTCCTACTTTGTGTCCAGCATTGCTTCAGCTTCACTTGAACAGCACAAGGGACAATGTAAACCAAATTCTTTGCTCCCCTGTCTGGCAGGTGAAGAAAGTGTCAACCCTGCCTATATTCAAATTTGGCCTCTCTTTTTTGGGAGATTTTTATCCCAAGCTTAGCTTAGTTAATGACTTTACTTTCGTCGACTTAAAAACATCCAATGAGAGGTATGAAAGTGTACTCCTGTTTCTTAAGACAATAGCATCTGAGACTCCACTTTAGACAATTAGATTGTCTTACAAAGGAGCGTAGGACAATGGTCTTTGGACAATCCAAAGTCATTCAGATTGTAAGCAACACCCTTCAGTGTCTGCACTATAGCCTCTTCTCGCTTGTAATCCACAATTGTCATGAAGCTAAGTTATAGAAGTCATACTGACTCCTCAGGCCTCCCTCCCACCCTCTCCCCTAGGACTGAAACACTTACAACTGATTAGGGCACTTCATAAAATGCATGAGAAACCAAAACCGGGCGGTTAACATTTTGTAGTACAGTATTCCACTTACCAGAGCACATGTGCAGTAAAGCAACATTCCATTAGTAGGAAGATATCGATTGATGACATCTGTGCAAAGTCACGAAAAGCTGGATCCGTAACAACCGACAACACCACATCCCACTCCTCAAGAACCCCCTCCTCAAGGGCAACTAGAGCTGCATCCCATTCTTGTGAATACCAACACAAACAAAAGGGGGCAAACAA
Organism: Takakia lepidozioides; assembly: GCA_030704615.1. Lineage (NCBI taxonomy): Eukaryota > Viridiplantae > Streptophyta > Takakiopsida > Takakiales > Takakiaceae > Takakia > Takakia lepidozioides. The sequence continues at coordinate 29,422,179 of CM060732.1, read as the reverse complement.
CATTTGCCCCAACGTTGCCCCCATCTCTTTTCCTTCCTTGCTCAGCCTTCTTTTCAGTCATACTCCCTTTTTTTTTTTTAGACTATTATGTCTCTCTCTATTTCAATCCTTCTCATCAGACATAAACAAACAAATTCAAAAGAAAGGAAAATTCCCTCTATCTCTTTCCTCTTGTATGGAACTCACCCTCACCCTCACCCTCACCCTCCAACAAACCAATGACATTTGGGACATTGTATGTCACTTGAGATTCAACCCCTCTATAATTTACCAAAACTTGGACTCACACTCCCACATAACTAGAAAGAATTTTCTGTAACACTCCACATCTGCCCCAACTTACACAGTCAAACTTGCACCCAAACTTAGACTCGTACTCGTACTCGCACTCAAACTCGCACTCGCACTTAAACTGGCAATCAATATCACACTTGGACTTCCACTCGCACTCAAGCTTAACCTTGAAATACTTAACATTCCACCACTTTGCAGATTCACACTACCACTCCCAGAAATGCTTCAAGTACCTATGATACCACAAAATCAAACTCTTTGTTTGAGCTGTGACTCACACCCAAACAACCCAACAACGTCCACATGTCATGCACGGCCATAGCTACTATCCATGGTAGAATAGTTAATCTTGGTCATCATCATTGAGGCATCTTTGTATGGGGGAAGATATAGAACTTGAAAGCAAGTGCTTGCTTGAATGCATGGATAGTCGTGTCGATTGAGAAGCCATATGTTGATGTCTTTGCCGCCAAAGTACTCCAATCCAGTGATGAAAATAGCCAATTGAAACCTCTCAGCATAGGTCATTTGCTCCACACAATCTCGAAACCATTTCTGTTGGAGGGGCAATATAGATACATCAAATATGCACTTCCTCAAGAAATCACTTGCTTCAATTGCCCCAGAAACGTTGAATACAACACGCATTGTATCAGGAGATATGCATTTCAAATTGTCTTTCATTCTATCCTTCATGGTCTGTCCACATGGTGCTTGTTCCACAGCCATAAAAAACCCCTCTTGCATTGCCTTCACATCAAATTGCGTCCTTTGAAAATATGACTCCAAACATTAGAGTTATCCGTAAAGGGTCCCAAATTCAGCATGAGAACCTTGAGTTTGGCCAAAACTCGGTATGAAACTTGAAACTTAGGATCAAGCGGTACGACTAGAAAAAAACACGGGACCAAACTGCCATGACTAGGAAAATGGGGGTGGCAGGAGTTTGGTGCCAAGTTTTGTTAGTCATCGAGGCGGAGGCGGTCAGAGCTCACGAGCTCGCGCCATAGCAGCGGTTGCCCTCATCCCCAGTTTATGATTTGGTGCCCTCTTTTCTGACTTCGTGCTTAGTTTTCTGCACTTTACGGATTAACTCAAACTCAGGATGAAACCCGTAACTCGGGTCCAAACAGGGTACCAAACTCACGCTCACTTTACGGATAACTCTAATGGCTCCAATCTTTTGCTCCACTTCAGATTCCCAATTCTCTTCTGTCAAATTAAAATTTGAGAATGTCCAAGCCAAGTCTTCCTGCGTCTCATCCTCTTGCAGTCTTCGAATCAATTTCATTGCCTCCTCTTTTGATTTTCTAAGGCAATTTAAGATTGACCATTTTGCAGCCCAACCCACTCCAAAATAGCGTTCTAGATCATTACTAGGTCTTCTAGGAGTTAGCCTAGAGTTTGAATGCAGATTATGTGTTGCCTTCCTCAACATTCAGTCAACCAATCTGCCAGCCCTCTTTCGCTTTCCAAACCTATATACATCCTTCTTCTCTCGCTTCTTCTCTCCTCGATTAAGCTGCTTTGTGACTTCACGACCTCCATCCCCTTCTCCTTTTCTAAGTAGCCACCCAGTCGTAACTCCTGTGCAATGCTGGGCAGATTAGATTAGATCAGTAATGTATGTTAACAGGGAGTGTGCGGTGTGATTGCGGGTGATGAATATGATTGCATGTGTGTCGCGGCCGCTTTGCCTTGAGGGCAGGGGGTCGGGACACATGAGGGGATGCCCCTGTGGTGGGGGCAGCGGCAGCGATAGGTATGGGGGGCTGAAGCACCCTTGAGTGCCCAAGGCACTCAAGGAGGCGGAGGTGCTCACTAGGTGGAGCCCGCACACCGGGTTGCGGTGGGGGTGGCTCCACAAGGGGTGGTGGTAGCTTAGCGGGACTTAGTGGGGGTGGCATAGGACTCACCATGGGGGCGGAGACCTCGTGGTGGGAGTCGTGGGGAGTCTTGGGACTCATCACGATCCATAGGGGCCGTGGTGAGTGGGCCAAGACTCACCGCGACTCATCACCGGGAGTCGAGGGTTTTCGTGGTGGTTCGCCATAAAATGGCATGGCTGGTTGTGAAACCCCCGCGGACAGCTACAAAAGTATATATAGGGAGTAGTAACCCCAAGAACGGTGCAAGCCCGTTGGTGACCGAAAACTAGTGAGTAAGCGAGCGAGCCGGAAAGCGACCAAAGAGTGGGGAGCTGTTCCGGACTGCCAACTACCAAAGAGAATTCCCGCTGGTTCCAAATCGGTGGAGGGTTCTTTGGGAGTTCAAAGGGGGACCGTTATGCCCCGGTGAGCAGCCGAACCTCCAAGTTGGCCCGGCGGCCAGGTTGGGAGTTAGGCGCGCGCATCAAGCTAGCATGTATGACTTAATGGGGAGCTTACCGAAGTGAGGTGCGCGACACTTGGTATCAGAGCTTAGAGTTCAGTACGTGATCGTCCTTGGGATTGGCCTCATCATGGGGTCGGGCAAGCCAAAGCGAAAGCGGAACGGCCCAAAAGATGATGATCCTGGTGAGCCCGATGGGGGCGACGTGTCACCGAGGCGGCTGTTTGAGGAAGCGATGCATGTCTCCGAAAACGAGGCCGCTCAAGAGCGGGAGAAATCTGAGGAGTCGGAGCCCGAGGAATCCCTGAGAGCTCCGACCGACCAACAGATGCCTCCCGTGCCGGCAGCCTTTTGGGAAGGGTTGTTGGCGCAATTTGGCGGGACGTTGAAAGACGTGTTGAAGGCAGCTAATGCCACTTCCACTAAGGCAAAATTTAAGGTGAAGCCTAAGGAACCCGACACCTTCGAGGGCGTCTGAAATCGGAAGGCACTCAACACCTGGCTCCTGGAGCTAGAGCAGTACTTCCGGGCGGCCAAGTTGAGTGACGAGGACCGGGTGGAAGTGGCTCCCACCTATTTGAGGGGCTATGCTCAACAATGGTGGCAGAAACGCCTTCACAACTGAGGTCCAAGCCCGGAAACCTTGAATTGGAGTGGGTTCAAGGAATTGATGAAAATGCAGTTTGTGCCCCTCAACGCGTCCTGGCTTGCCCGGGACAAGATGAGGAATTTGAAGCAAACAGATGACATTCGGGGATATGTCCAGGCTTTCAATGTGCTGTTGCTTGAAGTCGCGGACATGGCAGAACCAGAAATGGTCTTCAACTGGCCCCATGGGCTAGGTGGAAGTTGGAGGAGAAGCCACCTAAGACTTTGAACGAGGCAATTGAGAGGGCTGAATGTTTCTCGGATGTCCCTAGGGGTGAAAGACAAGGCCGTACGGAGCTGAACCACAAGAAGACCCGGCGGGAAGGTGACGCCTTCCGACCAGAAAAGAAGTGGGATAGGCCACGCGGCGACAATGGCACGTGGAAATCGAAGGGAGGGCCTTCACAAGTCAAGGCGACACCCGGTGCTTCAAAAGGAAAAGCGGGTGGAGCGGCCTATGGCGGACAGAAGGCGACCTTTGATGGAGTGTGTTTCAATTGCGGGGAGCCCGGGCACATGGCCAAGAAGTGCACGAAGCCCCGACAATTGAACATGACTCGGGCGACCACAGAGCTGTGGGAAGATACCATCAGTCGCTTGGTGGAAGCGGTGGTCGCCAGGACTTGCAAGGTAGGCAAATTTTCCTGTGAATTGTAGCAGGAAACTGGTGCCTTACGTAAAGGGAGTCAGTTATTGTTCGTGGATGGGATAATATCCGGAACTAACGTGTCATTGTTGGTGGACACAGGAGCGTCGCACTCCTTCATGACACCGGCAACGACACAAAAGCTGGGACTCCCGACAAGTGACATGGGGGCCTCTATTGAGGTGCGTTCTGCCAAATGAGAACCGCAATTGGCGACGAGGTTGGCGTTCGATGTCCCTCTTCAACTGGGGAAATGGGAAGGACGTGAGAACTTCACCATTTGCGAGATCGATGGAGTGGATCTCATTTTGGGGATGACCTTTTTGAGCAAATCCGGAGCGGTCATAGATGGCCGCAAAAGAGTAGTCACGCTACCATGTGGGGATGGTGGCGAAGTCTTACGAGTATTTGAAATGCCCAAACCCGTGGGAGGGCGAATAAACCTTCTGTCAGCAAGGGAGTGGGCTGTGGAGGAGGCACATGAGCCCCTGTTTTTGCTTTACATTAGAGAAATGAAGGGAGAAGGCGATGGGGAGCCGAGCCCAGATTGGATCAAGGGGACTTTGGAGAGATACCAAGATGTGATGCCGGAGGATTTACCAAGGGGCTTGCCACCGCGAAGAGGAGTTGACCACAAGATTGAGGTGATACCGGGATCGAAACCGCCTGCCAAGGCGCCCTACCGGTTGAGCCACAGAGAGTTGGTCGAGCTGAAGACTCAACTCAAAGATCTAATGTCAAAGGGGTACATCCGGCCGAGTAAGTCACCTTACGGAGCCCCGGTGCTATTCGCAGACAAGAAGGATGGGACGCTACGGATGTGTGTCGATTACAAGGCTTTGAACAAGGTGACTATCAAAAACCGGTATCCTTTGCCAAGGATCGACGACCTTTTTGATCGGTTGGTAGGAGCGAAGTATTTCAGCCGGATCCATCTGCACTCCGGCTATCATCAAATTCGAGTGGCGGAAGGAGATGAGGAGAAGACCGCGTGCAGGACAAAGTATGGTTCATATGAATTCTTGGTGATGCCTTTTGGGCTCACCAATGCACCCGCGACCTTTAGCACGCTGATGAACAGCCTTTTTCCAGGAATGGTTGGATGACTTTGTGATCGTGTACATCGACGACATCTTGGTGTATTCGAAAACAAAGGAGGAGCACCTGGAGCACCACAAAAGGGTGTTCCAGAAATTGCGGGAAGGGAAGCTGTATGCCAAAGCTTCAAAGTGCAAATTCGGGGTCACAAAAGTGGAGTTCCTGGGGCATGTGATTACACAGGATGGGATCAAAATGGATGACAGAAAGGTGAGGGCGATCTTGGACTGGGAGCCTCCGACTTCGGTCCCGGGAGTGCGATCCTTCCTAGGACTCGCCTCCTATTACCGGAAGTATGTGAGAAATTTTGCCAAGATCGCGGGGCCGTTGTCAGACCTTCTGTGTAAATCCAAAGCCTGGGTATGGAACACCTTGTGTGGCCAAGCTTTTGCTGAATTGAAGCAGCGGATGGCGGAAGCTCCAGTCTTGAAAATTCCGGAGTTTGATCGGCCGTTCAAGATTCATACAGATGCGTCGGACTTTGCGATTGGGGGTGTACTGATGCAAGATGGACGTCCAGTGGCTTACGAAAGTAAGAAACGGAACAAAGTGGAGCGACGGTGGCCGACGCACGAGAAAGAGATGAAGGTGGTGGTGCACTGTCTTGAGCTTTGGCGCCACTATGTTGGTTCCAACCCAGTGAAGGTGTTCACGGACAATGTTACGGTGAAGTATTTTGCCACACAGCCCAAGTTGTCCCCAAAACAACTTAGGTGACAAGATACTTTGGCGGTGTTTGACGTGGATATCCAGTACAAACCGGGACGTGACAATGTGGTGGCCGATGCTTTAAGTAGAAAGCAGCAGTTCTGGTTGGTGTACAGGGGCGAGACGGCGCTCCAAAGGAAGATCCGGAAGGCTTGCCAGAAGGATGAGCTGACGAAGTCCGTGATGCAGGACTTGAGGAGGGGGGTTAAATCGCAATTCCACTTGCAAAATGGACTGCTCCGGTATAAGCAAAAGCGTCTCTACGTACCGAAGGGAGGGATCAGAGATAGTCTCTTGAGAGAATGCCATGATAGCCCGCTTGCGGGCCACAGCGGAGCCAAGCGCACTGCGGCACTCTTGAAGAAAGAGTATTTCTGGCCCAAACTGAGGGAGGAGGCAGAGGAGTATGTCAAGACATGCACCACATGCCAACAAAACCGGAGCGAGTACAAAAAGCAAGCGGGGCTGTTACAACCCTTGCCGATTCCAGAGGGGACTTGGGAAAGCGTCTCGATGGATTTCATGACTGCTATGCCGCTGTCAAAAGGATTCGATGCAATCATGGTGGTGGTGGATAGGTTCAGTAAAATGGGCCATTTCATCCCCACCAAGGAGACGGCAACGGCGCAAGAGACAGGGCGACTTTACTTCGCCCCCGTCTTAAAACATCATGGAGTCCCGAAGGATATTGTCTCGGACCGCGATCCAAAGTTTACGAGTAAATTTTGGAGGACACTTTGGAAGAAGATGGGGACGAGGCTGAAGATGAGCACCGCCTTCCGACCTACGACCGACGGCCAAACGGGAAGAGTGAATTCCGTAGTGAAGCAGATCTTGCGGAATTACGTGTCGGCAGACCAATCAGACTGGGTGGAATACTTAGACGCGGTAGAGTTCTGTTATAATAACACAGAACACTCCGCAACGGGAGTTTCCCCTTTCGTATTGGTCTATGGAAAAGCACCTCTGGTGCCGACAAGTTGGGCCGCCCAGGACGTTGAGGAACCGGCAGTAGCGGCGGTACTGGAAGAACGCGAGCGTTTGTTGAAGCTCGTAAAGTACAACATTGCCAAAGTGAGGAAACGGTATGAAAGGCAGGCGAATCGGAAGCGGAGGGAAGTGAAATTTGAGGCAGGCACGGAGGTCTGGTTGAACATCAAGAATTTCCGACTACCTCCGGAAGTGAGTCCAAAATTCGTACCTCCGTATGCAGGACCCTTTCGCATCCGGAAGGTTATGAATGAGGACGTGTATGAATTGGAGCTGCCGGCAAACAGCAAGGTGCATCCAGTATTCCACGTTTCCCTTTTGAAGCCTTACTTCAAAGATGAAGCGCGTCCGAATCGGCATCAAGTGTTGCGTCCGCCACCTGTGCTGTTGGATCATGAAAATGAACCTGAGTACGAGGTGGAGGCAGTACTTAAGTCGAGGAGGCTCAAGAACCGAGAAACGGAGTATCTCGTCAAATGGAAGGGCTATCATCATGTGGAGGCATCTTGGGTGCGTGCCTCAGAAATGGGAAACACATCCGAGGCGGTTGCAGTTTTCGAAGGGCGACCTCAAAAGCGGAAGAAGCGTTGATGGGGACATCAACCTTGGAGCGTGGGGGAGGAAATGCATGCTTAGCCCGGCTTAGCTAGCTCAGGAATCCGATTGCAAAAACTTGTATTGTACAAAAAATTGTTATAAAGGAAATGGGTTCCAAATGTTGTGTGTCCTATTTTGTTTGGAATGGTGATGCATGGTGTGGTTGGCTAGTGTGTAGAATGCATGCTAGCTTACAAAAGTGGGAGAGGTAAATTGGGTTAATCGTGTGTTTGCGCAGTGCCGAAATCGGGTGACTCCCATCCAAGGGGCAAGGAAACATGCGCCTTCTTTGGGAGTTCACGTGCTAGTGCGCACCTGGCGCGTGCACGTACTATAACTGCGCTACCGAGGTGGTTGCCTTGTAGTGCGGGCTAACGCGGAAGCTATGTGCTTCCGTTCACGTACTATAATCGTGTAGCCTCGGGACGAAGTCGTAGTGCGGCTTCGACGTGTTCCCGAACCTCAGGCCAGCATTCCAAGACGGACCCAATTGTAGTGATTGGGGCGCACGGTTGGTTCAAGGTTATCTTCCTAGTCAAAGGGGGTTCGAGGTGAACCCTTGCGCAAAGTGATGCCAAAAGCGGCATCAGGAGCGATCGCAAGCAATGTTGTTGCAGTAAGGCGATTCGATCCTCGGGGAGAATCGTTCCTTGACCTTGAAGAAGGCCAAGAAGAGTGCACTGGGAGGAGCTTGAGAGGCTCCACCCCAGGCCGGGACTTGGAGGAAGCGGCCGAACTAGCTAGTGGAGAGTAGAGTCAAGTGTGGGGTTTGGTTCTTTGCCATGGGACGCCATGGTACAGAAACAAACTCCTTGATGTGGGACGCCACAACTTGGATGTTCGTTTCTACAAAATGGACAAGTCGATGAGGACATCGACTCCCTGTTGGTAGGGGTGTGTGTCGCGGCCCCTTTGCTTTGAGGGCAGGGGGTCGGGACACATGAGGGGCTGCCCCTGTGGTGGGGGCAGCGGCAGCGATAGGTATGGGGGGCTGAAGCACCCTTGAGTGCCCAAGGCACTCAAGGAGGCGGAGGCGCTCACTAGGTGGAGCCCGCACACCGGGTTGCGGTGGGGGTGGCTCCACAAGGGGTGGCGGTAGCTTAGCGGGACTTAGTGGGGGTGGCATAGGACTCACCATGGGGGCGGAGACCTCATGGTGGGAGTCGTGGGGAGTCTTGGGACTCATCACGGTCCATAGGGGCCGTGGTGAGTGGGCCAAGACTCACCGCGACTCATCACCGGGAGTCGAGGGTTTTCGTGGTGGTTCGCCATAAAATGGCATGGCTGGTTGTGAAACCCCCGCGGACAGCTACAAAAGTATATATAGGGAGTAGTAACCCCGAGAACGGTGCAAGCCCGTTGGTGACCAAAAACTAGTGGGTAAGCGAGCGAGCCGGAAAGCGACCAAAGAGTGGGGAGCTGTTCCGGACTGCCAACTACCAAAGGGAATTCCCGCTGGTTCCAAATCGGTGGAGGGTTCTTTGGGAGTTCAAAGGGGGACCGTTATGCCCCGGTGAAGGAAGCTCTAAGTTGGCCCGGCGGCCAGGTTGGGAGTTAGGCGCGCGCATCAAGCTAGCATCTATGACTTAACGGGGAGCTTACCGAAGTGAGGTGCGCGACAATGTGAGTGCCTCCTTCCTCCAGGAGTTATCTAGATATACGGATGTCCACAGCTCTAGAGCTCTTACTTGATCTGGTTGTCTAGTTTTGTTTTTGTGGTCGCTTGGATACAGAAAAGGTGCATTGCATCTGTGAAATGGGAAACGGTTTCTCGTTTTCGGTTTCAACTTAGTTGAAACTCTCTCTGTCTCTTGGAGAGGATTGGAGGAGTTCAGTGCGTGCACCCCTAGTTTTGAAGAGTGCACACCCCCTCCAGGTAGATGGAAGTGTGCACGCCCCTTAAGTAGATTGCAGATATATATGGGTGGTGAAGGATTGAGTATCCTGCACATCGTAAGTTCTTCATACAAAGTGCGAAGGTGTAGGAAGCACCACTATCGATTCAGGCCTGCTGGAAGAGTGCGACTAGATGGGCTGACTCTCATGCTGACTGTCGTGAATCTCATCTACCAGTGCAACACAATAATGGGGCCACAAAGAGCAACCCAACACACAATGAAATCAAGTGGAATTTGAGTTGCTTGAGCAAATCTGTTAGTTTCGTCCTCCCAAGAAAAACCAGGGGAGTAAGCGCTTAAGCACGTCCATAATCTGATGGTCATCGTTGAGGGCGATGGCTTGGCCGCCTGACAAGTATTGCCAAGACTTCCTTTTAAGGTTTAAGCTGAAGTTGTAGTGTTTATGAGGGCTCAATTACGCGGGATACAACAATCGGCCTCAATATGGAGAGAGGCCGAAAGGGCCTCCAGCGGCACATAAATAACCCTTTCCCAAAGCAACCTTGTACTTTGGGGTTTGTGAAGGGGTTCGATGCACTAGCCTTAAGGTAGAAACACCTAAAATGGAGCGGGTACCCAAAACGGACCCCTAGAAAAATACATAAAACTAACCATATGCCATCTTTAAAAGGTGCTTTGATCACAAGTGGTCCAAATTAGGTCATGTGGTGGGCCCCAATGAAACTCCAATGAACCCTTTTAACTCATACATGCTCATGATGACACCACTTAATGGACAAGTTAATAACCACTGGCGCGCACTTTGAGAGCATTATCAAGTTGAGACATGAAGAATGAATCTTAACATGTAGGAGAGGGGATCACATTCCGTGATCAACGATCCCAATTGAGTTTCACCTAGATCAACGATCATGATTTAGTTTAATCCAAATGGACCTTGAGCTCCGTTTTCCTTAAGGTGGGAGGTTACTTTAAGGTCAATAAATGGTTATGTTAATTGACTGACATGGTCCATGTTATTATGTTGTTTAATCACTAAAGTGAAAGAGGATGCACACTTTTTGGGCACCTTTGGCTCCACACAAAGTGTACTTGCTGTTCAAAATAGTACCCCCTACTGGTCCATTCAAGGTTATTCCATGATTTCACATTGAATATTCACCAATATTACAAAATAATTCGGTTTTTTTTTATATTAAATTTCATTTCTATGTGCCCACATCAGAAAAATATATACGACGACACTGCACACCTGAAACTGCAGACATTTCTTAAATGATCCATTTTAGGTGTTTCTACCTTACCTTCTGAAAGCTTTGCAGCTGGCCGCGGGTTCACAGTTCAGTGGCAGGCTGAGAGAGGGGGTTCTCTTTCGGTTATTCGTCAGAGTGAACCTGACAGACCTCTTTGGTCTACAGCTTCGCGGGGTTCGTGTCTGCCGCACTAGGTAACGAGAGGATAGAAGAGAGTAGGGGATCATATGCTCTTCATGACCAGATTTGACATTGTTTGCAATCACCAAACGGTTGAACAGCCAGGAAAATGGAGCCCCGAACACTCTTTCCAGCCTGCCTCCTCCTGCCCCTCTTGTTATACCGGTCTTGATGCTGATGGGATCAACAAACGAGGAACAACCAGAGATTTTCTAGCTGATCAGCCGAGAGACTCGGAGAAAGTCAGGAGGAACAATGGCTGCAACTGTTGCGGAAAAATTTCAGAGAAGAGTGGTGTCCTCAAGCCGGGGAAGTGTACCTGTTGCCTTGCGATTCCACCGACGCTGATGATACCACCACAGCAGCAAATGGACCCACTGTACTTGTCAAAGGTTGCTTATACACTGATGCCAAGCTAGCCCAAGAGCAACTCGCAGCTGGTCACAGCCAAGGCATAGGTTCTGAGAGCGGACCATTTTACAGAAGTATAGCCCAAAAAACTCGGTCTTCTTTAGCGCTCCCGAAAATCTGCGAAGCGTGGGTGTGCGTTATTGTCTAATGCAGAGAGAAGAGACCACCATCTTGGCTGTCAGATATGGTTGGATTTACCCGTCACTCTTGAAGATTATATTACACGACATTTTTGGGGAAACAAATCACTGAATCATCCTGACATTATCTTCGGTGAAGGTGGAAGGCACGAGGTTGATTGCGACAGATTGGACAAGCACTCGGAAAGCCCTTTGTATGATATTCCTGAACGTCTGCAGTGGGTTTGGTCGAATGAACCCTTCTCCGCTTGTGCTCCATTGACAACTTACAGTGATTTGCGGAAATGGAGGAGATCAGTGAACGAGGTCGGAATAGTGGAGGAGAGGTGTTTAGTGAGAGGAGGACAGTCAAGTCTAACAAGAGTGCGGAAATGCTTGAAAAACTTGAGGAGTCCGGGCAGAGTTTCCAACATTATGAGGCTTGTTAGGGATCAAAGCGGCGTTCAATTGCCCCAATTCAACCGAATTCAGCTCACCTATTTATCAAACAAAGGGGAGAGATTCTATGGTTTTGGTGAACAGTTCTCCTACTTCGACATGAAGGGAGGAAGAGTGCCCATCATGGTCCAGGAACAGGGCTTGGGAAGAAGGGACGAACCCATCACTGCTGCTGCCAATCTGGTAGCCCACAGGTACCGCAATCAACTCCTTTCGCCGTGCTTGATCATGCCTTAAAACCACCATTTATTCTCATGCGCGGGCTATCTCCATGCCTGCTAACATATATGAACGTATCGTCTCCGCAGCAATGCATGCACTCAAAAAGTTCTTCTTGCTGCTTAAATTTTCAAGCCACAGTATCTTAGTTGGAACCGCATAGCCCACTGGTTAAGACAATACTGTGAATTTGCAGTGATCTTGGGCTTCCATTTACCTTGACCGAGATTATCGGGTTACAAGCTAAACTGAATTTTACCAAATCGGTACATTATTTGCAAAGCTTGGATGTACTAAACACATTGGTCAGTACCTATGCTACTTTGGTGAGCTCTAGAGTTGACCACTTGGCTGCAAGTTAGGTGGGAGTGTGAATGAAGACGACGATGTTTGGAATGTGCTTGAACTGGGATTGGCGCAACTGGTGGATGCGACAGGGCAGGAGGAGATTGGCATACGACATATGCACCCGCTCCATACTACATGACTTCAGACATGCACTCCCTCTACCTGGAGGGCTACGAGCATTCGGTTTTTGATCTCACTCGCCATGACCGCGTCCAAGTGCAAGTGAGTAATTTCCTTCTCTTTCTCGTGTATGTTCTTGAAATTGTCCCGATAGATGGGTTATTGCGGAAGTGTTACATGCACGTGTGATTTTGAGCAATACTTAAAGCAAACTTGCATGTTGGGAGTAAAGGGTCAAGGTTTGCTCTGGGCCGTGAATTCTATTTTCCTGGAGGAGGGTGATGGTGGAGTGTGTATACCATAGTTGGCTTCCCATGGAATATATGAATAACAGTCTCAGCAACCATTTCTCAAAAGGAAAAACACCTTGGCACACAAAATCCCAGTATTCTATCATTAGGGAATCCAGAGGTATGCTCTTAGGTTGGGGCTATGGTAGAATGATAGTGACACCGATTGGGTGCCCCAGGTCCATGCAAGTTGCATACAGAGGCGAATACTGCATGGGCGTACACCTGCAGAGCTTATTGAGCACTACACAGCAGCCACGGGTCGCATGTGCTAACTTCCTCAGTGGATCACCAAAGGTGCTATTGTGGGTATGCAAAGGGGTTTGGATGCCGTGCGCAAAGTTTGGCAGCAGCTCCAAGACTTTGATGTGCCTGTCTCTGCATTCTGGCTCCAAGTGAGTGTGACATGCACTTTTCTCATTGCAGGCACTTCCATGACCTTCTCAAGATTATGTTTGATGATTTGTGACTGATTTAATCAAATTGAATTGATGCAAGCACCCCAAGCCATTCCTTCAGAAAACCTCCAGGCTTGTGTCATTATGTTTCTAGCTGTATGTCTTTCTACTTCTCATTACGACTCTAGCTTTCAAGCTTTCTTTGCAGTTGTCTAATTCCACATTGTTGAATGGACTAGCATTGTTTGTGAGATCATCTGTCTCTCTCTGCAACCAACACCCCACCGTCTTTCATGGTAGGAAAGCCCAGCAGACACCTTGCCCTGAAAAATACTAAGAAAGATCCCTCTCTGTAAGGACAAGCTCACTTTTACCATCAAGAGCACCATCATAGTGGTTTTAACAAGTTATGTTGGGAGTTGTTTGTTTCAGGACTGGGTAGGGCAGAGGAAGACAAGCATAGGGTGGCAGTTATGGTGGAACTGGGAAGTGGATGAAGACCACTATCCAAATTGGGAAAAACTAGTTCGTGATTTACGTTCACATGGCATTCAGACTATGACTTATTGCAATCCTTTCATAACTTGCATAGAAGAGGAGTCCAGATTTACCAGCAAGGTGAAGGAAGGACTTGACACTTACGAGCTTCATTGGTTGTGTCCTGGTGCAGGTGCTGTCCCACAGTAACAGAAATCATACACCTTGAAAGAGATATAACCCCTTGCAGAGGCCATCCTGACATTGTGGTTGCTGCTAATGGAACCACGCTCACAGTAAATCGCGTTTTGAGGGTTACTATCAATATGCACTTACCAGTCTAATCTGGATGCCATTACAGTTCCATAAGAGGTTCCATTTAAATGCAGGGGCCCTTGCCAGGACGGAGATTTGCACTGGGACTGAGTTTTCTGTTTTGGTTGACAGACAGATGAGAAACCCAATTCAAGAAGGAATTTTCTTGATGAGGCCAAAAAAGGAAGTTTTCTGATTGGAGATAACTTGGAGCTCCATATATGATTCCAAACACTAGCTTTGATGCTGCCATGGTGGACCTGACCAACCCTGCAGCCCGCAAATGGCTCAAAGATATCATGCACAACATGGTTCAGACTGGTGTCTGTGGTTGGATGGCTGACTTTGGAGAGTCCTTGCCTTTTGACTCCTTGCTCTTCTCAGGTAGGGTGCCTCCTAGCAGTAACCTTGTAAGTCAGACCATGCTACACTAAGTCGCAACAAGCATAATTGCATGTTTGTTACTGTGCAAATCCACCCCTTGGCCATTGTATATCTTCCAGAATGTGGTTGTCTGAACAATCTGATGCGGCGACAACGTCACTAAATTTTTTGTCCTTCTGCTGTGCAACATTGAATTCCCTTATTACTTTTCATCAACAATCTGATTTTCATGTGTAGGTATCCATCGCCTGATCACTCAATTTGTGTGGAGATGTTATCCTGCAGGTGAAGACCCTGCCACAGCTCACAACAAGTACCCTGAGATGTGAGCAGAGCTAAACAGAGAGTTTGTAGAAGAGTGGGAGAAGGAGCAAGAAGAGCTGAGGAAAAGTAAGCTAACATCAATACAGTGCAAGTTGGAAGAAAGCCAATGTCAAGGAGATGAGAAAGATGAGGACAAGCTAGTTTTCTTCATGCGGGCTGGATACAGGGGAAGCCCACGCTACAGCAGTTATTTTGGGCAGGTGACCAGATGGTGAGCTGGCAGCGGCATGATGGAATAAAGAGTGCTGTGACAGGGCTGCTGACTAGTGGTCTTAGTGGCTATTCTTTCAATCACAGTGATATTGGTGGCTACTGCACTGTCAATTTGCCCTTCTTCAAATACCGTCGGAGCGAGGAGCTTCTGATGCGATGGATGGAGCTGAATGCTTTTACAACCATATTTAGAACTCACGAGGTGACTTTTCCCACTACAAACAATCAGCAAAATCAATTTGTAGATGGCCATGTAGAGAGATAAGATGTTGTTTGTTGTAGCCTTGTAGCAAGCTAGGGTACTTCCCCTGTCTGGGGTGGCCACCATGCATAATTAGTCCAAAGCTAGTAGACTGTACTACTTTAAGAGTAAATGGTGACTTTTGCTGTTGGCTGCAGGCTACTTTATGTTTGATCTGTCTTTCGTCCTCAGAGTGTAGCTGTAGTTTGTCTACTTGGCAAGTGAGGCATGCTGTGGGTACATCAGGAAGCATGGCACGGACAGTGCCACCTTGGAATGTGTGTCCATGATTGTCTGTTTTCAATGCTAGGTCCCATAGACGAATGAAATTCTTTGTGGTATGGTTACAGTTTACACTAATCTCGTATATATGTTGGTACGCTGCACAAACTTTTGGAGCAGGGAAATGTGCCAGCCGCCAACTCACAGTTCTACTCAAATGAGAGAACCTTAATGCAATTCGCTCGATGTGCAAAGATGTACAAAGCTTGGGAGTTTTACCGTCGCCAGCTCGTCAAGGTAATTATGCTTTCACTTTATGACAGTTCAATAGAGAACGGTATTGTATCAAAGAGACTTTTCCTGGAGGAAGACATTGATGCAGACTTCACAGATCTTACAATTTTCAGTTGAAGTGAAAGGGTTGCTAGAGCTGGGCTTAAGTTTTGCTTAGCAGAAGAGAGTCATTTTGATGCTCACTGGTGGTCTGTATGGATTCATGGGTAAACTGCAGAAGGCAGCAAAAACCGGGATGCCAGTAGAGGCATCTGTTTTTGCACTATGCAAATGACAAGCAGGTGCAAGGCATCACTTACCAGCAATTCCTGGTTGGATGTGAGATACTCGTGGTCCCTGTACTCAATAAAGGGCACTCAAGGGTGCAAGCTTACTTTCCCCCTGGGGACACATGGGAGCATGTATGGACAGGGATTATGTATAGAGCGGCAACCCCGGCTGGTCACAGAGCCTTGATCCAGTCCCCACTTGGATACCCAGCCATGTTTGTCAAGAGAGGCTCCCTGATTGGGGCAGAATTCATAACAAATGTAGTGCATGAAGGAGTTCTAAAAATAAAGTTTAATTCCACAGTGTTGCAGAAGCTGTAATATTCCCTCTCCATTGGCGCATGGAGACAGAAAACGCACACATTGTGTGTTTGGTAGCTAACCATGCCATTCCTTCAGTGTCTGTGTGCATGGCTTGCATGTGATGGTTGGTTGCATATTCTCCATGCTGCGTCATTCTCAGCATGAGTTGATTCTTGTAGACTGAAGACCTTGTCCAAAGGATTCTGGACTTGATTTGAGAGTAGAGCAAGATGAATTTATTACATTTGTAAATATTGTTGGAATAAACCATACGGGGCCCACCTCAAATTGGGGGAAGGGCCCAAGCTTTCTGTCTTTGTATCTGTGGAGTGACTACATGCAACCTCCATGCATCTACTAAAGGATTGTACTGAAACCCTATTAAATATGTTCCATTGCAACTTTTAACGCTTTAAATTGATTCCATTCAAGTCCTCTGGAAGGAGCAAGAAATCATGGAGGCGTGAAAACTATTATGCATGGACCTCTAACTATTCTATCGCCATCAGATGTCTTCCCTAGGCTTTAGACACCTCTGTTCCCTATCTCCATTTGAGTGGTTTTACAGTTACTTAATATCAAACAAGGAATAGGACGAGCTAATGATAGTGTGGTTGGACACCTTATCTTTCTATACAGAGATTTGTTTCAAATATGCAGAATATTTAGTAATCACCTGGATGTCTCATGTGAGAGAATTAGAGTCTTCTTTGACAATTCCTTTCTATCTCTTAGCTAGCTAGCAGTACTCCTCTTACTTCCTAGGGTGGTCTTATCACAGATCATAGGGGTAACTTTGTTGCTGTACAACACAAGGAATGTTGGTATTTATCACAAATATTTTACGGTTTGTTTTTTCGCACTTGCAGGCTTCTTCCAGAGACAATCGGAGGACAATTGGTTTCCGCTGGTGCTCGTGGAGGCTCTCGCTGCTCTCCTCCAGGCTTATAAATAGAACTGATCTGTAAGGGAAAGGAGGCCTTATTCTGTGGAAGCTTCATCCTTTATGTGGATGCTAGCTCCCAATTCTGCTTTTGTATTTGCCTGATCTTTCTCTCAACTCCTCCCTATGGGCCCTGTGCTTACGTTAGTGCATCGTGTAGACCTGATTGCATGTACTAAATCTGACCTCCACCCTCTATACTTGCGGTAGTACAATTTGTAAGCCTATCATTGAGACTCCATGAGAGGGGACTGCATTGATTCTGCTGAATTCATCATCTTGAGCCTGGTTGTGGCGATCCGTGATGAATTAGTTGGGGGTGGTGGAGTCTAGAACGAGACCAAAGGACTTGTCAATGAAGAGAGAGTGGGTGTGGGTAAGTTAGAGAAGCTGAAGAGAATGAAGAACTTTATGCGCTTTAAGTTAGTGCATCAAGGTGACTAACTGTACTATTACGTATTTCCTCACTTGTTAGAAGTCCTTCTCGAACAATATTCCTAGTTATGTGTGTGTATGCAGTAAAAATGGGAGTCCTGTTGGAATTACAAAGAAAAAATAAAATAAAATTTTGGATCCCGAGTTGTTGTGTAACATAAATCAAAGATATCTAGTCAAGTAGAAGGCTATGCCATTTGCATGCACATTGGCAGTTGCATCCATTAGCATATATGACAAGTGAGGGAGATTGCCACACATCGATCACCATGACTTCGAGCTTGTCCTTCTGCCAATTCGAGTTTTTGGGCTTCCGGGCGCGGAGGTCTACAAATGCTTCCACTATTTTATGATCAAACTCGTCTGGTGAGTACCAGTACCTTCGCTCCTTCTTCAGTTTGGTTTGGTGCACAAAATCCACCCAGTCCGCTCCATCCTTTTCACAAGCATCCTCCATCGTTGCAGAATGAAACGAGGGTGCAAGGACAATGAGCGATAGATAGAAGTCCTATGAAAAGACTCACCCTAAGCAAGAAGAGGACACAGAATGGAATGGAAACACCGTAGCAAGTGAGAACCTCACCGAGCCGATGAACCGTTTTGCTGTTTTCTCTCTTGAGTGTGTTTGGATTCAAACTCAAGATCGTACGCACTATCGAGTTTGATGGGCCCTCTCTACATCCTTTGTCGATTGGGTCGGTGTTAGTGCTAAGGAGAAACAATGATGGTGTTACGCAACATGCTGTTCCGGCAGTGTCAAATTCACGAACGTACCCTAAACTAAATGATATCATGCACAAATGTTCTTTTTTTATTGTTGTGAGATCCAAAGTATATAAGACTCAAACTATGCTTTCTCAATTTCACATTTATATTACATTCCACAAGATTGGATATACTCAGTATTGAGTCAATTGTAACAAAATCAAAATTGCTTGAATTTTGTATTAGAACGGTTCAATAACTAAAGATGGACCCATTACTAAAGGTTTATCGAGGATAACTCATGCTATATTCCTCCATCCAGTGTGAAGGCTTGGGGAGCCATGCAAACACAGTATAAAAGAATGAGCAAGATATTACTTGCAGGTCTGATGGGACCCTCTTTTTTTTCTTCTACGTTGCAAGCTATTCTCTTTCCTATTTTGCATCTTGTTCAATTCAAGCCTGGCAGCAGAAATACATCATAATGGCAAGCAAAGAATGATGATAGATGCAAGTCATGATTTCGTAGATTCATTCGCTACGTAAGACACCGATGTCCCTACGTACGTCATGCTCAACATAAGAATACCCCATCAAAAGTACACCGCAATGGCAAGGGGAGTTGCTATTCTATCGCCGATCAAAAAGGCCCCGTGGCAGAGAGCGCCTAAAATTAATCTTTTCTGGGGTGCCCATAAATCCGTAAATCCATACTTTTATTTTATTTTTAATTTTTTACATAGAAAGGAAACCTGGGAGCGACTGCTCACAATTCAGGCCCTTGAGGGAGGAAAAATGCCTCTCATTTTAAGATAATAGGGTCTTCAATGGGCACGTGCGATGTGGCCGGTGGGCCCCGCGCACGGACGCCCGGCTCCCCAGCACCCCGCCTGCCCCGCCCGCCGCTGCGCGCGGTCGCCCAGCCGCGGGCGCGGCTGCAGCAACCGCGCCCGCGCCCCCGTCCGCTGCCCTCCAGTCTGCCAGTCTGCTGCTGGCCAGTCTGCTACCCAGCAGTCTGCCCGCTAGTCCGGTGCTGGCCAATCCGCTGCCTAGCAGTCTGCCAGTCCGCCAGTCCCCTGCCATCCAGTCTGCTGACGGCGCAGGATCACCACCGTCCATTCCCATAACCCATCCGAGCCCTCCATTTTTAGGGCTGCAATTCAAACCTTTATCCCTGCCGCCTGCCACTTGCCAGCAGCTGCGAATGTGCGCACTGTTCTCCTGGCACGTTGTCGATCGTGTCCTGTACTGCGGCACGTTTCTTGCATGTTCAGAAGCGTATCCTTTGTACTGTATAGGGCATGGACGTGGAAGCAAAACCTGATGATATACTGATCACGGAAAGCCCGCTTATACGGCCTCTTCGACAATGTTTGCAAACAGCAAAACCAAGACCCTTCAACAGGAAGGGTTGGAAGAGTGAGACGCAATATGGGTTTATGGGTTTGCGAGTGAATGTTGAAAAGGCCTGCATACCTTGGCATAGAGTTGGCGACTTTGTCCTGGGAGAGGAGAGTTTGGAGGACTACCCCACTCAGTTTTGGGTGAATGTCCATTCTAAAATGGAACCCGGCTCGCGAAAAGCACCCAGAGCCAACACATTTCTGTCCAGTATTATGTGTGCACCATCCTCAGTCCTTTTGACGTTTCATTGAATGTCTATTGTCATTTTTTGTTTCACGAGTTCTCTGATTTTATGCTTCATCAAGTCGTTGGATATCGATTTTAGAATTTTCTGTCCAGATATCAATGCTGCTACGGTCCTGCTGATAAGCGCACCAACAAGGCAATAGTGGAGGATCCAAAACAGAAGCGTGGAGGACCTCTTCTGGGTGCTGGAACATCTTGCCCTCATAAAGGTCCAAGGAGAAAGAAGTCGGAGTATGGAGAGTTTTACAAGCGTGGTTGCCAATGCTGTTTCAAGGTCCAGCAATGCTATCTCGCCCCTGACATTTGTGTCCTCACATACTCCAACAACATGGAGCATACAGATGCGCAAGGGAAACCCTCGCATGGGAAGTCCGCAGAGTTCAGGAACACCCGCCACGCCTATGCACCACACATTAGCGAGGAATTGAAAGCCTGGGTCGTCGAGTGTTTGTGCCGAGGCCTGTCGGTCGCCCAAATCATGATGGAGCATAAAGAGCACGTGATGAACAACACCGGCTTGGGCGATGATTTCTTGTTGGAGCAAGATGTTTGCAACCTTGCCGAAGAAACGTGCGTGGCAAACCTTCAAAAAACACGCCGATGATGCGGAGAATGTGCGCATGTGGAGAGACCAGAATCGTGCGTCCGTTTTTTTCTATCAAGAGGAGAAATTAGAGCCAACATTCGAGCATTTTGATGGAGATTTGACATTCACTATTCGCATACAGACTCCGTGGTAGAAACGACGAATGCTGGAACTAGGACATGACCATTTTGCATGTGATGCAACCTTTGGGACAAATCATGACAAGGTACTATTCGAACGATTCCATGGATTTGTACGAGCATGATAGCATAGTACCATGCAACATTCACATAAAATTTGGTGTGCTGATCCTTTCTGTATGTTTTCATATGTACGTTGCGGAAAACCGAGGGGCAGACCAATTGTGAACCGCTGCAGACCTCATCACTCTTATGAAGTCTTCTCGTGCAGAACTGAGCAGAATTTGCATGCTCTGACCATCTTACATTGTGCATTCCAACAGTTCCTATTATACACGTTGATGGTCTTCGACGAGTGGTTGAACGGTATACCAGTTGCCTATATCCTATCCGCGAGGAATCGGACAACAGACCTGGTTCCGTGGATGAGAGCCTTGCGCGATTCACTCCTCGCAGATTTGCCGAGCTGGCGACCCAATGCCTTCATTGTGGACGATGCCGAAGCAGAAATCAACGCTATTCGGTAAGTCTGGTGGTCCACAACACCGGTCCATTGTCAAGGTCCACTGCAGCAGTCCATTGCTACGGTCCACTGGTAGACTCCTATGGCGAAACCCGATGGCAGTTCGATGGGCAAATCCACTGGTAGTCCTCTGTCAAGTCCGCTGTCAAGTCCGCTCGGCAGTTCGCTGGCAAGTCCACTCGGCAGTCCGCTGGCAAGTCCACTCAGCAGTCCCTGGGGTCGGCCGTCCGCTGCCAAGTCCACTCGGCAGTCCCTGGCAAGTCCGCTCGGCAGTCCGCTGTGGCAGTCCGCTGCCCCAGTCTTAGCTAGGGGAAGTCCAATGGGGAAGTCCACTGGGTAGTCCAATGGGGTTATTCCAGCACATCAACGTCATGGCATTGTACTGTCCACTGGGCGAGTCCAGTGGCTCTGCCCGCTGATACAGGTCGCTGTTACAGTCCACTCCGGCAGTCCACCATTGCAGTCCGATCCCAAGACTCTAAAGTGTACCATGTGTGTTGTGCAGAATTGTTTTTGAAGGAGTACTCATTTTCCTCTGCCTTTGGCATGGGTGAAGCAATCATGCAAGAAAACGAAAGATCCGGTGACCGTTGTAAACTTGTTGAAGGATATGGGAGACCTCATGTACTGTAGAGGGGGACCACGCAACGAGAAAAGAGCGCTTCGGTGGGTTGCAAGGAGAATCCGTCGTATGAGGTCAAAATACCCGAAAGGACATGAATTTCTTGACTATATCGAACAGTACTGGAAGCCCAAAATAGCAATGTGGTATACAGCAGCCCGCCATGTCCCTCATGCGAGCCAAGACACAAACGCAAGCATTGAGGCATACCATGGAAATCTGAAGGCAAGACTTGTCATGGGGAAATGCAAGATGAGTGGTCGTAGAGTGGACTGGCTTATATGGGAACTCAATGGCTGTGTACTAACACACTACTAGTACGCAATCCATTTGAAGACCCACGGGTTCATAAGAAATGACAAACACGAAAAGTACATATCAAGTTCTATATTTGTGGCACGAGACATTCCTGCTGAGAGTGTTACTCTTCCCTTGGGTCCTGGTGAACCAGCCTACATTCTCAGCAGCAACCACCCCGGCACAACATACATTGTTTACAATCCTGATTGCGATTGGGCTTGTTGCACGTGCCCATGGGCAATGAAGGGAAACTTATGCAAGCATCAGGTCCGTGTCCTGAAGATGCTTCACCCTGACCTGCAGGATGGCCTCCTTGTGCGCGCTTGTGGCACGGCGTTGGGAACCATTCATGGAGGATTACCTAACTTGCTCTTGGGCAATGGTGCCGGCGGCAACGACAAATCCAATCAGTTCATGGAAATACATCCTCTGGACGACTTCCCTTACGACGAGGCACCTCTGGAGGTCTCAGCCTCGATGGAACAAGAATTCGTGGACATACTTTGCATTGTAGGTGATGACAAATACTTGGAGGCACATGCCCGATCTGCTCTTTGTATGTGCAGAGGGCAGCTCGTTGATATCCTGGCGAAAAGTGCGGCTGGAATGTTGCACCCTGCTGCAGCGAAGGCTTTCCGTCCTCTGAACGACAACAACAACATGTCTCTGAAAAGGAGACGAGATTTCGTGGAGGCCTGGAAACCGGCCTAGGGTTTTGCGGAGAACCAGCAAGAGGGTGTCTGCACCTGCGCTTCAATGGCAACAGCAGAGGCGGCTTCCAGAACATGGTTGGCTTCCTCAATAGAAAACTCCATGGAATAATGAAAGGGTACAAAAGACCACCGGCGGTCCACAACAATCCGGTGGAGCTCATTATGCCAATCCAAATGGGGATTAATTTCTCCCACCCTAAGCCGGGGAAGTGTGAGGTCTTCAGCTCCGGGTCGAATGACCGGTGATGGCGATCGCCAAACTGCAAAAAACGCCGTGCTATCTGAGAGAAAGGCAGTCTGCTGGTCAGTCTGCTGGTCCGCAGTCTGTTGGATGACAAGACTTCCCATTGGCATGGGCTGCATGATGGGGTCCTAGACAGGAGTCTGCAGGATGACAAGCTGCTCGTTGGGAGTCTGCTCCGTTGGAGTCTGCTGGATGACGGCCTGCTGAATGGGAGTCTGCTGGATGGCAGACTCCGCTGTCCCAGATGCATTCCCCCCCGACGCGTCTTGAATATGTAATGCCGCTATAGCAGCAAATGACCCAGGATACTTCAATAATATGTACTCTTGCACGCGGTCCACTTCCGCACGCACTGCGCGCTTGTAAAGGAGCATCATTGCTAGGTATCCGCCAAGCCTGAATGGCCCTACGAATAGAAACACGTTCATCCTGGTACACGGTAGAGAACTTGGACGTCAGGAACATGGACGTGGACTCTATATTCACCTCATGCAGCGGACTGGACTCACAGACCAGTAGACTGACAGACGTAGCGTGCGTACGTAGGGTGGAGGCAACTAGTAGACTGTACCAGCGGACTGACAAATGGACTCAGTAAGTAATGCAGCGATATAAAACAGACTAACTGACGAGCGGAGTGAGCCAGCGGACTGAGGAGAGAACGCAGCGGACTGACTAGACTGAATAGGCAACGTGACCCCGATGATGGACTCAAACAACACAGAGAAGAGACTGGGCGGTCAGACTAACCATTACCTCCTCTACTTCATCATCGTCATCTTCATCTTCAAAGCTGTTCAACCAGTTATGTTCCGCCTGTCGGATGAATGTGCGTAGCAGACCTGACTGGGCAACTCTGTAGAAATAAGGGAAGAAGTCCGGATCCCCAATTGGTGGGCACTCTCAATATCAGTACTGATGGTGTGGGTCTGCCGCCCACGACGGGGTTCAGTCTAGTGCGTGGATTTTGCCCTTGCCTCACGAGCAGACCTTGCAGCCTTCTCATTTTTTTGCCTCTCCTTTTTTTGGGCCCCATCACTCAGTTTACGTTTTCTGGCAGCGTCCGGCATTCCCTGCACTTGCAAATCCTCCATTGACGGGCCACTAGAATGGACGCCATACCGTGCGCGCACTTTGTCTAATTCCAAAGTGCGGGGGTCAAGCACTGATCCGCGCAAGCACATTGTGGCCTCTTTGACAATCGACATTTCTTTCAGTATCGGCCAAGGCTTGAAATCCCGTGGAATCATTGCAACAGTCTCCTTGCAACCCGTGTCAACACAATGCTGATTTAGTTGGATTTTGTCCTTGATAACCTCTTCACATAAGTGTTACAAAGGCGAGCGTGTTTGCGACGCTTCGCGGCTCACCGCGACTCTCCACACTTGGGGAAGAACGGCCGTCTTTCGTTACGATGATAGAAACGCAAAGAGGAAAACAAAACAGTGCGAAGAAACAGGTGCGAAGAGAATGGAGTCGATCGCACAGGGAACATGAGAAGAAAGTAGAAGTAGAAGGGGGAAAGCGGGCATGGCACTGCCAACGTGGTGCGATTTCACAGGCGCTAACTATCCGCCGTCATCGCATTGAAAACGTCCACCGAACAAACGCATCGTACTAAATTCATCCGCGGTCCTTGCATGTGCAGCAGACTCATTTCCCATCGGGCCGAGAGTTCACCGGACCGCCAGTCCAGCGGACTATTTGCTTTGCTGAGGCAAAACGGCTTCATATTGGAGGCACTTCCCTGCCAGCGGACACACTGAAAAGAAACTGGCAGCAGAACAGACTGACAAAGTACCAGACGAACAGACTGATATCCATCGGGGAACGATTGTCGAGCACACCTCCAGTTCAGCAGACAAGTTTGCAAAGAAGCGGGTGGAATGAAGACAAAAGAGAGTAAGGGGAGAACATGAAAGTCGAACACACCCATTGCGAACAGACTCGCGGCACAACAGACTGATGCATGCACAGTCCAACAGACTGATATCCATAGAGGAGAACTGTCCAGCAGACGGACGTTTCGCCAGACTGGCGGGAGAACAAGCCAAAAGACTGACCAGAGGGAAAATAAGAAGTCAAACAGACTTAGTGCAACAGACTTCCGACACAACAGACTGACAAATTCACAAGTGCGACAGACTGATATCCCAACAGACGGACTTCCAGCAGACCGCCTCCAAACTGAGTGTTATGCACGCGATAAGGGGAATATCCGGAGCACTGACGGGCCAGCAGACCCACTGTGAACAGACTCGCGACACAACGGACCTCAAACATCCACGCGCATTTGCAGATGCAATTGTCTCAGCCTGGTCCGTCTCTTGGCAAATGCGGCAATGTACCGATTCTGCACCTAATCCTGTCGTGGCTCAGACATCTGCATTCAGCAGGTGCATGTGGATGTTTGAGGACCTTAGGACTGGATGGTGTTCCATGACGACTCGAATTGCTTTTTTGTGCTGCCATCCCTTATATAATACCATGTGGATCCATCACAAAGCTGGGTTTCTTCATATTCTCTACCCTTTTCCACAACTTATGCACGACGGATGCAAGCCGCTATACTTGGTCACATAAACAGTCCCATCGTCCGATACAAAATCTGCAATACACACCTCCATGTGCATACGCTTCCGCCATTTTTGCGCCCATGTTACCCATGGGTTCCTTTAACGAACTAAACTTGTGAAGGCTCTCATGAGGGATGCAGTACGAAGGGGCTAAACGTATCATGACGGATCACAAGCAGAGGATGTTATCGACGATAGAGGTCCGCATTTTCCATATTTATGACATAGAACCAAACCATAAAACGAAGGTTCCTGAAAGCACAACAAGAAGGCAAAAATAGTGGGAAGCATATGCACGATGGTGGCTGTAGTGCCGAGACAGTCCTCTCATGTTCAAGCACACGCTTCATCATCATCATGAACATCGCGCGCAAAAGAGGAACAGTCGCGTGCATGGAAACGCCTACCGCAACATCGGACAACAAACAGCCGTCAAAAGAGAGCGGCCGGGATTTGGTGGCAAGATCATTGCCATTTTTGCAGCCCTAAAAATGGAGGGCTCGGATGGGTTATGGGAATGGACGGTGGCGATCCTGCGCCGTCAGCGGACTAGATGGCAAGGGACTGGCCAGCACCGGACTGGCGGGCAAACTGGCGGACTGGCAGACTGCTGGGCAGCAGACTGGCTAGCAGCGGACTAGCAGACTGGAGGGCAGCGGACTCATGGACGGGGGACTAGCCGCGCGGCGGGCGTGGCGGGCGGGGTGCTGGGGAGCCGGGCGTCCGTGCGCGGGGCCCACCGGCCACATCGCACGTGCCCATTGAAGACCCTATTATCTTAAATTGAGAGGCGGGAAAAATTAACCCCCTTTCAGTCCATACTTGAATTATCGTCGTTTTCCAGTAGTAAATGAATGTAAACAAACAATATATTGCTTGTCACAGAGCCTTGGTTCGTCAAAGGTGGAGGCCATCGATGGCCCTCGCATTCAACTCCAGGGCCTCATCTAAGATTATTACTTGGCAAAAAAGAACAGCAGAAAATGCCAACCCCGGACCTCAACAGCATTGAAGGCCCCAGATAGCACCATTCTGCTCGATAAGCTGCCTGTTCCAGGATTCTGGCGAGCCCGAATTCGAGGACGACGGGCAGCGAACCGACCCAGAAACTACCACTAAATCAACTACTAGTGACTTATCGAGGGTTAATTATGTCTTCATCCCACTTGTTGCTCTTTAATAGATTCTTATATTCTTTAAAATTGTTCTTATATGCTTTCACTTTTGATTTTATGGTCATTTGGTACACCTAGGAATGCCATATGACCGGCATCTCCACTACTCATCCCTCATTCATACAGCAACCTAGGCATTATTGCCAACAACCTACTTGTGCACAACATCTTTTGTGGCATCGTTGTTAGTTTTTAATTATTTTAAAACATATATATATATATATATATATATATATATATATATATATATGTCATTAAGTCATTTATAACCGACAAAAAAAAACAGGGACAGACTCCAGGAGAGAGGCCCTCGGACCATTTTATTTTAAACAACTATAGGAAGAAAAATTAAAACCCCCGAGCCAACCATAAGACAAATAACACCTTAGTCCAAGAAAGAAGAAGTGGAGGATATCAAAGTCATTGATTTCATGTCGGGGAAAATCAACCCCCTCCTCATTGATGGACATTTTTCTTCTTCCAGGCTGCGGCTTGTTCATTTGAGATGGTTCATATGTTCCCTCATCTCTTCTTTGCAGTTCGATCCTGGGAAATGGACGTGGATGGATTTTTGTACCCCCTTCCTTTGGCTACACATCAAAGCTTGGGTACACCTTGTCATGTCTGCCCGCTAACGCTCTAAGTACTGTATGGAACAAAAAATGGCCCCCTGGGCTCCCTGATGTTTTGTGAATGTTTGGAGGAAAGAGCATTATGCCAGGATCAGTGCTTTTTTGTGGAAGATTGTTGATAGGATCATCCCTGTGGCCAGACACATCTCGTCCCGGGTCCCCTCCTGCCTTTTCTGCTCTCCCCTCACTGCTGAGATCTTAGAGCACTGTCTTTTTTCTTGCCCCCGTACTACTGCTGTCACACTCATGATTATCCCTCATATTATTCACAACATATAATACAATCAGCCTCATACTAAACCAAAAAAATAAAAAAAAATAAAATTGAAGCCCATTCTGTGTACGACAAAAACAAAAGTAGAAGCTCCGGGGAGATGGCGGAGAGGCGCGCAACTGTCTTCTCGCCTTCCCCGACTCGGATCCATGCCGCAACGCAACGAGACCATCCTGTCACTGGGGCGATCATTCCCCTTCTCTTCAAGCCGGGCCTAACCTTCTTTTATACAGGACCACCTGGGTGTTTCATTAACTTTCTCTCATCCTCACCTCCATCCTCATTCTAAAAACCCCTCCTCATTCATCTCCATAGTCTCATCTTAAGCCACACCCCCCTTCCTGTCACCCTCGGTGCTCTATCGCTTCAGCAGCCAAATATTAATATCGTACGTCCAAAGCACCCCTTCCCCCCCTCTTTCTCACCCCTCGTTATCCACCATCGTATTTGGGTCTCTCTTTGTCTCTTCCTCGCAGTCTCCCATCAGTGTCTAATCCCTCTGGTTTAGTGGATTAGTGGCTAGTGCTGGAGTTTAGTGTCCCTTAATCGTGGTGACCCTCCTGTCTGTATAGCCTCAAGACAAAAGTGCGCCTGCCTCTTCAACTGCCTTTTGACTTCTCTAATTTGGGTTGCTTTAGGGTAATTCCATCCCAAGTACCATCCCTTCAGCTGAGCGTAGCTACGGCGTGAGCCCAGCCCCGTGAGCCTGGGAGCTGAGCTCACGTCCAAGCTAGAAAGCGTGAGCTGAGCTCACGCTTCAGGGAAGCGTGAGCGGCACCAATCTGCTGGAGAAGAAGGTCCTATAGGCGAGGATTGCAGGAAGAGGGCCTATTACCGTGGACAAAACAAAGGGGGCCAACACACACCATGTGTGCAATGCCCGCTCAAAAACAAAAATATGAAAACATGGCAGATTTGAGCTCAGAATGATTGTCACAGTTTATTTCAATTCACAGATAGACGCTTACAATGAATTGCATGTGCATTTGCCCTGGTTTCGTAAACGAAATCCATATGTTTGTCAGAAATGCAAAGTCTTCACACGGCAACCTGCAAACCAGCATGGGAAGCGGGCATGGCTCGTATGTGTTCAAAGAGAAGTTGGCGGAGCTCCACGCGAGGTGTCCCGCTGTAGAAGGGTGTTCACTTCTCCATAGCCTAGTGTGGCTTGGTGGATGAATTGGTCTCTCTTACCGTCGCAACACATAATCACAAGGTATATATAATATTGATGCTTGCAGGGGACCCACTTCCCTCTCATGCTGAGAGCGCCCTCACGCATCGTTACAAAGTCTGGACAAGTGCACGAAGGGAAATTCCCGACGGTAACCTGATATTCTTTGCCATGAAGAACTGACCCAATTGACAGCACTGTGTAAATCCGTCCATACCCCAGAGAAGGGACTTCGGTGATACGAGACACCCGAGCCTGCAAAATTCTAGCAGATTCCATCTTGCATTCGTGATCTGCACCCGAAGCGAAACGGCGCACTGTTTTTCCATCTCTTTTTGTTGGGTGGGAGTCGGCACCGGGTGGCGGCATTGCCAGAGCATGTGGCACATCTGTGCCGACAGTGCATGAGGGCACCACCCGGGACCGTGCAAGACAGAACCCTCCCTCCTCCAGCATGCTTATCTCGGTTGATGACAGCGACGTCCCAATTTGCACAGGCCAAATTGCGGGGGGAGGGGGTTTCATTACCACCGAAGGACGAACTGTTCCCTTCATGCATCGTGCCATATCGTCTGGGTAGAACCAAAATTTGTGGTCCTTTGACTCCCCACTATGATAAGGTCGGAACAACCCTGTGAATGTTGGAGCTGGAGTCCCCCTGGAGCCTTTGCATATCTTTGATTTGCATTTCTTGAATGAGGGGGTCCGAATTGCCATGCAAGCCACTCTAGATCCTGGTGGGGTGCGTTCTATATGCCACTCACTATCAATGCAATCGGATTCCTACACCATGGCCACCGCCTCCTCCAATGGGATTCCCGCTGCTGTGCTTATATGTTCTGCACCTGCTCCACTGGAGGAGGACCCACCTGGGAAGGGGCGGGCACACGACTCAGTCTGCAGTGGAGACACCTTTGGCACAGAGAAATTGACCCTGTCTGGCCGATGGGAATCTCCATCTGACCCTGGAAGAGTGTTCAATTTCCTTTTGCATGATCCAAATCTTTCCTCGCCTTCCAAATGGGGGATCCTGGATTGTAGAGCGGACCCTTCAGTGCATCTGTTTAGAGCTCTGGCCATCTTCGACGGGACTCCGGACCTACTCGCAGCCCTTAGCATCAACAAAGTCGTATCAGGGCCCTTGCCTCCACCCCGTCCCATCAGAAAATTGCGGTACCTGGTTTGTTGTATAAGTGCACGCACCATGTCATCAGCAGTGGCCACATACAAGTCACGACCTGCTTTGGTAGACTGCTGCATCCAGGCGTTGTGAACAGTCTCCGCCAAATTACAGGATGGCATGTCGGCCAAGTCCTCCAAGGACATGTCCTGCAGGAGGCATTGCATGGATATGTGAGGAACGAAAACAAATGGTAGAGGTTCTGACAATCGAAGAACCCCAAATGAACAGGCACGATGCAAAATTTCTGTTTTTGGGATTGAAGAGGCTTACCGTCGTCATGAAAGCTCCCCACTGTCTGTACCTGAAGTCCTCCAACTCCTTTACGTGGGTACCTGTTGCAGCACCAGAGGAGAACCACCAAGCCCGGATTGCCTGGTAAGTGCTCTCAGCTTCTCCCATTGAGGTGGCATTCTTGTACTTGAGACAGAGCCTTCTGTGCTCCAACTGCAGGTCAGGGCGAATGCAGCGCTTTGTATGACGTGCCAGAGATTGAGTCCAATGGAAGAGGCATGTGCGCTCCCTATTTTCCATTGGGACCTTAGGATCCCCCGAACCAAACACGCGTCGCACTGCATTGAAATTTGCCTGTGCACTATCAGCCATGAAGCCCGCAAAATTTGTGTTTTGTATTCCATTGCGCTGCATGACGGCCAAGAACGAATTCCACATGAGCATTTGGGATTCAGTGTCCTCCGACTGCATATCACAAATTGCTATGGAGAGCACACGCTGGTACGCCGGATCATACACATGGCACGCCATGGTTGTCCAACCCTTCACCCGTTTGCAGTGATCAAACATTAACCAACATTTAGCCAAATCTCCTCCTGGTTGCATACGGCGGACAATGCTCACACCACTGCCTTCGCCCACAGCGGACATCTTGAACAAATACACCTTGGACGAGCCCTGGCCAGGGAAGACACTGTTTTGAATGAATTCATAGCGACTCCTCCGCTTCAGGTCCATAATGTTGTCCATGAATCCAGCAGTGCCTGTGCCCATTCTGAGTGCATTCACCTGGTTTCAAATATTGGGAGAGCTCAACACGGAGAAACGGTCCATGACTGCATTAAGCGAATCTGCATCCAGCATAAGTTGTGTCGCATCCCCTTCACCCAGTATGTGTTTCTCCAGGAATGCCTTGCTAGCTGCAAGCGCTATAGCAGAAGGTGTTGCAGAAGGGGCATTGTGGAACTCCTGCTTCAGCAGATTTCTAGCAATGTCCACGCTATCCCTACAACTTCCTTTGGACACAGGATGCTCGTGTGCACCCATATGAATGCAGGCACGAGTCATTGTCTTGCATCGGTGTGCCACCTTATACATACGAGCGTGGCACACAGAAACACAGGACGGGGAAAGTTTGCAGAACCTGCACACGAAAGTATTGGTCCTGGGAGGGGCAAGCCCTGGGGTGAAAGGATTCAGGGGCACACCTTCCCACTCACTTTCGTTTGGTTGAGCGCTGTTTCTCAGGCGAGGGCAAGAAATATTCTGGCACTTACAATGCCCAACGCAGACCGACCTCTGAAATTTCAAGCCAATGTCGTTATGGATGTTTGACGTTTTTGTCCTGCACCAAGGATGTCCGTCATGTTTCTTGTCCATGCCTTGTAAAAGCCCAGCCAGTCCAGTGGAAGAGGTGGGAGGGTTGAGCTCAAATAGGATGTCCCCATCAAACTGTGCTGGCACGTATTGAACCCGTTGCACAGGAAGGGACTCCCAATCAACAAAACGCAGCTCGCTCTTGCACCCATGCACACCTGCGAGGGCTTTCAATTTTGGAATGACACTCGTTATCTCTTGCAATTCGTCATCATCCAATGACGGAGTCTGCACTGGCGGAGGAATCTCAGAAACATCCTCCGAGGACGAGTCTGAAAGAGTCACGAAGGTAGTGGATGTGCTCACCTCTTGTTTCACAGGAACTGTGCCCTTCTGTTGCACGACCGATGCTGCAGTGCCAGGGGTAACGACCGATCCTTCTGATTGTCTTCTCTCTTTTCCAAGGACACGGTATGTGCCTGGAAGGACTCTCCATTTCCTCCCACACTTGCCAACCAATGGTTTCTCCAAGTGCCCAGAATCCAAATTCCCATCCTCGTCATACACCTCCTTTTGAACAAGGAGAGAACCCAACTCCAGCGGGAACACTGTAACCAGCTCATCCTCATGAACAACTGCAAACCCATCGTCGTCTGCAGTGGCAGTCAGTGGAAGAGTACCTGCATTGGAATGGAATCGAGCGAGTGTATCTCGCTCCCTCGACATGTTTTCCCTCACTGAACGAAAGTTGCGGAATCCTCGAATTGATATCCCGCAATTACCGAAAGGGGAATTAAGACAAGCAAACCGAGGTCAACAAGGGTAGCTCCAATCCAAAGGTTGCAGGTGATGCATGCAAAGGATGTAGGGATGAGATGCACCTTCACTTCGGAAACAGCAACGCCAAGAGGCACTAACCAGAAAAACTGTTTTGAAATACTACAAGAAGCCGTGCTGTTTATGGATGAAAACAAACACTGAAAACGACATGAAACCAACCATTATGAAAAGACGGCAACAACCCTGGAGAGCAGTAAACAGGAAGACCACAAATGTCTTGAGGTTGTGTTGTGCCAGAAGAGCACAACACAAACACTGACACTGCAGAAGATACCTCGCACGAATGCGTGGCAGACATGGTCGTATCCGACAGAACCCTTTATGCCGAATGACCCCATGGCGACGGTAACGGTAAAATGCAAACCACAGGATAGGCAGTACAACACACGTGGATGCATATGTGAAGCATAACAATTATTGCGGATCTGCAAGAACTGCTCGAAAATGAACTAGCATTAGATTTCTACGGCACATCCGAATTTGAAAGAAAGCAAGAAGGTGTATTGGCAGGCGGCGCAATACATCTGACATATATCGCTAGTGCATGCAACGGATGTACTTTTTTTCTAGCGCTTTATTGCTTGGATAATACGGAGACGACGGAATGGATGAATTCCGTTCGCACACAATAACAACACCCGCATCCAAATATGGTTGACAACGTCCAATTTCGATTTTGGTTACATGCCATAGCAGCACTTGTTACAAACATCAAACTGGAGAGCTCTAGAGGCATCGTGGGGAGCCCTAGTTTCCAATGGAGGAGGAAGAGAATGAAGTCACTATACTTCACGAGCTCTAGAAACAGGAATAGAGCCAGAGATAGAATGAGGATGGAAAGAGTGGACGAAGAGGAAAAGGAGGTAGAAGAGGGAGTAGAGGAAAGTGTGGCGATGGAGGAGCAGGAATCAGCAGAAGAACAGCAGCCCGCCATAGTTCCAAGAACAGATGAAGAGGACACCGCATCTGAGGGAGAGACAGACGAGATGGAAGAGGATGTTGAAGGTGGCCTCATGAGGAGTCTGCCTGCGGGAAAGAGGAAGGGGGAGAGGCTCACGTACACGCTCGGCGCAGAGAGCAGCCCGAAGCAAAAAGGGTCCCCGGCAATTGGGGAGTCTTCTGGAGCAGCCAAGAAAAAGGTGAAATCTTTAAGACCCACATTTGTGTTTCGTTGCTGATATAAATATAGCCCACACAGGACATCTGCACCAAGCTGAAAGCACCGCAAACTGGAAGCCCAAATAGTGTGCGGCAATGCACACTATTTGGGCCTACCAATTTGGTTGATTGTTCAGGTGCGAAACGCCCAAACTTGGGCACTACAGCAGGTTCAATACAACCCAAATTGCAAGCTCAATCAGAGACAGTTGAGCTGAACATTTCACTGTTGTTTCCGTCTCGATATCGGTTTTCCAGGATATGTATGTCAGGACGACAGAACCCTTCAGTGGCAGCTCAAACAGTGTGCGTTGGCGCACACTGTTTGAGCTGAACATGTAAGTGTTTTTTCCGATTGAAATTCGGCATTTAGGGCACGTTTCTGAGGATGAAATAATCCCTCACTGGCAGTTCAAACAGTGTGCGTCAACGCACACTGTTTGAGCTGTACATGTCACACTGTTCGAACTCACCTTTTCACTTTTTTCATCCAAAATCGGCCGCATATCTTGGAGTTTACAATGAACACTTACCTGGCACAAGTAGAT
This sequence comes from Takakia lepidozioides, assembly GCA_030704615.1. Taxonomy (NCBI): domain Eukaryota; kingdom Viridiplantae; phylum Streptophyta; class Takakiopsida; order Takakiales; family Takakiaceae; genus Takakia; species Takakia lepidozioides. Next base: position 29,388,200 of record CM060732.1, on the reverse strand, counting down.
GTTCAATGATCATTTACATGGCAAGTGAAACAGTGTGCGTCAACGCACACTGTTTGAGCCCACTTTTACATTGTCTATTTCTGTGGAATTCGGCAACATAGGACATGTCTGTGAGGGTCAATGTACACTTACCTGGCAGCTTTAAATACTGTGCGTCAACGCACACTCTTTGAGCCCACTTTTTCATGCCTAAGCCGATGTTTCATGCCTCTCTAATATCAAGTTGAATGAACAACCCTGCAGGAGAAGATGCAAAGTGTGGCAGATGAGGTCCCTTCGGGTCAGGAGAAGGAGATAATTGTTGATGTGGACGATGAGTTCTATGAAAGCAAAGCCGCTGAGATGCTGGGGGGTCAGAAGGTAAACTCTCAGCTTGTGGTGCAAAGTATGCTTGCCCCGGGTGGGAGGTTGAAGATTCCCCTGTGTAGGTTGGTTTCCATGCCCGTCGTTCGTACACCCCTCGTCAAGGACATTCTCAAGCTGGAGGCCGAGTTTGTGCATGGGTATTTGGATGGATCCGCAGTCTTTTACGTTTCTACTAGGGATTCCAAAGGTAATGAGCTCCTCGTGGATCAGTCAATCGTGGACTCCTGGGACCCCATTTGGAGACAGCTGAACGAATCCTTCGAACTTCTTCTCTCCAGGAAACCTTCCACCCAGGCATTCTCGGGAAAGATGTTTCACGTTTGGGATGGGAACCACCGCTTGCTTGCAGGGATGGCTGTCATTGGGAGGCTGCACTCACAGGAGGAAGAGTGGCATTACTCTGTTCGATCGATGGTGCTGGATTGTGACGGGAACATGATGGGTCTTCTGACGGCAATGAATGATGTGAACAGGTTGGTTTCTCATTCTACATGTTCCACTTGTGGTTCCGTTCTTCTTTGATTGAAGACCTTGAATTTCATTCTGACTTACAGATATCATTCTGTAGAGGAACGGAGACATCGCATGTCAAAACGAGTTTGGTTCACACACTGTATAGGATACAAAGGATAGGGCAGATGCCCTTGACCAACTTCAAGACCATCCTTTCAGCAGAGATGTACAAGAAGTGCGAAAGCTCCAAGACATCGGAAACGTGGTACTCGTTGACCCGTGAGGCTTTCATTGAGTACATGTACACGGTGAGATACATCTTCCTTCATCTGGTCTTCCATATTCCACATGTTTGTTTCTGTTTGTTTCCCTTGACCTTGTGGTGATGCAACTCTCTTGCATTCCCTTGCAGCAAGACATTGCAGATGCAGGGGAGCGTGGCAAACTGGAATACTACAGCTCTACCCCTGAGGAGAGAAGGACAGCAAAGGGGGTTGAGAGTCGCATCCAGAAAGAGATGACCGCTACAAGAAGGACTATAATGAGTGCTTTCGTGAAGCAGTTGAGAATTGCCGACCCATCATTCGGACCGTAGTTTCTCCTGGAGATAAAAAAACCATTATAACAAGCCAGGCAAGCCAGAAATGGCCCAGGAGAAGTTGCACAGGCTGTCTACCGCCGTTGTGTCTCAAGAACAAAAGGTGAAGTGGCTGCAGATATGGAACTCCGATCCCACAGTTAGGGATACCCACATGTTCCCAAGGCCGGAGAAAGAGAAGAAGACCCAGCGTGTCATTCCTGTCAGTGACAATGTGCTGGACACCTGGCTTCACAAGGCCACTTACTGGAGCCAGGTGTGATGTCCTTCCCTGTGTCACTGTCTTTTCTCTTTTCCTGTCCTTATCTTTCTATTGCCTCTTACATTCGCTGTGATTGCTTTTGGTTTCATTCTTGCATTTGTATTGTTTTGCAGTTGGAAGAAAGGGCCAGATCGGTTCTGCATACTCAACTGGCTGACTATGGCATCAGTATGATAGCACCGAAGGTGTCCTTCGAAGCATACATGAGGAAATGGAGAGCCACATTGTGGCACTCTTGTTTCTTTAGAGAGTTCAGCAAGGAGGGTGGCATCAGTCGAACAAATGAGCTGGACCAGCAAGAAAAAGGAGAGGAAGCCTGGAAACGATGCCTTTACAGGTGCACACTCTTGCACTACTTATTTGTGCTGTGGTTGCAATGTGTTGTGTGGCATACTGTTTAAGGGGGTCTTCCTGGTGTGATGGAAAAGTTGCCACACAATATTTCCATTGTAAAATGAGGCTGTCTCTATTGCTGCAGGTACATAAAGTTTGTTCTCCTGGAAGAGAATTGCCTGGACAAACATCCAGATTTCGTGGACCTGTGGCTTGTCCCTGCTGGCAACCAGACCATGTTCACTACTGGGATCTTGCATGACTGGGGCCCAGACCATCTTTCTTCTTGTGGTTGGTATTTGGATTGCCCTCCTTCTGAGACCCCAGCTCCAGAGGTGTCTTTGAGGAGAGAGAATGACCGTATTGCAGCCACTGCCGCAGCAGCCGACCTCGACATTCATGAACGAAATTTGAGGACTCTTGCAGAGAAGTAGCCTCCCGCTCACGATACCCCAGGTAGAGGAAGAAAGGCAAAGGGAAAAGATGTTGCTGGTGTTGTGGGGAAGGGAAGGGGTAGAGGGAAGGTGGCACAAGGGCAGGGAAGTGTTGCAGATATTGGCCCTGTGGAGCATGTCCAGCAGACTCCACCGCATGGTAGGGGATTCGGGAGAAAAAACAAGGGGGTGGTTGATCCCAAGGACCCGTACCATGCAGTGGAACATCCCACGAGGGTCATTCGCCCAACCAGGTTGGAGATGGCCAACGTCGGGTTCCTTGCCATGATGGAGTCGAAGAAATCTGATTACAAGGGCGAGCCATCACCAGTGTGGGACATGATTGTGCAGTTCCTCAGCACGGTGCGTGTTCTCTTTGGGTTCTGTGGCTTCTGTTGTTTTTGTCTGCTGTGGGCATGGATCGTTTCTAAACTTGTGAGAATTCCATTGTATTTTTGTTTGCAGGCTAAAATGACCAAATCCTGGGTGAACGGGAAGGAGAAGCCATATGCAGCCGAACTGATCATCTTGGACATCCCTGATGGGTTGGCAGTCCCGGATATCCCTCCATCGGGTGCTTGTCCGGGTTGGAATGCTTTTGATGAGCGCTACTGGCGGTGGGTTTTCTCCTTTTGCAACTTCTTCCTGTCCGATGCAGGTGTTTTGGTGCTCATCCAGTCCATCGACGGTCGGTGTCGCCGTGCACTTTCTAGCTATTTGAAAGCCTCAGGCATGAGAGTCGTGAAGACATGGAATTGTGTGAACAACATGTACCTTACGAAGGGGGATCGCCCGGGAGAGATGGTGAGTTTGCCTTCTTCTTCCTCTTCTTGGTTGTTCTCCGATGGGGTTGTATAGGTCGCTCGAACTCATATGTAGGGGCCCGATTTTTTTTTGCTTCTTAGTTCCTTGTGGATGTCATGTTCGCAGACTCGTCTGTTTGAAGCTGTTTGTCTCGTCCGGGTGCATCCACAAACGACTCCGGCCGGCATTACCGAGTTTGCCATCACTCATGGGGCCAAGTTCATAGATGACAGGACAGATCCCCCCACGGATGACATGCATCACAACTACGTCGACAGCAACGTGTGCTTGCGAAGGGGGAATGGGGTTCCTTGGAGAGGGGCGAGGGAGAGGAGTCCGGCTTTCATTCAAACGATTGTGGAGTGCTGCACCTACACAAACGCCAGAGTTCTGGATTTGTCGATGGGCACAGGTTTGTCTCTTCAACATTCACATTTCATGAGGTTTGATTGAGCTTGCACTTTCAGCACTTCCCACCGTGCCGAATGTGTCTTCAATGTCTTCTTCATTCATTCTATTCCACTGCAGGTGCTTCTTACCACGCTTGCAAGGCCAGTGCGCGACATGTCTTTGGGATTGAAGGGGATGCTGAGATTTACAAGAACCTCCTGATGGGTTTGGGTGGACACACTTCTCAAGTCCTTCCAAAGCCCCGTCCCGTTGATACTGATACAGAGGAGACTTCTGACAAGGAGCTGGACTCCGACTTTGCCTGTGAGTAAGTTCAACCTGTGCATGCTTGCATTGTTGTTTCAATATCGAGAGTCGCTGTTCTTCAGGCAAAGTGCACATGGGAGACATCCTCTTTGTTGGACTTGTGCATTGCATCATTGTGTTAAAAATGGGGTTTTGTGGACATGTGCAGGAGTCCGCGTGCTTCCACTTGCCCTCCAGGGCTATCACACCTATTTGGACTTGTTTGCAGTCCTCCTCGGTCTTGCGTGCTACCTGTCTATGCGGAGGCACTCGCAGCAAGCATGTCCGTTCATGGCACTTCGAGTCCACCTTACGACGGCCTTCGTAGAACACGTGGTGTTGGGGCCAGAATCTTTGTAGATGACATAGCACAGGAGGTGGACACTGATTGTGATGACTGCGACACTTGATATGAAGTTTTCTTTTGGTTTAATTCTGGGCCAAATTTGAAATGGGATGGTTGTGTGTCCTTGTTGTCCTGTTTGCAATGTGTGCGTGGAATTCACATTCATGGTTACAAACTATTGTTGGAGATGGGGGTTGCATGGACTGCCTGGATTGTTCCGTCAATCTATTTGATGTTTTGTGGACCTCACAGACTGGAGTACATTGCGAAAACAAACAAACCACTTTGGTTCGTGTAGAGCATTCTCGCATCATTTGCTAGTTGCTCCCCAAACTATTCCTGCTAGAAGAATGGTTGGTGAATCCATCACGGTGAAGTCCACCTCATCAAAAACTGTTCAGGCATTCTCAATTCTACCCACATCAACCCGCGGAAATAGGTGACACCACTCGGAAATAGGTGACATCCGCGGAAATAGGCACTGTTTGCATGCTGACGTGGCGTGAGCCTGTGCTGGGCTCACGCTTTCCTGGGCTCACAGGCTCACGCCTCCGGGCTCACGGAATAGCACCCCCCCCCCCTTCAGCTAATCTCCCGTCTCTTCATCTTTCTTTTGACCTCTTTAATTCGGGTTGCTTTAGGGTAATTCCATCCTAAGTGCCCTCCCTTCTGCTAATCTCTAGAATCAGGGGTTGCGCTTCTATACTGCTTCAGCGCTGCTTCTTAGAGTGGGCTCTGTTAGAGCTTTTTAGTGTAGTGTTCATTTGCTGCTTCTTAGCTAGAGTGGTGCTCTTCAGTGCTTTGTCTACTATCAATGGCTCCTCTAGCAAACGTGCAGCTCCATCTAAGAAGCCACCAGGACTCACGCTCGAGAGCCACAGCTCCTCCTCTGACGGGCAGATCCCATCCTTCTTTGGGGACAGACTTCTTTCTTGTGCACCAAGCCCAGTCTAGGCTAGGTTCAAGCCTGGAACGAGTAAGAATTCCCTCTCCTCCCCCCGTCCCCCCTCTCCCTCCCCCTCCCCCCCTCAATCTCCACCAGCCTGAGGCTGCACTTCGCTCCAATGAAGACAAAACCCCCTTCCCTCAACAAGAGGAGGGGTTAGACCTCAAAGAATCCTGCCAGGCAAATCTCAGCAAGATGTATCCCCTAATCAAAGTGGACCTGCAAAATACAACCAAAGAAGTCCTATCTCTACAGGAGCACATCATTCTTGTTCATTTCCCAGGAAGGAAGGTAAGCAGGACTCAGGCGAGGGATTGGGCGATCAAGAACCTAGGGGGTCCGGGAGAGCTTCTGCACCAATTCTGCAATGACAAAGGCAGGGGATTCTACACCATCAACTTTGAGACTCCGGAAGCTGCAGCACACGCTCTGTCTCTCAAGACCCTGCTAGATGTTGGCTACTCTGTCTTGATACAAGTAATTATTCTAGGAAACAGGGTAGACGCACCCTCCCATCTACTCTCATGCCATCCTCTCTAGAATCGGGAGAATTGCAAATGATGGATGTGCCAAGTCACCTCTGGCAGCTCCTACACTCCTCGAAGGCCGCCCGTGCAACAGATAGCATAGCAAGCATCAAAACCTTCCCAATACCACTGGCACAATTCACAATGATACCACTTCCAGGCCCATCCAACCAGCGAGGGATTTTCATTGAATTGTAAGAGAAACCGAAAGCCTCCCCCCAACTATCTCTGGGTAAAATCGCTTCTCCCCAGAGACCACCGCGTCAAATTTCAGTTCTATGATCCTAGGCCATCAATAGAGACCCCCACTTTCTGCCTCCAGCCACCTTCGGATGCGGATTGATCTACACTCCTGGAACATCAGAGGCCTGGGTTCAGACCCAACCTCTTTAAAGAGGGTCAGAATCAAAAATTGGCTCTCCCCTTCACTGCAAAAAGACTGTGTCATATTTCTCTAGGAACACAAGCTTGATCATCAAAAAATAGCAGCGCTCTCTGACCATCTATGGCCCCTATCCTCAGCCCTTTGGAAAGCTACGTCCCATGGCTCGAGGGGAGGTACATCCATCCTCCTGACCCCGTCCCTCTTACCCTTTCTAGCTTCTGAAGCCACATGGGTGCCGGGAAGATTGCAATTCTGTGCCCTCAAGCTCCCGGAGAACATTGGAACTGTGGGTTTTGTCAACATCTATGCCCCCAACTGTCCCCTGGAAAGGACAGTTTTCTGGCAGACCCTTGATTCCAAAATGGATGCCGAGCCTAATATAGACAGTTGGATCCTGGGTGGTGACTTTAACATGGTGGAATCTTACAAGGACAGACGAGGCGTTGGGAACTTCAACCCTAACACAATTGAAATGGACCAATGGCTCTCGGGTATTGAAAACCATAACCTGGTGGAATCCACCGCTGTTTTCCCGGACGCTTCAAACCTCTCTTTTACCTAGACAAACAACAGAGATCTTCAGAATCTGCAAATGGCTAGACTGGACAGGGTGTACGTCTCTTACAATTTGCTCTAGTGGACCAAGAGACTTAGCCAAGAACCCATTCCCCTAGGTTTCGACCACTCTCCAATCCAAGCAACCATCTCTATCCCTTCAGTGCAACGCAAGGGTAGGGGTATCTTCAAGCTCAACAACATTCTTCTTAAATCACCCGTCTTCAAGCAGGCCCTCCTACTTGCATGGACCCAGGCAGGTTCTCCATCCCATAGCCCCACGGATAGATTCTTGGCCAAACTCAAAGCTGTTAACGCTGTCAGTCAAAAGCTTAGTCTAGAAATGGCAGAAGCCCGCAAAAGAAAGGTTAAAGCCCTTACCAAATGCCTCAAGATCTGCCAAGCCCGCATGGAATCAACCCGATGTGATGACGCCACCTTTAGAACTTACCAGGAAGCCAGACACAACCTTGACATCTTTCAAGACTTACGGGATCGCAAAATGAAGTTACAGGCAGGGATCAACTGGTCCACAAAAGGAGAGAAAATGACAAAGTACTTCTTTGACAAAACCAGGCTACGTAGGGCATCCCAAAACATCTCAGAGCTCATTGACCAATCTTCTGGGGTCTCTGCATCATCCCCTAGATCTCTGGCGGACTTCGCAGCCTCTCATTTTCCATCCCTATTCACCTCAGACCTTCCAGATCTCTCCCTCTCCAACCTACAATCCCAATGCCTCTCCCACACTCCCTCTCTCCTCTCCCCCTCTGCAGGCTCGATACTGGAAGGGGACTTTACGGACCTGGAACTAGTGGCGGCCCTCAACAAATTGCAAAACAACAAATCTCCTGGAATTGATGGTCTCTCGGTGGAATTCTACAAAGCTCTTTGGACTGACATCTCCCAGGACTTTACCAACATGGCAAATCATCTTTACACCATGCAATCCATGCCGCCCTGTATGTCCCAGGGGGTTATCACCCTCATCTTCAGAAAAGGAGACAGATCTAATGTATCCAACTACAGGCCCATCACGCTCCTCAACGTTGCATACAAAATAATAGCAAAAGCTCTGGCTATGAGATTACAGCCTCTGCTGCCCTCTCTAATTAGACCCAATCAATCTGGCTTCATAAAGGGTAAATACATTCTGGACAACCTTCTCTTGGCCCAGGAGATCCCATTCTTTGCACACCAATCCTCCCAAGCCATAGCCCTTCTCCTCATTGACTTTGAAAAAGCGTTTGATAGGGTAGAATGTCCTTCCTCCTGGGAGCTTTATCCAAAATTGGCTTCCCAGAATCCCTTTGCCAATGGGTTAAGATTTTACTCCTATCATCCACAAGCAGAGTTATTATAAACGGGGCACTCTCCAAACCCTTTGAGCTCCATGGATCTGTAAGGCAGGGATGCCCCTTGGCCCCCTTTCTCTTCCTGATAGTGACCGACTCTCTCGGCTATATGCTACAAAACAACCCAGCCATCAAGGGCCTCTCGGTCACTAATTTCTACACCCACCAGGCAACCCACATAATAGATTCTATGTTTGTGGATGATACCTTCCTCATGCTCCAGGCAGATACGGCCAATCTGGACTCTATGGCAAACACACTCAACACGTTCTGCTCGGCCTTTGGGTTCAAGGTGAACTGGAACAAGACTTCAGCTCTCTTGGTGGGTGACCTCACGGCTACCACCTTGGGCCCAGCACCAACCTAGGGCTCCCAACATGGCCTCAAATGGCTTCAGCCAGGTGAATCTACAATACTGCTGGGATACACCTTTGGCACTGGCCTTTCGGACGATCAGAGATTTGCCCCAATCCTAGCCAATCTTAAGCGCCAACTCTCATATTGGGGTTCTAAACATCTGTCCATCTCAGGAAGAGCTCTTATAGCCAAACAAATCTTAGAGGCTGGAATCTGGTACTTTGCCTCTTCCTGGAGACCGGACACCAAGCATATCAGGGAGATCACCCGCCTTCTAAGGAACTTCATATGGGGCACGCAAAAAGCTGGGCAGGGGAAAAGGCCACAAGTAGCCTGGAAACAAATTTGTATGCCCAAAAAACTAGGTGGATTGGGGGTTTTAGATCCTGAAACCCAGATAACGGCTCTCCTGGGGAAATGGATTCCTCGTTTTCTTGGCCCAGAAGGGGGGTGGTGGAAGTTCCTTGTGGCCCCACACATTATGCAGGCTTCACCACTCAAAAAAGCCAGATGGAACCCCTCCTTTAGATGGGCGACACAAGGGTTTAAACACAAGGTGGCAGGGTCCCCGCTCTGGCAAACCCATATGGAGAGCCAGGGACAAGCTAAGGAAATTCCTGAAAAAAGCAGACCCTACATCATTCTACGAAACCATTCGCCAAAGCCTCTTTCTCAATTCTAACTTTCCAACGGCTATCCAAAAGAAGGAGGCAAAACGATGGTCAGCCTGGGATCACCTTGGAATTTCACAGATCAGTCACTTATGGGAAAATGGGGACTGGAAATCACTGGACACCATCGCCATAATGGTTGGGAAAGCGAGGGCTATCAAAGGTCTGGATGAAATCAAAAGATCCATCTCCCCCCTATGGCAAACCACCCTGCAGTTGGGACCAACGTTGCCTCAGCGCAACCACTGGGCTTTGGCTATCTTCCGAGGCAGCCTCTCCATCTTCTTTGTACAAGAATCCACTGCCTCGCATCAGGCCATCTTCCCCTTCTCCATCAATCAGGGCTCAATTCTGCTTCAGCTCCTCTCAGATCAAATCATTCACATTCCCTGGACCCTCCTAACCCCGGTCAGAATCTGTGGATGGAGTCTTCCTTCCAAGGACATGAACCCTATCCCACCACCCCTGGAAACCACCGCCGAATGGCTGCAGGTTAATACATTCTCTTGGGTCCTAGGCAGACCTCTGGCTGAGCTTCCCCTGGATTTGGGGGAATGGTCATGGAGCTTTCCCAGTGGTCCCCACCCATTCTTCACCTACTCTACAAAGCAGGGATACAAAGCCCTATTGAACGCCAAGCCATTACAATCTAAGTGGGACACAAGGTGGCACCACCATGGATTTCTTAATGAGAAATGGTCTATTATCTGGGGATCGGGGGGTGCTATTCCGTGAGCCTGGAGGCGTGAGCCTGTGAGCCCAGGAAAGCGTGAGCCCAGCACAGGCTCACGCCACGTCAGCATGCAAACAGTGCCTATTTCCGCGGATGTCACCTATTTCCGAGTGGTGTCACCTATTTCCGCGGGTTGATGTGGGGAGAATTGAGAATTGAGAACAAAGTGGTTTGTTTGTTTTTGCAATGTACTCAAGTCTGTGAGGTCCACAAAACAACAAATATATTGAAGGAACAATCCGGGCAGTCCATGCAACCCCCATCTCCAACAATAGTTTGGAACCATGAATGTGAATTCCACGCACACATTGCAAAGAGGACAATAAGGACACACAACCATCCCATTTCAAATTTGTCCCAGAATTAAACCAAAAGAATACTTCATATCAAGTGTCGCAGTCATCACAATCAGTGTCCACCTCCTGTGCTATGTCATCTACAAAGATTCTGGCCCCAACACCACGTGTTCTACGAAGGCCATCGCAAGGTGGACTCTGAGTGCCATGAACGGACATGCTTGCTGCGAGTGCCTCCGCATAGACAGGTAGCACACAAGACCGAGGAGGACTACAAACAAGTCCAAATAGGTGTGATAGCCCAGGAGGGCAAGTGGAAGCACGCGGACTCCTACACATGTCCACAAAATCCCATTTTTAACACAATGATGCAATGCACAAGTCCAACGAAGAGGATGTCTCCCATGTGCACTTTGCCTCAAGAACAGCGATTCTCGATATTGAAACAACAATGCAAGCATGCACAGGTTGAACTTACTCACAGGCAAAGTCGGAGTCCAGCTCCTTGTCAGAAGTCTCCTCTGTACCAGTATCAGCGGGACGGGGCTTCGGAAGGACCTGAGAAGTGTGTCCACCCAAACCCATCAGGAGGTTCTTGTAAATCTCAGCATCCCCTTCAATCCCAAAGACATGTCGCGCACTGGCCTTGCAAGCGTGGTACAAAGCACCTGCAGTGGAATAGAATGAAGTAAGCAGACATTGAAGACACATTCGGAACGGTGGAAAGTGCTGAAAGTGCAAGCTCAATCAAACCTCATGAAATGTGAATGTTGAAGAGACGAACCTGTGCCCATCGACAAATCCAGAACTCTGGCGTCTGTGTAGGTGCAGCACTCCACAATCGTTTGAATGAAAGCCGGGCTCCTCTCCCTCGCCCCTCTCCAAGGAACCCCATTCCCCCTTCGCAAGCACAAGTTGCTGTCGACGTAGTTGTGATGCATGTCATCCGTGGGAGGATCTGTCCTGTCATCTATGAACTTGCCCCCGTGAGTGATGGCAAACTCCGTAATGCCGGCCGGAGTCGTTGGTGGATGCACCCGGACGAGACAAACAGCTTCAAACAGACGAGTCTGCGAACATGACATCCACAAGGAACTAAGAACCAAAATAAAATCGGGCCCCTACATATGAGTTCGAGCGACCTATACAACACAATCCCAGAACAAAAAAGAAGAGGAAGAAGAAGGGAAACTCACCATCTCTCCCGGACGATCCCCCTTCGTAAGGTACATGCTGTTCACACAATTCCATGTCTTCACGACTCTCATGCCCGAGGCTTTCAAATAGCTGGCAAGGGCACGGCGACACCGAACATCGATGGACTGGATGAGAACCAAAACACCTGCATCGGAAAGGAAGAAGTTGCAAAAGGAAAAAACCCACCGCCAGTAGCGCTCATCAAATGCATTCCAACCCGGACAAGCACCCGATGGAGGGATATCCGGGACTGCCAACCCATCAGGGATGTCCAAGATGATGAGTTCCGCTGCATATGGCTTCTCCTTCCCGTTCACCCACGATTTGGTCATTTTAGCCTGCAAAAAAAATACAATGGAATTCTGACAAGTTTATAAACGATCCATGCCCACAGCAGACAAAGAGAGCAGAAGCCACAGAACCCAAAGAGAACACGCACCGTGCTGAGGAACTCGACAATCCTCTCCCACACTGGTGATGGCTCGCCCTTGTAATCAGATTTCTTCGACTCCATCATGGCAAGGAACCCGACGTTGGCAATCTCCAACCTGGTTGGACGAATGACCCTCGTGGGATGTTCCACTGCATGGTACGGGTCCTTGGGATCAACCACCCCCTTGTTTTTTCTCCCGGATCCCCTACCATGCGGTGGAGTCTGCTGGACATGCTCCACAGGGCCAATAGCTGCAACACTTCCCTGCCCTTGTGCCACCTTCCCTCTACCCCTTCCCTTCCCCACAACACCAGCAACATCTTTTCCCTTTGCCTTTCTTCCTCTACCCGGGGTATCCTGAGCGGGAGGCTCCTTCTCTGCAAGAGTCCTCAGATTACGCTCATGAATGTCGAGGTCCGCTGCTGCGGCAGTGGCTGCAATACGGTCATTCTCTCTCCTCAAAGACAACTCTACAGCTGGGGTCTCTGAAGGAGGGCAATCCAAATACCAACCACAAGAAGAAAGATGGTCTGGGCCCCAGTCATGCAAGATCCCAGCAGTGAACATGGTCTGGTTGCCAGCAGGGACAAGCCAAAGGTCCACGAAATCTGGATGTTTGTCCTAGCAATTCTCTTCCAAGAGAACAAACCTAATGTACCTGCAGGAACAGACACAGCCTCATTTTCCAGTGCACATATTGTGTCCCAGCTTTTTCAACACACCAGGAAGACCCCCTTAAACAGTATGCCACACAACACATTACAACCACAACACAAGTAAAGAGTGCAAGGGTGTGCACCTGTAAAGGCATCGTTTCCAGGCTTCCTCTCCTTTTTCCTGCTGGTCAAGCTCATTTGTTCGACTGATGCCACCCTCCTTGCTGAACTCTCTAAAGAAACCAGAGTGCCACACTGTGGCTCTCCATTTCATCATGTAAGCTTCGAAGGAGACCTTCGGAGCTGTCATAGTGATGCCATAGTCAGCCAGCTGAGTATGCAGAACCGATCGGGCCCTTTCTTCCAACTGCAAAACAATTGAAATGGAAGAATGAACCCAAAAACAGTCACAGCGAATGTAAGAGGCAATGGGAAGAGAAGGACAGGAAAAGAGAAAAGAAAGTGAGATACGAGAGGACATCACACCTGGCTCCAGTAAGTGGCCTTGTGAAGCCAGGTGTCCAGCACATTGTCACTGACAGGAACGACACGCTGGGTCTTCTTCTCTTTCTCTGGCCTTGGGAACATGTGGGTATCCCTAACTGTGGGATCGGAGTTCCATATCTGTAGCCACTTCACCTTCTGTTCAGAAGACACGACGGCGGTAGACAACCTGTGCAACTTCTCCTGGGCCATCTCCGGCTTGCCTGGCTTGTTATAATGGTTTTTTATCTCCAGGAGAAACTGCGGCCCGAATGATGGGTCGGCCATTCTCAACTGCTTCACAAAAGCACTCATTATTGTCCTTCTTGTAGCGTTCACCTCCTTCTGGATGTGACTTTCAACCCCCTTTGCTGTCCTTCTCTCCTCAGGGATAGAGCTGTAGTATTCCAGTTTGCCACGCTCCCCTGCATCTGCAATGTCTTGCTGCAAGGGAATGCAAGAGAGTTGCATCAATCCAAGGTCAAGGGAGACAGACAGAAACAAACATGTGGAAGCAGGAATATGGAAAGGCCAGATGAAGGAAGATGTATCTCACCGTGTACATGTACTCCATGAAAGCCTCACGGGTCAACGAGTACCATGTTTCCGAAGTCTTGGAGCTTTCGCATTTCTTATACATCTCTGCCGAAAGGATGGTCTTGAAGTTGGTCAAGGGCATCTGCCCGATCCTTTGTATCCTATACAGTGTGTGAACCAGACTCGTTTTGACATGCGATGTCTCCGTCCCTCTGCAGAATGATATCTGAATTTCAGAATGTAATTCAAGGACTTCAATCAAGGAAGAACGGAACCAGAAGTGCAACGTGTACAATGAGAAACCAACCTGTTCACATCATTCATTGCCGTCAGAAGACCCATCATGTTGTCGTCACAATCAAGCACCATCGATCGAACAGAGTATATGCCACTCTTCCTCCTGTGAGTGCAGCCTCCCAATGACAGCCATCCATGCAAGCAACCGGTGGTTGCCATCCCAAACGTGAAACATCTTCCCCGAGAATACCTGGGTGGAAGGTTTCCTGGAGAGAAGAAGTTCGAAGGATTCGTTCACCTGTCTCCAAATGGGGTCCCAGGAGTCGACGATTGACTCATCCACAAGGAGCTCGTTACCTCTAGAATCCCTAGTAGAAACGTACAAGACTGCTGATCCATCCAAATACCCATGAACAAACTCGGCCTCCAGCTTGAGAATGTCTTTGACAAGGGGTGGACGAACGACGGGCATGGAAACCAACCTACACAGGGGAATCTTCAACCTCCCACCAGGAGCAAGCATACTTTGAACCACAAGCTGAGAGTTCACCTTTTGACCCCCCAGCATCTCAGCGGCTTTGCTTTCATAAAACTCATCGTCAACATCAACTATGGTCTCCTTCCCTTGACCCTGAGGGACCTCATCCGCCACACTTTGCATTTTCTCCTGCAAGGTTGTTCACTCAAATTCTTATAAGAGAGGAATGAAACGTCGACTGATGCATGAAAAAGTGGGATCAAACAGGTAAGTGTTCTTTGAGCTGCCAGGTAAGTGTTCATTGATCCTCACGGACCTGCCCTATGTTCCCGATTTTCACAGGGAAAGAACATTGAAAAGTTCTGCTCAAACATTGTGCGTTGCCGCACACTGTTTGAGCTGGCAGTAAAGGATTCATTTCATCCTCAGATATGTGCCCATGAGGGCCGAAGGTTGCGCCCTTCAATATTGATATGTTCTGCCTAAACAGTGTGCGGTTCCGCAGACTGTTTGAGCTGACAGTGAAGGGTTCATTTTATCCCCAGAAATGTTACCCTAAAGACCAAATTTTGCACCCTAAAACATTGAAATGTTCAGCTCAAACAGTGTGCGTTGCCGCACATTGTTTGGGCTGACAGTGAAGGGTTCATTTCATCCTCACATAGGTGCCCCTGAAGTCCAAATTTTGCACCCAGAAACATTGAAATGTTCATCTCAAACAGTGTGCGTTGTCGCACACTGTTTGGGCTAACAGTGAAGGGTTCATTTCATCTTCAAACAGGTGCCCCTGAAGTCCAAATTTTGCACCCAGAAACATTGAAATGTTCAGCTCAAACAGTGTGCGTTGCCGCACACTATCTGAGCTGGCAGTGAAGGGTTCATTTCGCCCCCAGATAACAGACAGCAAGACCAAATTTTGCACCCTAAAACATTGAAAAGATCTGCTCAAACAGTGTGCGTTGCCGCACACTGTGTGAGCTGGTTGTGAAGGGTTCATTTCAACCTCAGATAACAGACAGCAAGACCAAATTTTGCACCCTAAAACATTGAAATGTTCAGCTCAAACAGTGTGCGTTGCCGCACACTGTTTTGGCTGACAGTGAAGGGTTCATTTCATCCTCACATAGGTGCCCCTAAAGTCCAAATTTTGCACCCTGAAACATTGAAATGTTCAGCTCAAACAGTGTGCGTTGCCGCACACTGTTTGGGCTGACAGTGAAGGGTTCATTTCATCCTATTATAGGTGCCCCAGAAGTCCAAATTTTGCACCCTGAAACATTGAAATGTTCAGCTCAAACAGTGTGCGGTGCCGCACACTGTCTGAGCTGGCAGTGAAGGGTTCATTTCACCCTAAGATAGGTGCCCCTGAAGTCCAAATTTTGCACCCTGAAACATTGAAATGTTCAGCTCAAACAGTGTGCGTTGCCGCACACTGTCTGAGCTGGCAGTGAAGGGTTCATTTATAACAGACAGCAAGACCAAATTTTGCACCCTAAAACATTGAAAAGATCTGCTCAAACAGTGTGCGTTGCCGCACACTGTTTGAGCTGGTTGTGAAGGGTTCATTTCAACCTCAGATAACATACCCTGAAGACCAAATTTTGCACCTTAAAACATTGAAATGTTCAGCTCAAACAGTGTGCGTTGCCGCACACTGTCTGAGCTGGCAGTGAAGGGTTCATTTCACCCCCAGATAACAGACAGCAAGACCAAATTTTGCACCCTAAAACATTGAAAAGATCTGCTCAAACAGTGTGCGTTGCGGCACATTGTGTGAGCTGGTTGTGAAGGGTTCATTTCATCCTCAGATAACAGACAGCAAGACCAAATTTTGCACCCTAAAACATTGAAATGTTCAGCTCAAACAGTGTGCGTTGCCGCACACTGTTTGGGCTGACAGTGAAGGGTTCATTTCATCCTATTATAGGTGCCCCTGAAGTCCAAATTTTGCACCCTGAAACATTGAAATGTTCAGCTCAAACAGTGTGCGTTGCCGCACACTGTTTTGGCTGACAGTGAAGGGTTCAATTCATCCTCACATAGGTGCCCCTGAAGTCCAAATTTTGCACCCTGAAACATTGAAATGTTCAGCTCAAACATTGTGCGTTGCCGCACACTGTTTTGGCTGAGAGTGAAGGGTTCATTTCATCCTCACATAGGTGCCCCTGAAGTCCAAATTTTGCACCCTGAAACATTGAAATGTTCAGCTCAAACAGTGTGCGTTGCCGCACACTGTTTGGGCTCACAGTGAAGGGTTCATTTCATCCTATTATAGGTGTCCCTGAAGTCCAAATTTTGCACCCTGAAACATTGAAATGTTCAGCTCAAACAGTGTGCGTTGCCGCACACTGTTTGGGCTGACAGTGAAGGGTTCATTTCATCCTATTATAGGTGCCCCTGAAGTCCAAATTTTGCACCCAGAAACATTGAAATGTTCATCTCAAACAGTGTGCGTTGCCGCACACTGTTTGGGCTAACAGTGAAGGGTTCATTTCATCCTCAAACAGGTGCCCCTGAAGTCCAAATTTTGCACCAAGAAACATTGAAATGTTCAGCTCAAACAGTGTGCCTTGCCACACACTGTTTTGGCTGACAGTGAAGGGTTCAATTCATCCTCACATAGGTGCCCCTGAAGTCCAAATTTTGCACCCTGAAACATTGAAATGTTCAGCTCAAACAGTGTGCGTTGCCGCACACTGTTTGGGCTGACAGTGAAGGGTTCATTTCATCCTCAAACAGGTCACCCTGAAGTCGAAATTTTGCACCCAGAAACATTCAAATGTTCAGCTCAAACAGTGTGCGTTGCCGCACACTGTTTGGGCTGACAGTGAAGGGTTCATTTCATCCTCAAACAGGTCACCCTGAAGTCCAAATTTAGCACCCAGAAACATTGAAATGTTCAGCTCAAACAGGTTAATGTTTGATCACTGCAAACGGGTGAAGGGTTGGACAACCATGGCGTGCCATGTGTATGATCCAGCGTACCAGCGTGTGCTCTCCATAGCAATTTGTGATATGCAGTCGGAGGACACTGAATCCCAGATGCTCATGTGGAATTCCCTCCTGGCCGTCATGCAGCGCAATGGAATACAGAACACAAATTTTGCGGGCTTCATGGCTGATAGTGCACAGGCAAATTTCAATGCAGTGCGGCGCGTGTTTGGTTCGGGGGATCCTAGGGTCCCAATGGAAAATAGGGAGCGCACATGCCTCTTCCATTGGAGTCAATCTCTGGCACGTCATACAAAGCGCTACATTCGCCCTGACCTTCAGTTGGAGCATAGAAGGCTCTGTCTGAAGTACAAGAATGCCACCTCAATGGGAGAAGCTGAGAGCACTTACCAGGCAATCCAGGCTTGGTGGTTCTCCTCTGGTGCTGCTACAGGTATCCACCTGAAGGAGTTGGAGGACTGGTTGGTTTTCTGGCACTTCAGGTACAGACAGTGGGGAGCTTTCATGACGACGGTAAGCCTCACAAGTTTTCCTTAAACACAAATTGCACTTTGCATCGTGCCTGTTCATTTGGGGTTGTTCGATTGTCACTTGAAGAACCTCTACCATTTCTTTTCCTTCCTCACATTTCCATGCAATGCCTCCTGCAGGACATGTCCTTGGAGGACTTGGCCGACATGCCATCGTGTAATTTGGCAGAGACTGTTCACAACGCCTGGATGCAACAGTCTACCAAAGCAGGTCGTGACTTGTATGTGGCCACTGCTGATGACATGGTGCGGGCACTTACACAACAAACCAGGTACCGCAATTTTCTGATGGGACGGGGTGGAGGGAAGGGCCCCGATACGACTTTGTTGATGCTAAGGGCTGCGAGTAGGTCCGGAGACCCGTCAAAGATGGCCAGAGCTCTAAACAGGTGCACTGAAGGCTCCCCTCTGCAATCCAGGCTCCCCCATTTGGAAGGCGAGGAAAGATTTGGATCATGCAAAAGGAAATTAAACACTCTTCCAGGGTCAGATGGAGATTCCCATAGGCCAGACAGGGTCAATTTCTCTGTGCCAAAGGTGTCTCCAGTGCAGACTAAGTCCTGTGCCGGCCCCTTCCCAGGTGGGTCCTCCTCCTGTGGAGCAGGTGCAGAACATGCAAGCATAGCAGCGGAAATCCCATTGGAGGAGGTGGTGGCCATGGTGCAGGAATCTGATTGCATTGATAGTGACTGGCATATAGAACGCACCCCACCGGGATCTAGAGTGGCTTGCATGGCAATTCGGACCCCCTCATTCAAGAAATGCAAATCAAAAATATGCAAAGGCTCCAGGGGGACTCCAGCTCCAACATTCACAGGGTTGTTCCGACCTTACCATAGTGGGGAGTCAAAAGAGCACAAGTTTTGGTTCTGCCCAGACGATATGGCACGATGCGTGAAGGGAACAGTTCGTCCTTCCGTGATAATGAAGCCCCCTCCCCCCGCAATTTGGCCTGTGAAAATTGGGACATCGCTGTCCTCAACCGAGATAAGCATGCTCGAGGAGGGAGGGTTTTGTCTTGCACGGTCCCGGGTGGTGCCCTTATGCACTGTCGGCACAGATGTGCCACATGCTCCGACAATGCCTCCACCCGGTGCCGACTCCCACCCAACAAAAAGAGATGGAAAAACAGTGCGCCGTGTTGCTTCGGGTGCAGATCACGAATGCAAGATGGAATCGGCTAGAATTTTGCAGGCTAGGGTGACTCGTATCACCGAAGTCCCTTCCCCGGGGTATGGACGGATTTACACAGTGCTGTCAATTGGCTCAGTTCTTCATGCCAAAGAATATCAGGTTACCATCGGGAATTTCCCATCGTGCACTTGTCCGGATTTTGTAACAATGCGTGAGGGCGCTCTCGGCATGAGAGGGAAGTGGGTCCCCTGCAAGCATCAATATTACATATACCTTGTAATTATGTGTTGCGACGGTAAGAGAGACCAATTCATTCACCAAGCCACACTAGGCTACGGAGAAGTCATCACCCTTCTGCAGCGGGACACCTCGCGTAGAGCTCCGCCAACTTCTCTTTGAACACATACGAGCCATGCCCGCTTCCCATGCTGGTTTCCAGGTTGCCGTGTGAAGACTTTTCATTTTATGACAAACATATACATTTCGTTCACGGAACCAGGGCAAATGCACTTGCGATTCATTGTAAGCGTCTCTCTGTGAATTGAAATAAACTGTGTCAATCATTCTGAGCTCAAATCTGCCATATTTACATATTCCTCTTTTTTGGCACGCATTGCAGACATGGTGCATGGTGGCCTCCTTTGTTTTGTCCACGGTAATAGGCCCTCTTCCTGCAATCCTCGCCTATAGGACCTGCTTCTCCAGCAGATTCATGCCGCTCACGCTTCCCTGAAGCGTGAGCTCAGCTCACGCTTCAAAGCTTGAACGTGAGCTCAGCTCCCAGGCTCACGGGGCTGGGCTCACGCCGTTGCTACGCTGCTGGGGATCTATTTGGATAAAGACATGCCCAGCCAAGGTGGCGACAATCCTCTGGCAGATTGCTAGCAGGGTACTGAAAGTGGGGGAGTGGCTTCAATTCCATTCCTCGCTCCTCTTCGCATGCTGCCCCTCGGGTATACTGGAAACCATAGAGCATGCGCTTCTGGGATGCCTGGCCCCCCGTACCATCTAGCCTCTTGTAAAGGATTTTTATAGACACTGGAGCCCCAGGCCTCTATCAGTTACTGACATCCTCCTCGATTACAACCCTCAATCCAAACAGAAATCTCTCCCATGCCCTGTATTCGAAGCTCTTAGAGGATCCGTCCTATGGCACCTATGGAAAGCGAGACGCGCCAAAACCTTCTCTGGAAACACTACCTCAATATCTGCATTCATGGCACTCATCTTCTATGATCTGGGTATTGAATCCCGTAAGGCCTGGGCTAAACTTTGTGCAGACATCCAACGCAATTCAAGAGAAGCGGAGGCCATCTACGAGGCATTCAGGAACACCTGGGCCCGTCATGACCTCATATGTGTCACCTCCTCGGAGGACTGCTGCATCTGGCCGAAGCTTCCGCCCTTACAATGGCGAAACAGGCGCTCAACAATCCACAGCTTCCCCGGAATTCGACCGGGAGGTTAACTGGAAACACATAAAATCCACAACGACAGCTTCTAGGCTCAACTACCGTTGAACAATAATTAGCCGGTGGGATTGGCTGGTCGCTAATCCCTAGGAAACTTCCTGATCGGATTAGCCTAACTATATCCCAATTCTACTGTTAATGGTTTGATCGATCGCTTTAGACAGTTGGTCGCCACAGTTGTCTTGCTACTTGCCCAAAGGAGTCGCTCTCCGACTAAGTTCTCCATCCACTGATTACGGTGAGTGTGCCTTATGGCGATTAGGGGTTTTAATTTTTTTCCCCAAATAAACCTAAATAATGTATTAGGGCTAGCCCCCAAAATATTTTATATAAAGTTAACCAGGGCATTCCCCCTGTTTTTAAATAAAAAAAATAAAAAAAAAACCAAAACCAAAACCAAAAATTGATTATCTTAATCAATTAGTTATATTTTTGATAACAAACAAAAAAACCAATTTTTTGTCCTGTAAGTCTCATGGCCCATAAATGAAATGGGGTTAATTTTTCCCTCTCCTCAAGGGCCTGAATTGTGGGCTGTCGCTCCCAGGTTTCCTCTTCTCAGAAAAAAAGAAAAAAAGAAAAAAGAAAAAAAGGTTTCCTTTATTAAAAAAAACTATGTATGCTTCATTATATCCTTTATTTATCGGCGAATATAGAAAGGATAAATCACTTATCCTTGCCTGGTATTTATCCTTACCCAGTCAAAAATATTGGCCTTTACCCATTATTCGTAGGATAAATGAATAGACACCCCTACATGTAGGATAAATAAATGGAGATCTTGGGTTCAATCCTTCAACATGGGCCTTCAGACCGTCCATTGGGCCCTCGATGGCCTGTGTGTTGAGCAGTAGGCTCTGTAACTTCACTGGATGTTAAAAAAACTTTATCTTTATATGTTCCTTCCACATACCATATTGGATGTGGTTGTGGGTTCAAACCACGGTCTGGTGTGTCATGAAGGTGTGTTAGAGGACTGTAGGGGACTTAGACACTTATACGGGATCTGTAGGGTACCCTTAATTTTTGCACAGACTGAGACCAACAGGAGCCTTAGGGGTGACAGCAGCGCACTGTAGAGGGGGGTTACATAGCCCACACAGCCGACACAGCAGTCACAGCCCACACAGCCAACACAGCCCGTCACAGCCCACACAGCCCGTCACAGTCGTCACAGCCCACACAGCCGACACAGCCCACACAGCCCGTCACAGTCGTCACAGCAGACACAGCCCACACAGCCAGTCACAGCCCGGCACAGCCACACAGCCAGTCACAGCCCGACACAGCCAAACACAGCCAGTCACCGCTTGACACAGCTGTCACGATAATAGGGAACGAAGAGTAGGACAGGGAACGACTGTGGGGAACAACACCTGTGAAGGGAACATGTTAGTTCACATACGACGGTTAGAGAGGGAAACGGTTAGAACCGCGGATATGAGGATAAAGGGAGAAACGGGGAATGAAGGGGGATGATCATCATTAATGAGAGGGGGACTTCGGAGTCAGGCAGGAGCGGAGATCGGAGGCAAGAGATGGAGAGCACGATGAAGGAGGAAAGAGGATGAGTAGATGCTTGTTATATGCAAAGCTGTAGTGATATGGGAGAGCAGATTAGAGACATAATGACTTCGGCCTGATACCTGATAAATCATAATCTGATACTTATACGATACAATTTCACTGTGTAGAGAGATCTGAGAGAAGCTGTGGATTGAATGGATGAGTGAAGGAAACCGATAGATTGATGAAGCAAACTGATACTTAATTATCAATGCCAAAGGTAGCTAAGATGAATGCGAAAAGGGAAACGCATAGGAAACACCCCCATGATACACTAGCTGTAGGTCATGACTGATTGTTCTGCGCGGGCTGAGTACTTAGAGATTTCCAACTCTTCTATCTTGGAGTTTCCGCCTCGGATAGCGAAGGGATGGGTGAGTAAAAGCCGCGCGACATTTGGCGACCATACTGGGGAACTGGGACATGAACAACCAGATGTGACAGGCATCTGGTGGGATCATGGTGGTTGGACCATTAAAGAATTTGAAGTGAATCAAATTCCCTGTGGAACGAAGGAAGAAAGATTGTCCAAACAATTCTTTCAAAGGTTCTTGGAATTGCCAGACGGATGTAAAGAAAATATTCTCAAACGAGTGCATGATGCTGATCCAGAATGGGGTCTGGAGAAAGGAGTGATAAAGATTTATCAGGTAGCCTGTAGAGGAAGAGCACGTTGGTTACCAACATTAGTTTATGTGATAGCGTTGCTATCCATTAAACGAGTAGAGTTTGAAGGCTGGGAAGAAAGAAAGGTGAATGTTTATACTCATATGCATGAAGAGCTTGTACTGGTAAAGAATTGGATTCCAAAGGATATTTTGTGGATCAAACTCACACCAAGAACAGCTTTTCAGACTTGTTTGCCATATGGTTATATGGTAACGGAGACTTCAAGTATAGCCAAGGGTGCATTGAAGCTTGAAAGAAACCCAGGCATATACGAGAGATATTACAGAAGAGAGTTTTGGTTATTGCCACATTAAAAGAAATGAAAGACATGGGACATGAGTGATGAAAGAGAAGCTAGACGACAAAGATATTCATCAAAAAGAGAAAGCTATCTGAAAGCTAATTATCCATATCTTTGGGAGAGAGGAATAGACATAGGGGAATCATCTGGACCTCTCACACCATCAAGATCAAAAAGTGCATCACCTATACCGGAAGAACTAGAGTTGGATGCCACTCCTTCTGTTTCTTTGCAAGAAAGATTAAGGGAATTGGTACAGGAAGAAGATCAATCACGAGGAGAAAGATCTGAGGTACATCCTTGGATAAAAGACTTGACAGAAATCTTTGATAAGAGTTGGCATGGAACACCAAAAGCAGGAACTCCAGTTTCTGAAGCAGAAGATGAAGAAGGAGAAGAGGATGTGGCAGAGCCAACGGAGAGTTCAGACTCTCCAACACCATTACAGTTGAGTTACATGAGTGAAGAAGAAACCCAAGGGCAGAACTTGGAGGATGAAAACAGAGAGAAGAAATTAGAAGAGGAAGAATATGAAGAAGTAGACCCAACAGCTGAGGTTGAGACTACAACTAGGACATCCCAACCCGTTGGACCTGGATCAAGTGGAGCACTTGGATCACAGGCCAACGAAGGTGTCGGCTCAGGGGGATCAGGCGGGCTGCCTGGATCTGGCTCTGGGGGACAGGGAGTGTGGGAAGTAGTGCAACTGAAGCTGGGAATACTGTGAATATCGTGGGACCAGAAGCAAGGAGTGCTCAAGGGCCACCACTTGGTGGAAGATCCACCACAAAAACAACAGGTCCAGAAGGACCAGCACCAGCAAGGGTGCCAGCACCTGCCAGTGGGCAGAAGGTAGGGCCACAGATGGCGTTACAACCAACACGGGCAAAACCACCCTTTCCAATATATTCAGGAAAAGGGGATCCCGATGTACACATTAGCCAATTTGAGCACATGTGTATAGTGAACAATGAGAATGGCGATGATGCCAAGATGAGACTGTTTCCTTGTTCACTTATCAAAAAAGCAAGTGAATGGTATGCAAGATTCCCTGATAATCATTTCCTAACCTGGAATGGCTTGAATACAGCATTTCGAAATAGGTTCAGGACAAGTAAAACTGAGGATGAAGTGTATGGAAGTTTACAACAGCTGAAGCAGAAGAAGCATGAAACTGTTGAAGAGTATATGGAGAAGATGGAATTGATGATGAAAAAGCTGGCTGCAGTTCCAGCGCCCGGTTTACAGAAGACTTGGTTTGTGAGTGGATTAAGACCAGAGTTGCAAAAGAAAGTGGATATGTTACCCCATAATACAGTGGAGGAGGCATTTGAAACTGCGAACAGAATTGAGCAATTGGGAATGCTCAGGAGAGAGAAAAAAGAAGATGAGGACTCTGAGGATGAGTCAGATGAAGAAGAAGAGCAAGAACTAAAAAGAAAGAGTAAGAGAAAGGAGAAGTTGAAGAGGGATAACTATGAAAAAAATTGGAAGAAATCTTGAAGAAGTATGCCACAGAGGCTGCAACACATTGGAGGAAGGGTGTATGGTGTGCAAAGTGCCAGAATGAAGGCCATACCACCACAGAATGCCACATGAAGGAGAAACACTGTACTATCTGTAAAATGGATAACCATTCTACTGAGAATTGTTACTACAACAGAAGGACAGCTGCAAGAGAACCTAGGCAAGTAAGGGTGCATCAGGTGCAGCCCCAGCCAAGAAGAAATAATGATCAGGACCACTATGGTAGGTCTGGTGGTTATAACAATGGCATGGAAGGGAGAGGTAATTCAAGAGGGAATTACCAAGGAAATTCCAGAGGCAACTATCAGGGTAACCCAAGGGGGAATTACCAGCCCGGGAATCAGGATTATAGAAATAATCCAAGAACAGACCAAGGGCGAGGACCCAATGGTGAAGAGCTATGTTACTATTGTAATCAGCCAGGACATCGCAAGGCAGCCTGTTCATTCTGGATAAGACACCAGAATGAGATGAGAGCTCCTGTGAATGAGGGCCCAGTGGTGGCAGCTCACATGGTTAGGCCATGTGTTGTACCAGAAGTAAGTACAATGATAGTAACAAGAAGTAAAGCCAAACTAATACCTCCAGTAGAAGAGGAAGAAGATGAGAATGGAAGTGGCAATGATATGCCTGAAGATGAAGAGACTTGGAAAGATGAGAAGGAACTGCACAAGGAAGTGGCAGATACTATAAGGGAAATGCAAAAGAGTACTGATATTCCTGTGGCAGATTCCTCTGATTCGGATGGAGAAAAAGAAGGGAGTGAGGAAGAAAGGAAAAAAAAAGATGCAGACATGCAAAGTAATGAAGAGACTTTGGCTGCAGTAATATGTCAGACCAAAGCAGAAATTACCATTGGACAGCTATTAGCTGTGGCACCTTATTGTAGGCACAGGCTGTATCAGGCAATCAATCGAATTGCCCAAGAGACAAGAAACACAGACCTGAACAACAAGGTGACCAGTTATAATGTGAAACCGGAAGGGCGAGAACCAGTCATGGACTTTGATGATTCTATGCCAGTAATCCAATTGAGAATTGGAAGCACAGAATTAACTGATGTACTGATAGATGGTGGTTCTGGAGTAAATATCATGACAGACCAATTAAGGAAGAAGCTTGGTCTAAGTAACATGAAACCAGCCCCATTTACAGTAACAATGGCAGATCAAAGAAGTGTACAGCCATTGGGATTAATAAGAGGAGTTAAGATACAGATACAGAAAATGATCTTTATGATCACAGTAACTGTATTAAAAATGGATGAAGTCATGGAGGCTTACTCCTTATTATTGGGACGTCCATGGCTGAAACAGGCCAGGGTATTCCATGACTGGAATTCTCAGTTACTAACTGTGCATAATGGGATGCACGAGATACAAATTACCACAAAGAAATCTAATAGATTACCTGCTACAAGAAGACCTCGAGGAGTCAGAGAGTATGACTGGAGAGGAGGACTGGATGAGGAGCAGGAAGCTACCCTATTTGCTGCACACCCAGAATGGGAACAGGTTGCGGAGATGCGGCTGGAAAGCCTAAGTTGTTTAAGAGGTATCTGCTGTGGTGTAGTGTCGGCAACACCAATTGAAGAGGAAACCAACTGTTACCCACCACATTTCTATGAAGAAAAGGAGGGAGAGATAGAAATCCTAGAAGAACCAGCCACTGTGAGCTTAAAGGATGAAGTGGTGACTGGTTGGACAATCACAGCTGATGAGCAGGTGAGAGAAGTAAATGTGGGAACTCAGGAGGAACCGAGAATGGTGAAAGTAGGAGCTGATTTGGAGCCGGAATTCTTCGAAGAAGCTAAAAGCTTGTTCATCAAATACAGAGATGTATTTGCTTGGAGCTATGAGGATCTAAAAGGGATACCACCTGAAGTCTGTCAGCATAAGATTGAACTGGAACCAGGGTCAGTACCAATCAAACAGGCGAGGTATAGAATGAATCCCAACTACGCACAGAAGGTTGGAGAAGAGATAAAGAAGTTGGCTGAGGCTAAGTTTATATACCCAATAGAGTATACAACTTGGTTGTCACCCATTGTTATAGTTCCAAAGAAGAATGGCAAGCTAAGAGTATGTGTGAACTATAAGAAGCTGAATGCTTGTACGAAGAAAGATCCTTTCCCTTTGCCATTCACAGAAGCAGTATTAGACACTGTGGCAGGCCATGAGATGTACTCATTCATGGATGGCTTCAGTGGTTATAATCAAGTGCAAGTGGCAGAAGAAGACCAAGGGAAAACAGCTTTCATCACAGACTGGGGGGCTTATGCATACAAAGTCATGCCCTTTGGACTTTGTAATGCACCAGCGACCTTTCAGAGAGTGATAAGTGAATCTTTTCATGAGTATCTGGATGATTTCATGCAGGTGTTTTTGGATGATTTCAGTGTGTACAGCTCTAAGAATAAGCACTTGCATAAATTGGAGTTATGCCTGGCCAGATGCAGGATGAGAGGTCTGGGCTTGAATCCAGAGAAGTGTACTTTCTGTGTGAACTCAGGGGTGCTTCTGGGACACATTGTGTGTAAGAAGGGACTTCTTGTGGATCCCAGGAAGACAGAGTCCATTAAAGTCTCTCCACCACCAGTGAATGTTAAGAGTTTAAGGAGATTCCTTGGGCAAACCAGTTATTACAGAAGATTTGTCAAAAGGTATGCACAAATAGCAGCACCATTGAGCAAGCTTCTGAAGAAAGATGCAGTGTTTGCCTGGACAGCTGAATGTCAACAGGCGTTTGAGGAACTTACACTGTCAGTAACAACTACACCTGTGCTGATTAACCCTCACTGGCATGTAGTATTTCATGTTCACTGCGATGCATCAGGAGAAGCGTTGGGTGCGGTGTTAGCCCAGAATGTTACAGGAAATATAGATTCACCTGTGTACTATGCTAGCCGATTGATGAACAGTGCTGAGAGGAACTATAGTACAACGGAAAGAGAAGCATTGGCAATGATTTATGCAGTCAAGAAATTCAGGCATTACCTATTGGGAAGAAAGTTTATGTTTTATGTGGATCACCAGGCTCTGATATATCTGGTGAACAAACCTTTGATAAGTGGAAGGATAGCGAGGTGGTTAATAATCTTGCATGAGTTTGAGTTCGAGGTTATTTACAAGCCTGGCCGTTTGCATCTTGTGGCAGATCATTTGTCACGACTAACAACAGGAGAGGCCGCCACAGGAGTGGACGATCAGTTACCTGATGCGAGTTTATTTGTAATGGAGGTGCAAGGAAGTGCAGATGAATGGTTAGATTGGCAGTGGCCAATCAGATACTACCTTGCTCATGGTCAGTGCCCACCTAGTTATGGTAAGGAGCAGAGGAAGAGAATTGCTATCAGAGCTTTACCTTATACTATGGTAGGAACCAGAATGTATAAGTTAGGACCTGATGGAGTACTAAAACGATGCTTGTACCACCATGAAGTAAATAAAGTCTTGGAGGAAGTTCATAAAGGAGTGGCTGGAGGTCATTTTGGAGAAGAGACTACCAGTAGAAAGATACTACTCGCAGGATACTGGTGGCCTACTTTGTTCAAAGATGTACATGAGTATTGTCAGAAGTGTGATGAATGTCAGAGGCTAGGACCTTTGCAGAGATCTGGAAGAATGGCCTTGCATCCTACAATGCCTACGGAACCATTTCAGAAATGGGGACTAGACTTTGTTGGACCAATTAATCCACCATCCAAGAATACACGAAACAGGTACATAATTACAGCCACTGATTATACTACAAAGTGGGTGGAAGCTAAAGCTTTGAGGGACAACACAGCCAAGTCCACAGCAAGGTTCCTGTACGAGAACATACTTACACGATTTGGATGTCCCTTAGAATTTATCAGTGATCAAGGAAGTCACTTCATGAATGAGACCATTGAGTTGTTGACTAAAGAGTTTATGATTGTGCATAGAAAGAGTACAACATATTACCCACAGGGTAATGGGCAGGCAGAGGCTACCAACAAAATACTATGTACTATCTGGCTAAGATAGTCAATGCAAACAGAACGGATTGGGATACAAAGCTGCTGACAGCTTTGTGGTCATACAGGACTTCATATAAAGTCACAACTAAGTATACACCATTCCAATTAGTTTATGGTATGGAAGCCTTACTTCCAGTGGAATTCATGTTACCTACCATGAGAACGGAGTGGGGAAAAAGAATGGAATTGCAAGACTCCATCAAGGTCAGGAAACATGAATTATACCATGTGGAAGAAGTACGTGCTGATGCAGCTGATAATATGACCAGAATTCAGATGAAGCGAAAGGAACAGTTTGATGAAGGCAAGTTAAAGACTTTTAAGACGGGGGATTTGGTTCTATGGTTGCAGAAGAAAGGAAAGATTCAAGCTTCTAAGCTCAAATCACCGTGGAAAGGACCTTATGTCATACAAAAGATGTATGATAACAACACCGCCATGTTACAAACCATTAACAAAGAAATGCTGGGAAGAGTGAATGCAAATAAGTTGAAGGGGTACAGTGGTATCCATGACAAACCCCTGCAGCATGATTTGCATGTTGAACCGCAAGAGCAGTCACGGGCTGCACCAGTGTTACGAACGGAGTATGGAACACTAGTTGCTAGGCCCAGCATATACGACCAGGTGGGCAAAACAAACGTGACACAGCCTATCACAGCCCGCCAAGGCGCAACACAGCTTATCACAGCCCATCACGACGTGACACAGCCAACCACAGCCCATCACGACGCAACACAGCCTATAACAACATACCACAGCGTGTCACAGCCTATCACAGCTTACCACAGTGCATCACAGCCTATCACAGGATAACACAGTATGACACAGCCTGTCACAGCTCAACACAGCCTACTAAAATTACACGAACCATAGAATCAGTGACAAGTGGACACATAAAAACTTCAGGAAAATGGATGACGGAAGAGGAAACGGAAATTACTTTAAAAATAGACACGTGGAGGTCAGGGTGCGACACACAGCAGAGAATGAAGTGCAAGGACAGGTGTCAAAAAGAAAGAGGAAAAGAACGGCCGTCAAATGGGATGAAAGGCGGGCCCATTAATGAATACGGAAAAAGGGAAACAGAACGAAGGGCAAGTACAGAAAAGCTGAATTCATGTCGCATGTGTGATCCTAGTGGACTATCCAACAGGGAAAGTCCACTAAAGAAGATAAAAGTTAAAATCCAGTCACAGCAAATACAGCCAATAGAAAACCAGAGAAATGATCAAGAAAATGGAAGAAAATTGGGCGCAAGAGGCGGCGTCGTTCTGAGTAACGGGCGTCTCGACAGGACAGGCCATAAATGCTATAACTTGGAAACTATGGAGGAACTAACAGACTATACGCTATGGCATAGACACGAAACGAAAGAGCAGAGCTTTTCTCTTGAACAATGCTTGCAAGCCCCGCAGGCTTACAAGAGATTACCCATAGCTTTCTGCGGCAACCATACGTTTTTGCTTTGTGCACTACAGGCATTCCTGCAGTTGTTACAGCCAAAGCAGTTCTGTGAGTCTAAGATGAAGAGAGTGAGAGGAATGGAGGAAATCAGGGTGAAGAGCACCACAATTCTGCAGAAACAAACGATGGCTACCCCACAGGCGATAAAGATACTGGAGGAGCTGAGATTGGAAGGATTGCAAAGTCTAGATTGGACACTACACCATAGACAGTACATGTTACAATTTTGCAGAACTTTGAGCCAAGGACAGGAACAACAACGGTGAAGGGAGTTGAATTAATGCTTACTCCCCTATACCTCCAGCAATTGTTTCGATTGCCAGCAGGTCAGGTGCATGTGGGGGAACACAGGGCAAGACTGCAAATAGGGGACTTATTCCAAGAAGGGAGTTTCTTTAAAACTCAGGGTTATGCTTGTACCAAAGCTGTGTACCCAGGGTTAAAAGAGATAGGCCAGGTATTGAACGTTCTGTTTGCCCTGAAACAGAACCAACAATATTTGAGCAGATCCTTCACAGAGGAAATACTCAAAGGCCTGAAGGGACAAGAGGTACAATGGGCGGACATTATGTACAACGCACTAGTAGAGGAGATGAAAAGATTACAAGGTACTACCGCAAAGTCTCCTATCATAGTGTCTGGCCCAATCATTGCTCAAATAATCCTTAATTCTGGCATACTTAATGCACAAGAAAGGAAGGAAATGGGAGTGTTTGAGCCAGAAACAACTGCAATGGAAGAGCAAGGCTCTTCACACAGTGAGGGTGGACTAGCAGCACAACCCGAGACTAAGAGGCAGAGAAGGGGAAAGACTGTAGTGGCGGATCCACTGGCTTCACGGATTCCGCATGATAATGTTTCCCAAGCTCATGACCAGGAAGGGGCACAGCAGCACAAAAGAATGTTATTACTGGAAGCAGGACCTTCAGAGAGGGAGGAGGAAAGTTACTTCTGCATCACAGCCAACACAGCCACTTGAACGACTTGTCACAAGGTCACAAGTTATCCATGCAGCTCAACCCGAAATAATTGATTTGGAAAGTGAAGGGATAGAATTCCAACTACAGAGCAGATAGTGGCAGAAATAGAGAAAGGGGACCTTCTCTATGAATATTCTGGTCTGGTCAAGGAGACAGAAATCCCAGAGGTGCAACAGTTGCCCAAGGGAAATCCTGAGGTGCATATAATGCACACACCTGTGTGGAGGTACCACAGGCGGAAGGTCATGACACTGTAACACCAGTCATAGATGAAGTAGTTCAGGAAGAAATCCGGTGGACAAGACTGAATGGTTATGAGACATCATATTGTTGAAGATCGGGAGAGAACAGGGGACAGCAGCAACCTCACCATGATGACCCTCAACAGGCAATGCTGATGAGTTCCATAGGCAGGACACTTAATTTGTTGGGGACTTATGTCAAATCCCATGTTCCAATTACCCAATTGACAGCCTTGAAAGAGGAACTCAGGAAGGAGTTTGAGGCTCGACTTGCCACTGAGTGTGCAAACAAGGTCGATGAAGAGGTCACTCTCAAGATGAAGCAGGACTTGGGCAATACAGAAATGGCTTTGCAGTGGCTGGCCAAGCAACAATTGATTGAGGCAGGCAAACCTCACGCAAGACCAGTTGCACGAAGCACATAAGCAACAGCTATACCAAATGCAGGTGCAGCATGAAAGCAAGTTGCAAGAACTGAATGCACTACATACGGAGTTGCAGACAGTGCATAACAGGATGGCGATACAATGCTACATTTACAACTATGCTTGACCAATCAGCAAAAGAAATAAACAGTCAAGCGGAAAAATGTACGAAGGCAGAAGAAGAGAATGTTGAGCAAATGAAGCTCATTGTCGATATGAAGAATACAATCTGTCGCCATGAAGATACTTCAAGCAATACAGGCAGAGGGAAGCTGATCAAGAGAAACACATCGTGGGAGTTGCAACAAACCATCGTGGCCAATAGAAATGAAATCGCGGTCAGTAACAAGGCTTCGAAGGAAGCCAATAATCTACTTGCTGCCTATGCGCAATTGGTTGAGCCACAGGCGAAGCGCATGGAGGCTTTACAACAGCAGTTGGAATTGTACAAGCTAAGAGAAGAGCAAACTCTCAGGGGAACCACAAGCAGCTTGGTGGATAACAGCCTTATGCAGGTCTGGTTAGCACAAGGGCCAGTAGAGGGCAAAAGCCCACGGAAGCTCACCCAAAGCGAGATGAATGAGCTCAGACTGCAGGTGCAGAACATTGCCACAACTACTATAGACAATGTCTATAGTAGGATAGCAGAGTTACAAGAGGATGGAGTAGACGGACTCCAGACTCAAGTGGAAGACCTCACTTCAAACATCGACCAAAGAGTCTATATCCCTCAAGAACAGCTAATGGCTTCTTATTGCAAGCCAGAACTCTGGCTTTTCAGTCTTCACAGGAGGTGCAGGAGATGCCAATGATACAGGAGCCAGTACCACCACCACCACAACAGGTCACTGTACCAATAGCTGAACCTGTGGTTACTAGACAACACACCACAGCCACCACAGCCGGAGGTATGGGGCAATGCCGCTTTTAACCCACCTAAAACTCCAGCTGCAAGGGAGTACAGTAGGGCTATGCTTATGCCCTTCAACCAAATTCCCATCATGTTGGATTTGGCTTGGAAAGAATTTAGTCCTCCGCAGTCATTCGCACATTACTACCAAATCATGCGTATTTGGCTGCCAGTGGCAACTAGGACTAAAGTTCTTCCAAACAATCGACATATTGAAGATCATCACTTTGCACAATACTGGCACGAGGCAGGTACCATGTTGAGGGAGGGAATTGGTTGCTTTCCAGGTTGTACATGGACTCATTTATACCAAGACCAAGGAGATAGCAAGTATTGTCATGGGGTGCGGGCTATACTACGCTGCTTGTTTTCTGGTACGTTACCACATTGAGCAACAAAAGATGCAAACACGCTTTCAAAGTTACTCCAGTGGAGATCATTGGGTATTACCTTCGGTGCCACCTCATATGTACCTATATGACCCAAAAGTTATGATGCAGCAAGGATTCTCAAATTCGTTCATGGTTTCAAGCAGCCTGCAACCAATTGTCAACACAGAAATTCGGACTTGATGACATTTTCTATAAGGGACATGTGGCATGGAAGTACTTGCACGCTGCACCAGTAAGTAATTGGTACCCCACTCATCTGGACAGACAAGGAGCTCAGTGCCTACACCAATTTTGCTGTTCAGCGGTTACACCAAGTTGTAAAATACAAACTTCCAGACATGGTAGGACAGCATTGTATGCCCCAGATGATTCCACAAAAAGTTCGAAAATTAAAACACCTGAGAGGCGATGAGGATTCTGATACAACTGTTTCTTCACACAATTCTTTTGACATGGGAGAAGACTATGCAATTCAGATGGAAGAGAAGAAACAAAGGGGATCTCCTATGCCGGAAAGATTACCTCGATATCAGCCTCCAGAAGGCCTCACTTATCCAGGTAGTGATCAACCATCTCCATCAACCAGAGACAGACCTCGGGCTCGTACACACAGCCCACCACGAAACTCTCAACGTCAACAAGGTGCTCACTCACAAAGGTTTGCTACTCGAAACAGTAAACCGTGAGGACACGGCTTTTTGAGGGGGGAAGGGGTAATGTTAGAGGACTGTAGGGGACTTAGACACTTATACGGGATCTGTAGGGTACCCTTAATTTTGCACAGACTGAGACCAACAGGAGCCTTAGGGGTGACAGCAGCGCACTGTAGAGGGGGTTACATAGCCCACACAAGCCGACACAGCAGTCACAGCCCACACAGCCGACACAGCAGTCACAGGCCACACAGCCAACACAGCCCGTCACAGTCGTCACCCAACCCAGCCCACACAGCCGACACAGCCGACACAGCCCGTCACAGTCGTCACAGCAGACACAGCCCACACAGCCAGTCACAGCCGGCACAGCACACAGCCAGTCACAGCCCGACACAGCCAAACACAGCCAGTCACCGCTTGACAGCTGTCACGATAATAGGGAACGAAGAGTAGGACAGGGAACGACTGTGGGGAACAACACCTGTGAAGGGAATGTTAGTTCACATACGACGGTTAGAGAGGGAAACGGTTAGAACCGCGGATAGGAGGATAAAGGGGAAAACGGGGAATGAAGGGGGATGATCATCATTAATGAGAGGGGGACTTCGGAGTCAGGCAGGAGCGGAGATCGGAGGCAAGAGATGGAGAGCACGATGAAGGAGGAGGAAAGAGGATGTAGTAGATGCTGTTATATGCAAAGCTGTAGTGATATTGAGGGAGAGCAGATTAGAGACATAATGACTTCGGCCTGATACCTGATAAATCATAATCTGATACTTATACGATACAATCACACTGTGTAGAGAGATCTGAGAGAAGTTGTGGATTGAATGGATGAGTGAAGGAAACCGATAGATTGATGAAGCAAACTGATACTTAATTATCAATGCCAAAGGTAGCTAAGATGAATGCGAAAAGGGAAACGCATAGGAAACACCCCCATGATACACTAGCTGTAGGTCATGACTGATTGTTCTGCGCGGGCTGAGTACTTAGAGATTTCCAACTCTTCTATCTTGGAGTTTCCGCCTCGGATAGCGAAGGGATGGGTGAGTAAAAGCCGCGCGACAAGGTGTCCACCTTTCAGATGGAAGGCAGTAGCCTTTGCTTGGGGAGGCGTCCTACTTACTTACTTGACTTGACCTTTTAATAAACGTTCCAGGGCCAATGCCCCTATGCGTAAAAAAACCAAATGGGCATATAAATAATTTACCTGTACCTGGAGGATAATAATCCTCTGATTTCTATTTACCTTTATTCGGAGGGTAATACCAGCACAACAATGATCCACACCAATGCATAACTAAACTAGGCTTACAGTTGATTTTTATTGTTTATTTTGTATTGAAGGATTATTGAAGGGAAAAAAATTAAAACCCTTAAGTGCCCTAAGGCTGCCATAAGGCTTGTCACTACTCACGGTAGGCCGTGCTGGATAACTCTGGAACCGTAACTATGAATAAGGAGCCCATGGAACCTAGATGGAACGACACCGTCAGTGTAACACAGCTTGCCCAATTCGGATGCTGCAATATGGGCTTGAATTTGTGGATGAACTGTGGTAGGCAGTTGCAAGGCTGATTTTAGTGCCCAAAATGTCCAAAATAGATTGAAGATATATACACATTTTCTTGTTTGGTACTATGGTCACTCTATTTTATTTTGAAGGGTGAGAGGTTATTTTTTCCTTACTTTTTCAATAGAATTTTAGGGTTTGCCGCTTCCGTCCCCTTTCCTAAAACAAAACCAAAAAAACAAAAAAGGAAAGAAAGGAAAGGTGAGGTGGAGAGTCATTTAAGATGAGGTGAGAAGTCATTTTATGGGTAGGTAATTAG